>VXAC01003560.1:1203322-1533801 GCA_013399225.1 Rhipidura dahli | reverse complement strand
TTAATTGCAGTCGCTGCTGCAGAGCGGGTAGAACGGGGCTCCCGCGCCCGGCGCTGCCCCCGCCGCGCCGGGCTGCTTCCCCCGGGGCACACGCGTGGGCGGGCGGGCAGCGCACCCAGGGCAGCCGGAGCCGGAGCCGGGGTCCCTCCCGCTCCCTCTCCTTCCCTCTAAGAGCTGGGTGGATGCGGCTGAGAGGTCGCCGGTAGCCCCCCTGCAGTTGACAGAACAGTTTTTGGTGGCAGCTCGGGAGGAGATTGTCCCATCTCTCTTCTGTTTATCCTCATTCCTTGAGAGAGTGTTTTAAAACAGGTTTCAGTGAAGCTGTAGGTGACAGGATCCCGGTGTTACCGAGACCTGAGCTCCGTTTTGTAACTAGCAGTGTTACTGTAGCAGGTTATCAGCTGGGGAACAGCCGTATTCGACCCTGGTGAGGAGAGGGATTGGTTGTGGGTCGTGTCCATCTTCTGCTGCTCTCATCTAATCGCTAGAAGTAGATTGCCTGTTGTTTGGGGTAGAAGAAGCTCTCTTGTATTTTACTCTTTTGTTCTTTAATTCTAAACGTGGTTTGGTGGGGGCTCCTAGTTTCTGATAGGAAACTGTTAGAAACTGTAGAGGTTGAATAAATCCATCTCTAGGCGGGAGAGACAAGAAGCTTTCAGGTCTTTCCCATGAAGCGTGTATTTTCTGTGTTGTGTGTTGCTACTTCTTTTTTTCTTTTCACTGGGAGTTCTGCTGTAACGTGTCAAAAGCTTTGATTTTTTTTGCAATGAACCTCATTAATTTTTTTCTTCAAATTTAAAATGGAGTGATAAAATGCATAGGCAATAATAAGTAAGTTGAAAGGACTTTGAAATAGTGCATGTTGTGCATGGTGTGAAATTGTGGCTATACATAAAAGAGTAATAACTACTCTGCAGGTTTTATTTAAAACCTTTTTCTCTAAGACTTTGTGCTGAACTCTCTTCATTTGTCTCTCAGCTTTTAAGTATGATTGTTTTTTGCATTTGAAGTCTCCTGTCATGTTGTGGGAATGCAGATAGGAACCCACATTTGCCTGGTTCCCATAATCTTTTATTCTCTCATTTTGCAAAGACTTGTCACCGTCAAAATTATGTGAAATTTTCCATTTTGGCTTTCAATTTTAGATTGCTTTTCCTGGTGCTTTTATTTATTTTTCTATTTGATAATTTATTTATTTATATTATAACCAAAGAGGGAGGGTGAGAGTAGGGAATGGTCTCTGACTCTTTTAGCTGTACAAGAAACGTACAAGAAATGTACAAGAAATGTACAAGAAAAAAAAAATTAAAAAGATTGTGTGAAGAAATTAAAGCACTGAAACAACCTACATCTGAATTCCAAGAACAGAAATTACGGTGGCATGTGTGCTTGCCCGCACCAGGCATTCTGCAGCATGTGGTATTTACAGAACTTGCAGTGTACAGTAGCTCTCCAGTAGTAAGAGAACGCTTTGTATCCTTGGAAGTGAGAGCGTCTTTGACAAGTCAGCAAAACTATAGATACAGTCAAGTAACACTGGTACACGTGTGAGTGTGTGCATATATAAATATCACCAGATTGTTTGAGTTCATTTTTCCTCAGTGTAGTTTGTCTTCCTCAGCCTGGAATATATACATACTTCCTCCTGAATTTTGAGGCATTTTTTACCGCTTTTCTCTGTGTGCATGTGTTTGAATGTTATTCTTAATCTTGCTGTAAAATACAAAATAATCTGGTAATAGATTTGGAAGACTTTATTGCCAGGCAAACCAGGCAGTAGATCATGAAATCAGACAATAGTATTTTGTTTCCTAGCAACCCCCTACTGCAAACAGAAAACAAAATGATGGTGGATGCTTCCACATCATGATAGCTATATCCCCAAGTAGTAGATACTGAAGTACTAATTGTGCAGGGAGATTCAGTCCTATTTGTTTCAGCTTATTTGTTAATATTTTCCTTTTATGAGAAGGAGATTTGCTGGGGTAAATGTAGTTAAATGGTTAAAATTTCACTCTGCTCTCTTAATAACAATGTCTATTAGAATGAAGGGGGCACAAAATTAAGTAGAATTTTTGCCAATTACAATGATTTGGAGTTGTCTGTTCTTACTGCAGGACTGTTTCTAAATCAGTGCTTTTACAGACTTGAAAATCAGATATATCATCTCCTGTACCCAACATTCAGTGTAATTTTGGATTTTGTGTTGTTAGTCATACTTTAGCTTTGTGTTTTAAAACCATGTTTATTAGAATGTATTGGAAAAAAATTCCTTTGTGGCTCCCAGGAATGGAAAATAAAATCCTAAATGCCTCTTTGCCATGTTTACGTTCCTGGCACCCATTTCAGCCTTTCCAAGGAGTTAGTGCTATCACCGTGCAGCAGGATTGGGTCCTAAGCCATCATCCTTCTAAAAGTGCTTTTGATAATGCAGTAATTCCCTTAGTTAAAGTGCCTGAGCACTGAAATGGCATCTCGACCCCGGATCAATCTGGGATGCACTTTGTGCACTGCCATCTATCTGAAAAAATCCATTAGTGCAAGCTGAGATGTGACCTGGGATGAGTGCAGGTGTTAGTGCTCTGGAAGCTGCTGGAGATGCTGAGCTGCCTTAGGAAAAGGATCAGGCACAGATGTGTAATTTTATGTACAATGCAGCAGAGAAGTTTCTATGCTTTTGTCTCCCTTTTATAGGAGAAAATGGCAAAAAGTTGTTTGCAGAGTTTTACCTACAAATGTTCACTATCCAGCAGTATTTACAGACATCACGCAGTAAATTGAAACAGAGGCAGTTCTCCTATTGGTTGCATCAGTGAGTCTGTGAAAGTGAAAATATTATTCCAGTCTGGGAAACTGTAAAATCACACAAAAAAAAAAAATGCTGTGGGGAAGACAGCAAACTTAGTCATGTATGCATTATTAAACAGCAGTATTCGTGCTAGGCATGGGAGGGGTGTTCTCTGAATGATTTAGAGATTTACAGAATTATTTAAGAGATCCCATATGCGGTCACAGAATTTATTTATATTGCCTATAGGTATTTTCCTGGTTCATCTCAAGTACTCAGGTACAAAAGGGTTATGACACATGCCACTTGAATAAAAAGGGTTGAAGTGGAATGGTCAGAGAATATTCTAATTCTGATAAATATCTGTGAGCAGCTACTTTCTTGTCTATATTTGAAATCACACATTTTAGTGCCGTAGCATGTGTGGATGGTTTAGTTTAGAACATGTTAATTGAATTTTGGAAGGCTTTATGGAATGAGAGGAAGTAGTCATTTTCCAATTTTTCTTCTCCATTTCTTTCTCAGATGGCACTACTCCCAAAACTTTAATCTTACAATTAGTTAGTCCACAGATGAAGCTTGATATGGCTGCCTAATTGCAGTCCCCACTTTGCCTCTGCCTGCGTTTGCCAGGCAGCAGAATGAGAGGACACAAAGAAAACAAAAAGTACAAACAAAAATCAAGGGGGAGAGAAAGGTCATGAAGTGTTCTGTGTATAAACAGTGGAAGTCATTTGGAAGAGGTTTTAAATACTCTCCATGGAACTCCTTTTACGCCAACTGCATTTGTTGCTAGTGATGAATGTGAAGCTTACATCTGCTGTAATGTGGGTTGGCCACTGATGGAGATAGCCAACCCATGGCTCAAACCAAAGATTAGTACCTTCTTCTCCATTCTCCCCACTGAAGTTCGTCTTAAGAGGATCGGTGAGTTATGTCCCTTCCATTTAAAGGTGTTTAGGAGATAGGAATTAAGAAATGGACAGCTTTGTTCTCTCTCTTTAACTGTGCAGTGATGGTCGTGGCTAGTGAGCTACCAGGGAATGGGCTGCATATCTTGCTGAGGTACACAAGCCTTTCCCAATTTTTCACAAAGCTTTCTTTTATTATTATTTTTCAAAGTGGGTACTGAAGTAATAAGAATGTAGAGTTTCTTACTGCTTTTTTAAACCTTAATGCTTAGGCTTAATGATTACTGTGCTGAGGGGTGTTTACTTAGACATTTATTTCTTGTTCTTCTTTTAAGAAAGGAATGAAAGCATGATGCCAGTTTTGGACTCTCTTGAAGCTTTGTTTTTAAAATCCTGTTACCTTGAATCATTGAGCTGTCAATTCTTGCCAAATACAGAAAGTAAAGCATCCAAGTGATTACAGAAACTGAGGATTTGGTTCAGCAGAGCACTGACTTGCGCACCCAACTTTTTTTTTTTTTTAAGTTTGTGCTGAAGCTCATCTCTGCTTGCTGAGATCAACTGGATTTGAGAAAGTGGTGAAAGTTAGGCGTGTAATTAAATGCCTTGTTGAATAGGGCAAAACCTATAACCTTTGAAACAAATGTCTTTGCTTTGGAGTAAATAGAACTTCAGGACAATTCCTCCATAATAGCTGAGTGAAGGGAATAATTAGGGGGAAAAGACAAGTTCTTGGGGAAAGGGGTATCAAATCAGGAATGTACTGATGGGTGATAGTGATGCTGGAAGGGATTGAGAATTAATACGAGTCTGGAATGGGATTTGATTACAGAACAGCATGGTTTGTGCTTGAGCTGTCAAGAAAAAGGTACCATTTTAGTGAACAAAGAGGTAGGATTCCCTTTTTATAAAACTCTGTCATGAACATGTGAAAACTCTAAATATCATCTTAACAGGAAGGTATTGACAATTTGAGTGAAGCTAAAAGAAAAGCAGCAAAATACCCAGGGGTCTGGGGCAACTAGCTTGAAGGGAAATATTCAAAAGTGGACATCTCTAGTCTGGGACTGAATATGGAGAGATGGGTTAACTACGTGTCTGTATTTGAAATGTATTTTAGTCAAAGCAATCAGATTTGTTTCCTGCCTTATGTGAGAGAATACCTAGGGCTAAATGGAAAAATAGAGAAAATAAAAGCTTAAAATAAATTCTGGGCCAAAACTCAGTAACAGAAAAATGTATTTTGGCCTATATTAGTCCAGGTGCAGTGCAAGACCCCCATGACTCTTCAGAGGTTTAAAATAAGGGCAGCCAGATTGTTGGCAGATGTACTGAAGAAGGCTATCCTGCATTTTCCTGCATTTTCAAGGAGATGAAGTACAAGATCTAACAGCTCCTTTTCATGCTTCTGTATTGTTCTGGTTTCAGCTGAAGGTTACAGGAGGTCAGATCCCAGGCTAGCCAACCTTGACTTGGTTTCCGGTGCTGAGACAGTTGGGTTTTGTGCTTTTATAATTCAGAACAGAATCATCATACGGGCTCAGGCTGAGTCAGTGATGGGGTGAGGGATGTACAAGGATTAGCTACAGTAGGTTTTTTACTAAACAGATATGGGTTATTAATTTGTTTGTTTCCCCTTTTGAAAAAGACGAGCATCTCAGGTGGTGTAGAGGGCACAGAGGTGACAACTTCCTCTTTCTTGACAATTTCTGCAGCATTTTGTTTTACCATCTCACTTACTGCCATCAGGTGCAATGATGGATAGCAGGTACTACTTCTTCCTTCCTTTCCCCCCATCACAATCCCCTAATCTCTGCCCAGCTGTCTCCTGCTATCTGGCTAGTCAGTGTGCACTGCAATTCCAGATGACCAGTGCCACCAGTGGTGTGCTTTCTGAAAGAGAATGATAAAGAGGGAGAGACATAGAGATGATCTTTCTAAGGGTGCATTGCTTTAAAGTTCTCCATCATCCATGTAAGCTGGGAGAAGACATAGCCAGGGAATGTGCAGGTTCAAGGTATAATGACAGCTTTCTTGTGGAACCTCTTCCTGGAATGAAGTTTAAACACTGGTTTGTTGCAATTTGTGTTACTCGAAGCAAGCATTCAGAAAGAAAAAAATGTTGTGCAGACTGATATCATCAGGGGATGTTTTCCAACAGCCATGCCAATTGCAGAGGAGGAGGTGGATTTCCCTCTGCTGTGCTCTCTGGATACCTGACAGCCAACTCTTTAAACAAGACGTATTTTGGTAACCATAAGGTAAAAACAAATGATTCAGAATAACCCTTCTTTGCATGTGAATGATTAAAGCAGTAATCCCATAAGAGTACCACATAAGGGGGAAGGCTGATTTGGGGTAGAGCTGGTTGCTGAGACTGACCTTTGGTTTAAGTAGCTGATGGCGCAAGAAAGGAGTGTTTTGAAGTAGTGGAACACAGGTTTAGGTCTTCTGTGTGCAGTATAACATGGAAAAAACTGTCTCTTAAAAAAACAGTACACTCCCTTTGCACCACAGGTGTATTTGCCTGTGTACAAATCCTCTGGGAGGTAAACCAGGTTCAGTCCTTGCTGGTGCTTGTCTCTGGGAGTTGGTGGATAGACTGGTGATGGAGGTCTGAGAGGAGGTTGAATGAAATTGAAGGAACTTTTGGTTTTTAGGCAGAACATAAGGTTTAAGACTGAGGTTGATTGCCAATACATTGCTTCTTCAAGAGGTCCCTCTTGCAGTTTTTTGAGGGATGGATAATTTGTTGGCTGATGGTTAAGTCAGATAACTGAGTGGATCAAGCTTTGTAGATGCTAGTAATCAAATTGTGTAGATTGGTATACTTAGAATTACTTGTGCATGTTAATAACACTCTTCTGTGTAAGTGTGTCTAAGATCAGGTTTGTTGGATGGGATAGTTTAGTCTGAAACGTACTGTGTAAATGTTATTATCTCCCCTTTGCAGGGATAAGCTAGCTCAACATAATCTTAATTACAACTTGTTTCTGTTAATAGATCTTTATTTTTAGAGTTAAGTTAAATGAGGCTTTAAAGTGCTTTTATACAGGTACTTTTAACATAGTGTTACCATCCCTAAATGTGGGGCTTCATATACTAGATCTTAACAATACATGTGGAGGAACAGTTCCTCCATGTCCAGACTGGATAATATACAAGTATTTTGGTATGGCAGGTTGTCTCTCTGTAGGTTTTAAAGGGATCTGTGCCCTACACGCAGTGTAAAAATGCTTCAGGAAATAACAGCTCTGCCTTGGGTAGAATACAGTGAGGATTTAATAGTATTTTTAACAATTCTGTTTGGATGTATCCATTCCTTTAAGGAAGCATTTTGTCAGGGAAGCAAAGAAGAAATGAAATAGAAGGAGCTGATAAAGGTGTGGGGTGAATTTAGGGAGGTGGATTGCAATAACCAGAATGAGAGCATGCTCTTAGAATGAGCACTGGTACTTCTGCCCTTAAAAGAAGTATTTCAGCAATGACAAATAAGTTTGTTTCATCTGAAAGCAGCAGATTGCTTCCTAATATTTTGCTGGTCTGACATTCTGTGAAATTGTGTTATATCCTAATTCAGTGGCTGCTCTGTATATAGAATAAGAGCTTGCTATTTTCTACCAAGTGAAGCATTCCCTCTTATTCTGCAGTGGTAGAGGTATTTTGGTGTTAGAAATCCATGGATTAATCTCTTCTGATGACTTCTGATAGATGTTGGCATGATTTAGAACAGAGAGTTTCATTTTCTGAGTAAGTGATCTGCTTAGCTTAGAGTTTTTCTCGGAGGTGGGACCCTCACTTAGCAGTGAAATCTGCTGAGATCACAGCACATCACGTGGTTAGACACATCAGAGAGTGTGGCTGTGGTCCTCTACTGGCAGATGCAGATGTGAGCAGGCACTCTGTGGATTTACTAGTTCTAAATGGGTGGTCTATTCATGCACCCTCATGCCTCCAATGCACGTGCCCATCTGGCTTCTACTGTCTTCAGACAGAGCATAAGTGAACGTAGTGGTGACAGACTGTTCCATGAGACAGCTGAAGATTTATAGATCCTGGAAAGTACACTGTTTTAGAATGAATCTTCTATATGTTGTCTTTCCATTACTTTGGCTAAAATGAGCATCTCTTTGGTTAATTTCATTTTAGCAAATGAAGGCACCGTTGGCCGTTGTTTTTGGTTCAAGTTTATTCATGTCTTCAGAGTAAGAGGAAATACCATTTGTTCTGATGAATCATTTTTTGCAGTGTAATCTCCCATTTCATATGAACCAGATAGGCATTACCATTTTATTTCATTGACAGCCTGTGAGAGGACATGCCATTTCAGTTCCTAGAGGGACCTGGGCGAAATTCGAGCAGGAGCCTCAGTGTGCTGTTGCCAATCTACTTAGCTACCTAGTTTCTTCCCAATTCTGAAAGCTTAACACTGTTATGTAAAAACATGTGAAACCAGGTATGGTGTATATGTCATTAGCTGTGTTTTTAGTTTTATTTTTCATGGTATGTTTGCTTAACTTCTGTATTGTTTTACAGAACATATGTAATGTGTAGTTTATAAGGTTTTCTTTACAAAAGGGAAGAGAGCTGTAAATTCACCCTGCGAAGGAAATTATTAGCAGTTTTTTTAAGTAAAATAAGATGGAAAATTGGAATTTCTTTTTCAGTTTCTTGGAAAATACTAAGGGAGATTATGTAACTGCATAAAGTCTCTGGGGAAAAGGAAAAAGAAGGCTTGCTGATAATGAAAGAACCGAGTAGCTGCTTAATGTAATCCACTCATCACGGAAAGTGATGAAAAGGGAGAGAGGAGGGAGACCAGTGCAGTCAGACCAGGCTTCATTTGTTCAAATTTGGAAGAAGGCAGCACATCTGATGGGCAAGTCTGTGTAAGGCCAGCTTGCTGCTCTGATAATCTATGTTTACCTTTTCCACATTAACAAAGTCAATTCTGATCGGTGCTATGTATTACAAATAAATTAGAAATTATAAAAGGAATAATTTTCAGGCTTATCTTGCCCAAGAATTGAGGGAGTAGTTTGAAGCGAGTCAGCCAACTCACTGTAATCAAACAAGTCTTCTGTACCTCAAGTGTAAATGCTGCACGAGTAGCTAGGCAGAAAGGACTAATGGTCATCTTGAAATGATGAAGAAAATCAGTTTCTTTTGATTCTCCAGTGTCAGACAGGCTACCCGATGAAACTGAATATTGAATTGAAACCAGAATGTTGAATTTGATAATCCTGAAGATGAGATCCCCTGCATCATTGAAGTACAGCTTCAACCTTGATAGCTTCAAGCTTGATACAACCCTTGCATCATTGAAGTACAGCTGTGATGATCACTGAAGTCACTGTGTAGGTTTCAGTGGCTCTTCAGTGTCATTTTGTTGTAGAGGAATCATTTTGTTATTGGGGGACAAAGAGCAATAGCCACTCATGTTTTAAACACTAGGAAAATGGAGACTTCAGAGTTGACAAGAAACTTCATTTCATGCTAATACAAAATGAGCAATATAAAGTGAGATGTAAGCCTGTATGTACTGCCCTTTCAAAGACATTTAAATTCACTAGCTCACTGTTAAACCGATGAAGGAAAAGGGCAATGCAAAACTAAAAACCCAAACCGAAATGAAACAGCACTTCTGTTAATGGAAGGTGTTTAGTGAATGTGAAAAGTGTTCAGGGAGTGGCTAGAAGCATCCGTGCAAGGCAAAATGCAGAGCTTTGTAGTGCTCCCAGCCGTGTCTCTAAGGGATGCCACGGGATGGCTGTACTACAAGGAGGCATTCTGTAAGTGCCTGAGGAGCAAGTGTAGTAGTGGCAGAAACAAATTGAAATGAGAACTTCTGAGGTGAGTTTGTCCTGATGCTGAGTTCACCTTGGTGAGAGAGAACTGTCTGTGTGATTAGCAGTTGGCTGGAAACAAAAGAAGAATGTTTATGCCTCCTTCCTTCAGTTACTTATGGGCATCATCTGAGGAAGATATTGTTTTCCCTTTTGCCTCTACTCTGTAGTCTTCAATAATGCAGCTTCATTTAAACAGAAGTTGAATGTGACTTCTGTAAAGAATTTTTATACTGCATTGTATAATTCTTTTATATTTTTATATAAATATAAAAATTCCCCAGAGGCTCCCCAGAGAAGTGGAAATCTTAGGAAGGCAAGTAATGCTGGTTTCAGAAGGATTTTCGGCAGAACCAGCCTGATGATGCTCCAGTTCAGACGGAAACTTTCTTCATCTGTCTTGCAAATAACTGACATCAGATATTTGAGAAAAAATATTGAAGGAGGTCTCAGTAGCTATAAAAACTGAATTGCAAGATTGATGTTTTACGTGAAGATGGAGAACGGGAAGAAGTCTGATCTGCAAGGAAAAAAGTCTACAATGCCCAGAGTGAGTAGAGTAAAAGTAATAGGCTGAATATGTTGCAAGAAATAAAAAGTTTAGAAAGTTTTTCTAGTGGTAAGGATGCAGAGGGATCCTAGCATGGGTTGTGTGAACACTGTGGGGCTTTATCAGCTGGGGTCTTGAAGAATTTGATAGGCATAACTGTGTTGCCTTGAAAGGAAGCAACTGATCCTGTTGCATGGTTGTTTCCAGCTTTATTTGTCTGTGATTCTCACCAAGCCCTACAGTGAGTGGGTGGGATAACAGGAAGTGAGACAGTCAGAAGGAATGTGGTTTCCTAACTTAAACTGAAATCCAGATGATCACTCTGTTAGGCCTGTTTGTGTCAGAACAGTGGAATATATAGAGGTTGAGTTGTAGGAGATGCTGGCAGTTGAATATGGGTGGTTCAGGCTTGAAAATTTTCTTCCCTGTCCAGCTAAGCGTGGAGCATTTTTCCATGTTGCACAGTTAGGCTTGAGACATTTTGATAAATTCACTTTGTCATACATGATCCCATGCTAACACAGCTTGAGGCTCAGACCTGGCTGGTGCAAAAACATCATGAAGCATAGGTAGAGAGAAAACTAATCTGACTTAAAAAAAGCTTATGGAGCTATATCCCAAGTTGTTAAGGCACGTCTAAAAATAAACTAAAAGAATGGTAGATCTTACTGTCTAGGTACTTACCACTCAGCTACTGTGTTTTTGTGTATTTTAGTTAGAGTTGTGTGTTCTCAGTTTTGGACCATGTTGGAGGAATAATCATGTTACAAAATTAGTTTGGTAGTCTGCGGTTTGTGTTTTCGATAATAAATGCTTTATGGACTTCTTGCAGTGTTTCCAGTGTCTGTCTTCAGTCAGAGGAAGAAAGTTGCCTGAGTTCTGGGAAGCATGTGGGGAAAAGACTAAGGGCCCATTAGACCCTAGTTTCTGCTTTTCTCCAGATGTTTACTCCATAACTAATAGTAAAAGTAGCACACAGACCAATAAAAATAAGGTAGTATGTTAGAGGTACCAGAATATGAGTTCTTTTGACAGAGAATGTTGAACTCTCATAGAAAACAAATTAGTTCCTGTGCACCATGTATTCATGGACATTTACATGAGTAATGAGTCAAATGTTCTTTTAAGATGTATGGGGCCAGATTCAGATCCCCAGTGATTTAAATTTTGAGCAATTCAAAAGATATTTATAAGTTATACTTCAATAACAGATTACAATCTGGTTCTTATTCCGTAGGATTTTAATAAGGTTATAAAAGGGAAATTCATCTTCATTTTCTAAATGTGTAGCAAGTTACCTAATTAATCCAATATTGTCTTCATTCTGGAGGAGGCTGTTTAACTTGAATTTCTTTGTCAAATACCATGCAGACAAGCTCATGTGGTGGTAACATTAACTAATGATGGAGTTATCCAGATATACATTTCTGTCATTAACTTGAATTGTTTTCAACAGAGAAAGAACACGTTGCTGAAGAGAAGAAAGCATGCTATTTTTGCAGTCACTATGCAATTAGCTCATATAACCCCTGTGCTCGTCATGCTTTGTGTAAGATCCAGGGTGACCAACTGTAGGTCATTTGTGTGAGAACAAAGGCCCTGGGGCTGAGAGACAGTTTATTAAGATAATACTCTGGTGTGAAGATCAGCTGTCACAGTGGTTGCCAATGGAAGCGTGTCTGTGTTTACTGAATGCTTGCATAAATAAGAGTTACTAGAATTGGGGTGGTTTGAATACTAAAGGATGGGGAAAACCACCAGATAAATGGTGGTGGTGTGAGCACAGAGCCGGCTTCACCTTGTTTTCTGCAGGCTCTCCTTTAGTGGTGATGGCTCTGTGGATTTTCTGATGCAAGGTTGAGTGCCTGCCATTTTAACCAGGGGATGTTTATTATTTTTATTCTTCAGTCACCCACTTTTCTTTCATTAAAATGGAGGGACCTCTGTCAGTTTTAGTCACTTGACCAATGCCACCCAAAGTTAGCAAAGAAAACAGAGGAGAAACTGATGAAGTTGCAGACAGAGCATCATTTAAGATTCATTCTCAGGAAGTAGGGCTAAAAAGTATTTTTCCCAGATGTTTCTCTTTCCAGATAGAAGAAAGAAAAGTTGAATTGAATTCTTTCATCCATGTCAAAGAGTACAAAGTGTGTTGTCACTTGCTGGTGCCTCTGTATTTGTCACTGGGATGCCCACAGCAACGTTCTTTCTAAATGGTTTATGAAAAATGGACGTACAATCTGTTTAAAACAAAATAAACTTGTTGCTTTTATCTGTTAAAGCAAAGCAAAGCTGCTCTTTTTTGTGGACTGCTCGATGACCTTGGAGTTTGTGTAATGGCACGTCTGGTGCACTGTTACTAGCCATAGAAAGAGAAGCCAGTTCTTTGTCACAGTGCCTCATAAAGCACTTTCTGTGTATGTCTTTCTACTAAAAATCTTTGATAATCTGTCGTTAAATATGAAAGCTTCTTATTTCAGCTTTACAAGAACATCAGATTCTTCTCTCCGAAGCACAAAGAAAACTCCATACTTAAGATTCAGTTTTGCAAACCCTTCCCCCTTCTTGAAACATTCATATGGAAATAGACCATTAACTGTGAAATTCCCTAGCAACCTTAACAGCCTAGAAGAAGAGATCCAAACCCCAGGAAAACTCAGTTCTCAAGAGAATTTGTACTGTCTTTTGTTAATATTCATTATATTCTAATCAGAAAGTTGATAAATCTTTTTGAGGGTCTCTTCTATTTTTTTTCTCTCCATTCCAGTGGTTGTTCTGTTGGAACTCTGCAATATTCGCACTGGTGGGAAGTGGAACCCAAAGCTTCTTACCATCTCTCCTAGAAAACCTTCAAAAATTTGCTTTTACTTGATGGTGATTCCTTTGCTAATTTCTTTGCCAGACCTTTTTCTTTTCTTTTTTTTTTTTTAGTGATGAATTAGCCTTTGACAGCTGATAGAGGAATTATTAGTACCTTATAACTCAGCTTAGGGAGAGTAGTCATTCTTTCATGTACGTGGTGGCCATAATATGAAGTACCTTGATGGGTTTTCTACCTCTTAATTCTCTGATCTAGTAAACACCAGTCATCCTTACAAATCCAGAGCTGATCCTATGGTACGCAGTATCTCAGGTGTCTCAGTGCAGAAAATCATTCAGGCATTGCTTCAGCTCATCCTTAATCCCACAGGAGCTGAGAAGTTCTGGCAAAAAAATCCCACTGCTTGATGGAGACAGGACTGAACCCTGAGATGTTAGCTTCAACTGAAACTTCATTAGTCAATGAAATTATTTTCACTTACTTTTGTTCCAGCTCTGGTTTCTAGAGTAATTTTTGGGAAGGAATGTACAGTTGTGGTTGTTTGTTGGGGCTCATTTGGTTTGTTTGTTAGGGATTTTTTTGGTGGGTTGGTTTGGAGTTTTTTTAGATCTTAAGTGGTCCCTTCTGCATGCCTGTTTCTCTGTCACTTTTTGTCTTCTCTCCTTTCATTTTTATAATCATCCTTTCTCCTTTTCTTTATGTCTGTGATGCCTCAGGATTTTAGCTTTTATATTTTTCATATCCTGTAATGCATTAGTGTATAACTCTAAGACTCCATATAGCCTGTTAGCTACTGTGCTCCCATTCTGGTCAGACAAAACAGATCCTCTCTAGGCCTGAACTTCAAGGACCCCTTACTGTCTCAGGCCCTGAAATATGTAAACAAAGTGAATTAAAGGGGAGCAAACTGGGGGTAAATGGCTTAATTACCTGAAATTGTAATTGGAGAATTAACCCCCGATATGAAATGGACCAAATTTATAAAAGTATGGAAACCCGTGACCCGCTCGTCCATTTTGGGTGTAGCTCCTGGGGGGCTCTGACTGCCTGAAGTGTACCTTGAAGGCCCTTCAATAAATATCCCTGCTTTTATTCTCTTGATTTTTTCTAGCCTCTGTTTTTAGGTAGACCCTCCAAGGCATCATCTGTGCCGCATGTCTTTTTACCACAACCTCCATTTCTTTTATATTTCAGATGTGTTATTTTCTGTTTAATGCAATCTTCTCTATTGCTTTTCTTTTATTTGCTCTCTTCATCATTTTTTACTTGCTTTTCCTACTATTTTATATAAGGGGGCTCTGTCCTAAAGATTCTAATTAATTTATTTCTACAGGGATAGGATTGTAGACTACTCTAGATTTCTTTTTTTGTATCCTGTGCAAGTGACAGAAATGTGCCCGTGTCATGTGAAGCAAAGATGGGTAGTGGGTGTAGACCAGCAGTGCTGTATGGCCACATTTAATTTCTTTTTGTTTGAAGGCTTAGAACTCAAGTTTTACTCTTGAGTTCAGGGTTCAGGTAGGCTTTCCTGTCATCTTGCTCTCAAAAGTAATTTTCTAATTGCTACTTGCATTATATAAGATCAGTAATATAAGAGGCTACCCAAGCCTCTTTAAGTGTAATAGTATTGTACAGCTTGTCAGAATGTTCATGTTTTTGCACTAAGAAAGGTTCTTCCTTTTATATAGGGATCCTTAATCTGAGGCAGTTGTTCCAAAAAAGGGAAATTTGTACCACAGAATATATTTAATTATTTTTAAGTGGATAAGCCAATTTGGGAAATGTGCTTATGTATCATTAATGTCCATAATCTTAAATGTTCAAGAAACATACTCACATGTTTTTAGTGAGTATGAAAATTTGAGTGTGAAATAGGTAGTACTACTGGAAAGCTCAGTGAGTGGTGAGTCAAAGTAATTAAGGGAAAGTAAATAATTTCTGAGGTTCTCATTCCCCATGAAACTAATTTTGTATCTTATCCTTCATGTATTTAAAAATAGTTCCCTGCTAATTCAAGATGCTTGTGTACTATGTCTGTGAAGAGCACTTCAGTCCTATTGAAGGAATAGCAGATTAGGGAGTTATTTGCAGCAGACTATTTTTTTTTATTTTAGGAGAGACTTTCATTTGGGCAATATAAGTGAACAAATCTTGCTGGAAAAACAGCTTGATGTACAGCAAGACAGCAGGTGATCAGCCAATCATTTTGTGAGGGCTTATGATGGGGAAGTTTCTGGTTTTGTCTGTAAAGGGATACGGATGATACTACTTTCTTGACAAAGATGAGCTTTTCTCCTGTCTAGTAAGGCCTTGACTGTTCTGCCATACATACTTGCCTGTTTTAGCCCTACTATTTGGAATACAGATTATTTTATTTTTTTTCCTAAACTAATAAAGTGTACCCTGGGAGATGAATGGAATGTATTAGAAGGACTAGACTGCTCTGGAGCTGCAGTTCTGCTGTGCATGAGTCCGACAGTAGTCTGACAGGAGAGTGACAAGATTGCACTGTCAGCTCCACTGGTATCTTGAGTAGTCACCTTAAGAGGGCTAATACATCTCCATGACATGTCTCCAGGTTTCTGTGCTGAAGAAAATAAATATAATTTCTTTATTTATTTCTGTGTACATTCTGCTCATGAGCTCCTGAGGTTTTCTGTTGCCCAAAGAGGCATAATGCACGTGTAGAATTATTTTTCTTACTGGTGGAGGTGCAGGTGGTGAAATGAGGCAGCAAGGCTGAAATAGCAGAGGGGTTCCATTCTTATGTACAGTGTGCACACAGCGTGATGCTGTGCTGAAATGTGCGGAGGGAGCACACGGACTCGCTCGGGGCATGTAACACAACTGCAAGAATTAGCAGCTTGTGCAGTACGTGTAGTGCAACCCCTTGGGCTCTGAGCTGCCGGCTTCAGGTGTCGTGGGTATCTGCTCAGTGTACAGGAGCCCTGCAACTGCAAGGTTCAGTCATAGCAGAGTTACGTGCCTAAAGCAGACTGTAAATGTATTCCCTCACATCAGATGGGGATGCATGTGTAGCTTATTAAATAAGGGTGCTAACCTGTCTGATAGTGAATTTAGAGGAGCTGAAGATGGTCCCTTTTTTTCCAGATCTGCAGCCTTCCAAGATGAGCTGGTAAAGCTTTTTTTTTCCTTTCAAAGTATATTTCTGGTTAATTCACTGCAGATCCTTGTGCAAGCTTAGAAGGACTGGAACTCTGTGCACATGTCCTACTGTCATCCTCATGCTCTCTGAAATCACTGAGGAGTTCGGTGCAGAAAACGTTGATGCTTGGCCAGAGCCTTGCAGATTTAGTCAAAGAAAACAAAACTATCATTTAGCATTCTTGAGAGCAGGTAAACCTAGTCAACGTAAAGGGAATTCTGTAACTTGTCACCTAGAGCAGGAAAGCTGCTTTTTATTAATCAATCAAACAAAATGTTAAAAATAATAGGAAAAATTACTGGAGGGATGCAAAAGCAGAGTTAAGGAATATTAGTAGGCAGCTGGTACTGTTTGTGAAAATAGACTATTCTTAAAGCTTTCATATGCTCTGTGTAGTGCATAGGAAAAAAAACCTAACTTTCCTTTTTTCTTCCAGAGAGAAGCCATGATTTTATCTCAGTAATTGAAAATAATGTCTGAAGTTGTTCTTTACTAAATTTACATGAACCCCTTTTATAATCTGTTGCTATCTTTCAAGGAATTTCTCAGTAAATGCTGCTGCCTGTGCTTGGATGCTTGATCCTGTATAGAAAACAAGGCCGAGCACATCCTATTCATGACTCAAAGAACAGCATTTCTAGTCTAATTATGGTGGCATTTGACAGTGATGCTGTAGTTAAAGGTGATTGTTGGTGTTTCTGTTATAAATTTTGTGTACTTGAATGACTTCATTCATGCCAGGCAGAAGCCTGACTAACTATTTACTTACTCATGTTTTTTCCATGCATGAAAAATCCCTAAATAAACAAAAGTGTTGAGAGTTCTATGTTTCTTTGATAATATCTGTTAATCTATCAGTCTATTTGTTACAAAAATGCTATGCTTTTCCTTCATTTCAAACCTTTCTTCTGTTGTGCAACACATGTGGTAACTGGTTGGTGACTTGCATCACTCAGCACTGTGTTTTGCTCAAAGAAAGCCGTGCCTGTGAAAGAGGGGAAGAGAAACACCAGAACATATGGAATTGTCTAAGCTGAGCAATCTGTGCGTAGTTACGTCTGCAAGCAGAGATGGCTTCAGTTGCCTCACTTGCTGCAACTGGGCAATATTAATTTAAGAACTTCTTGCTTCCTCTAGGGAACATTCCTAACAGTTACATGAACACTGAGCCATCCCTCTAGACATCACCCAATATGTCACACTTGCATTAATATACATTAATTATTCTGTCATTTCCTGCTGCATAATGACCAGTGCTAGATCCAGTTGTATTTCTACCTTTTTGGAAGAGATGGAAAAAACCCCAACTAGACTCAACTAGCAAATGCTTTTAAGCAATTCCCTCAAAAAAAAAAAAAAAAAAAGCACTGTGAGTTTTACAAAAATACTGATTAATGTGGGATTTTTTAAAAGCATCTCTATTTAGTGTACTTTTTTTTTCTTTTTTAATTAGGCAAATGGCCTCATCTGAAGTCTGTTGAACTTAGTGAGAGTTTTCTGAGTGACCTTCTAATGTCTGTTCAAGGCTGTAGAGGCCCCCAAAGTGGTAATGCTGAGAGGTGTAATTGGCCCTATAAATCTCAGTGGGTCATTAATTCTAAATCTCAATAATGTTAAGACCAGGATGCATGTAAATGAAGCAGACTGATGAGCATAGTAGGAAGATTTATGCAAGCATTTTCTTCCTTTGCTTTGCCCGGTAGTAGAAATTGTAGTTTTGGCATGGAAACTTGCTTTCTACCTTATCATCAATTCACATATATCACCTCTGTGTATCTGGAAATTTAGAAATGCATCTTTTTGTGGAAGATGGCTGTGCATTTTTTTCTTTGCCTATCAGAAGGTAATAGAACATGACTTGTAAATATCTGTCAGATGAATGTCCTCTAACTGGATAAAACCAATTTTCAAAATGTTATTGCACATAGAACATTTGCTCCTAATAATCATGGAATCGTAGAATGGTTTGGGTTGGAAGGGACCTTAAAGATCACCTAATTCCAACCCCCATGCCATGGCAGGAATACCACTCACTGGATCAGGTTACCCAGAGCCTTGTCGTTACACAGTGTGACCAAAAATGCTTTTTAGTGTGTTCCTTATGGGGGAAAAAAAAAGGAAAAGGAAAGAAAAAGAAAAAGTCTTGACTTGGCTTAGTAAGAACCTTTATCTTTTTTTCCTCCAGTCAGAAATTATTTTAATATGTCCTTATCTCATGATATGTGCTGGGGGTGGTTAATGCTATAATTGAGCATAAACAAGGAGTCAAAAAAGAAAATCTATCAATGCAGTGGTGTGGATTTTGCCATCTGTAATTTGATTGCCAGCTGTGTGTTCAGTCCTCAAGACCAAAAGACCCCCAATGTATCCCAGCATAAACAGAACACTGGGAGGAAACCATTAAAATTAAAAAAATTAAAAATCAAGCTTTAAAAAATGGAACAGGCCATTTGTGTGGGAAATTGAATATTGGTATTTCTATGTAATCTGAGGTGGAAAGGGAAATGTTTGATGTCCCATACTGTTCTGATATAACAGCACATTCAAGCTTTCTGAAACCTGTATTTGTCATCATATCTGCCTCCTTTTATAATCGAAAAGAGAAATTATGAAAGCTTGCTGCTTGGTCTCTGGCCTTTCTGTGCAAAGGCATGTGTACTGCCTTGCCAATTCTGAGACACTGTTAGGGATTATCCCTACAAATGCTGCTTAGGCACTTAGCAGCAGTGGGGGCTCAGGTGGGAGGAAAAGAAAAGGCAGGCTTTGCGTGTGCATGTGCATGCACTTCCCTCCATTCTTCAGGCAAGAGCTTCAGTTTCAGTTCCATCTGTAATTTTCTGGCAAAGCAAGGACTTTGACTGCAACTTTGTTTGTTTTTTGTACAGTGGATGCCAGCAAGCCTTTTACTGTATCTGAAGTAGTTCCATATTTTTTAAAAAATCTGTCTGTAAACTTGTATGCCCCTAACAAACACTAGTGTTCATACACATAATACTACATGATATACTTAACCTGCCTGAGCTAGAGCCTGACCCAGGGGAAGTGTAAGAGGACCTGAAATAGCTTAACCAATGAGAATTTCTATTGCAGGGAGCATTAGGCATGTTTTGGTTCTGTTTTGAAACCAGAAAAACTAGGTCAGGATTTGGGATAATGAGAACAGATGCAGCAAGAACTTCTCTGCTGTAGGTGAACCTGAAGCTGATTCAGACTGTTCTTTGCAAAGAGGGATCAAATTCAGAATAGCTGTGAAGCTGCTCAAAGTCAAACCTGTGCTTCTGGCAGAGAATGAGTCTGCTGTTGCAGAAATCATTGATCTTTAAGGTCTGTCAACCAGCCAGGTTACGCACCAGGTTACACCAAATAAAAAGTTTTATTTAAAAGGTTCATTCCATAGGTCTCACTAGAACAGATTTACAGTTTTTCAAGATAATTTTGTGTGATAACATTTCTTTCTGCCATTTTTGTGTATTTAAGTCAGAATACAGTCCCAGGTTCTACAGTAGATAGCATTTTCCCTGCAAAGAAACTTGTCTGGGGAAAGTAGAATAGCAAAACTCTCTTTGGTTTTGCTATTTAGTTTATGAAACCTTGTTTGTTGTCTTTCTGCCTATGCCACAGATTTTTTTTTTTTTAAGTTAAAATTATGGTAGCATTACGGTTAGTGTTGGAAGATGTACTTCCTTTTTCTATGTTTGAGCTTCCATTTCAGAGGTAAGAAGATCAGGATAAGAACATTCACAGGATCAACACACTCCTCTGGATTGTCATTACAGTCACAGAAAAGAGATGTATGGTGGAACTTCACTTCTGTGGGTTCTGTGTGGTGTCATTCCCTTAAATGATATGAATGGGAGAATTATCCCAGTGGTTGTTTGTTATGATCCTTCTCTCTGTAAAGGTCATTGCTAATTGCTGTTAATCACTTTGGAGAGACTATGTTCAAATATATTTTTGATTATTCATCTTCCGTAGATTCATGTCTAGGGGACTTAAAAGTGACAACAAGAGTACATGATAAAAAACCCCATTTGCACATAAGCAGTTTTCAGCTCTTAGAAGTGAAGGAAGGAAAGAAGAGAGAAAATCCTTTTCGTGATCCTTCTCCTGACTTCAGCTCTTTAATTCCTACCTCAAACTCTCCATTTCTGCTCCTCTACACCCCTAGTTTTGGTTAAGGAGCAGAGGTCCTTTCTCTTGGTGAAAGCCAAGGAAAGCTTGGTAGCATTCATAACAACTTTGTAGTCCAGCTATTTTTCTCTGTGTGCAGTAAAGTACTTATTTTTCTTTATTCTATTAAAAAATGTTGTCGTCAGTTTTTAAGTGTTTTGACTGAATCTTCAATGTTCTCTACATCAAAAATATTGGTGTTCCTTTTTCAAGCTCTTAGAAAAACACATCCAAGGGGAGGAAAATGTGTAGTTTGTTTCTTCAGAATGCTGCTGTATTGTGATAAGAGTATCATTCTGACTAAGGTTTGATTGCTAATCTCATTTGTTTGGCTGTACAAACTTTTATGTCATAAATATCACGGAGGATTGTTTGCCTCAGTGCAGGGAAATTTTTTTCTCTGAAAAAGCTGGGTTTTTTCAGAAACTCCTTGAGCAAGTAGGTTTGGAAACAGTTGTATTTATGTAATCTCAGCATTCCATTTATGAATTCTGGTTCAGTGCTTTATCATGGGATGCCTCAAGCAATACTCAGTTGGAGCCTGGAGCAGGAGTGATAGATGACCATTAGCCTTGATGGTGCCCACCGAAGTGGGAACTACTGGATCTGGAGTACTGGGAAAAGTCTTCAACCAAATTACTCTGCAGGGAAAGCAGTGGGAGCATTCATTATTTTTCCAGAAGCAGAATATAGTAGTTTATAAATAAGACCCTGGGGAACTTGCTGAACTCCAGGAAGCTAGGCTGACTTCTTCAGGAAAGCAGTTTGCTTTGCATGATTGTCTGTCCTAGAAGGAAAGAAATGTTCCATATGGGTGATAGGGCAATAGGATGTGATTCAGTAGAGTCATGGTGGGGGGCAGGAGGAATGATCCCATATTCCTGTTAGGTGTCTTGTTTCAGTATAAACATACTTTAGGAAAGGGAAGCAGTCTTACAAGTCTAAAGAAACATACAAGTCTAAGTAAGGTAAAACTGACTTTGTTAGCTCTGAACTATAAGTCCTCTGCGTCTATAAGAACATAGTTGGGAAAGACTGTGATTTACCTAGTGTGTTGTTTTTGGTAAGTTTGCATTTCCAGATCACATTTCTTTGAAGAAATAAACGGTGGGACAGCTATCCAAAATGCCTGTGCCACAAGGTTCAGGTAAAGAGCAAGGACTGCCTGGTACAGGCTGTTTAGGGACACCCTGGCTGAATGTGTTGGGACCTGAATAGAGACATCTGGGAAACTCAATCCAAACGTTTTGAAAATGTTTGAAAATATACTGTCCAAGTCGTATCACTTCCCTTAGAAAAAAGATATGGGATTTTACTGCCAATTGTATCCTGAATTATATAGATAGGGAATCTATGCTCTTCTTAATTATGGAATAGCAGAGGAAGATAAGGATCATCTGGTCCAACCAACCTTTTATGGCAAAAGCAAAGTCTAAACAAGATGGCTCAGCTCCCTGTCCAGCCAAATCTCAGACATGTCTAATGTTGGGAAATCCACCACTTCCCTGAAGAAATTATTCCTGTGCCTGTTTTTTTTTTTTTGTTGTGAAAAACGTTCGTCTTGTGTCTGACTGTAATCTCCCCAGGAATAACTTGTACTCATTACTCCTTGTCTTTTCCATGTGACTCATTGTAAAAGGAATCTCCAGCACCTTTATACCCACTCTTTAAATACTGAAAAGTTCTCCCCTAAGCCTTTTTTTCCTCAAGACTGAACAAAGCTTTGAGAAAGGCTGAGGGAACTGCCTTTCTTCTTGTGCCAGGCTTCCCAGTCCTTTCATCACCTTTGTGACCCATCTCTGGGCTGTCTCTAGCCTGTCCACATCTATTTTCCATAACAGTGACCAAAACTGAGCACAGTGTTCCAGGTGTGGCCTGACAAGCACTGGGTAGAGTGGGACAATGCATTCTTTATCTCTGCTGGGGATGCCCTTGATGATGCATCCTGTTGGCTTCTTTTGCCACAGCAGCTGCACACTGTTCACTCCTATTGAACTGCTTGTCCACCAGGACCCCCAGCTCCCTTTCCACAGAACTGCTCCCCCGCTGGGAAGATCCCAGCCTGTGCTGGACTGCTGGATTATACTTCCATTGGTGCAAGTTTTTACATTTGTCTTTGGTGAAGTTCATAAGGTTCTTGTTAGGCTACTCTTACAGGTCTTCCTGCAGGATGGCTCTCCCTTCCAAAGTGTTCACTTCCCTGCTCAGTTCAATATCATTGGAAGCTTCATCCAGGTGCACTTGATCCCATCATCCAGATCACTTATGAGGATATTAAACCACATTAGGTCCAGTGTTGATCCCTAGGTGACTCCACTTGTGACAGGTTGCCAGTTTGGAAAGGAGACCTTTACCATCACCCTCTGAGTGCTGCTGGTCAGCCAGTTCCTCATCCACCACATATACCACTTGTCTAGACCTCAGTATATCAGTTCCTTGAGGAGGAAGCTGTGGGAAACTGTATTGATAGTCTTGGAGAAATCCACTTAGACCAAATCCATTGCTTAGCCTACATCAACTGAGCAGGTTACTTTGTCAGAGAATGCATTTAGGTTTGTCAAAAACATATTGCCCTTGGTGAATCCATGCTGACTTTTCTCAACTACGTCCTTGTGGTAGCCCCCAGGAGGATTTGTTCCATAACTTTGCAAAGGAATGAAATACAACTGATGAGCCTGTAATTTTCTGGGTACTCGTTTAAGTCCTTCTCAAAGACAGGTGTGACATTAGCCTTCTTCCAGTCTTCTGGGATGTCTCCTGATCTCCATGATTTATCAAAAATTATGGAGAACA
Source organism: Rhipidura dahli (assembly GCA_013399225.1). NCBI lineage: Eukaryota > Metazoa > Chordata > Aves > Passeriformes > Rhipiduridae > Rhipidura > Rhipidura dahli. The sequence goes on along the minus strand of VXAC01003560.1, from coordinate 1,510,756 downwards.
GCCTCACAATGATGTCAGCCAGCTCTCCTAACACCCTCAGGGGAATAACCCTGCTTTTTGTTTCTAAGTCTTGGGGCCCAACACTATTGGTGAAGACAGAGGTGAAGAAAGAATTGAGAACCTGTGCCTTGTCGGTGTTGTTAGTAACTAATTCATCTTTCCTGTTTAACAGCAGGTCAATATTTTTCTTTTGTACCTGCCTTTTACTTAAACAGCTGAAGAACTCTTTCTTGTAGTTCTTTGCATATTGGCCCTATTTCCATTTGAGTTGGGCTGTTGCTTTTCTATTTGCATTTTTGCATACCCTGACACTGGCCCCATAGTTCTCAGTGGTATGTGTCCACTTGTCCATCACTGGTATCCTCCTCTTGGTTTTGAGCAGACTCAGAAGTTCAGAGTTAAGCCAAATGTATCTCTTGCTCCATCTGCTTCCCTTATTTTTAGAGGGGATGGACTCTTTTTGAGCTTCCAGGAGAGTGTTCTTGAAAAACTCCCAGCACTCACTGGCTCCTTCATGCTCCATGAATGCTTTCAATGGAATCCCTCGCAAGCAGTGCCTAGTTCTGAGTATCTACTTCACAAAGAATTAGTATAAATACTTTCTGTTAACCTAAGCTCTTCTTGTAATCAAAAAGCAGATAGAAGGAGAGTTGCATTTGTCAGACACTAAATATAAATCTGAAAGAAATGGTTTTACAGATTGTGTTAGTTCCTGCTGTGGCTCAGAGATCTGGAATCCTTTTTCAAGTGTACATTTGCCAACAACCAGGGCTTCCATGGTGCAAACCCCATCAATCATCTGCTTGTATTTCTGCAGCATGCAACACAACCAACAGGGCATGAAAATCTAGACTGCCATTTCTTGGAACCAGGAGAGGTATCAAGAGAGGCATTGTATTTATTGAGAGCCTCTGTGTGTGAGAATGTCATCACAGCCTTCTTGTTTTTCTCAGATGTTTTGGATTTTTTTAACTGTCATATGCTTCAGTCTCTGAGATGTCTAGTAAACTACATGACCAAAACTGTTATGTGTCCTAGATATTCTTGATGGCTTTGATGTTGCTGAGAAAATGAGGAGTTAGTTTGCATCTTGAGAAAAAGTAGCCTGAATTCATCTGGGGTATCTTTAAAAATAAGTGTTTAACAAGGCTGTCTATTCCAGAAACATATATCACCCAACTTTCCTTTGTGTGAAGAGAGGCAGATACCTTTATAGGTCTGTATCTGTAGGTGTCAACTTTGGTCTTAGCATGGCTGACACCTTCTAAAGATACCTGTTTCTCTGCATTGACCAGACAAAGAGTCTAGGATGGTTGCACACTCAGCTCAGGTCTTTCAGCTGGGAGCAGCATGTAGGTGGAATCTCTGATACTGTGGGAGTGGTGGACAGCAGCTTTTCTGCAGCTTCTCTTCAGCAGCTACATATTGTTGTGCAATAATTTAAAACAAAACAGGGGCTACCTATACAACTGAGATAGCTCATGATTGACTTTCAGCTGTGTTGACAAAGGAGCAGGTGGAGGTCAAGAAGAAATGCTGACCATCCAGCATGTCTTGCAAGTAGAAGCAAGAAAGGAAGGGTGGTGGCTGCACCTAATTCATGCATTCTGATGATCTCTGAAGATACAGAGCACCAAGGACCTCTGAGACCTGATCTGTGAAGTAACAACTTCCCTATGAACTTGCTAGAAAACTTTGGAGTGTGCCTTTGAGGGCTGAAGAATGGTATGATTATGCTAATATGCTTTAGGCCTTCTCATTTCCATGGGAAGACATGATGATTCCGTTTTGAGGAAGAATAAGGAAAGATGTGTACCTTTCAATCCAAACAGGTCACTTACCTTTTGAGTGCACTCAAAGGAACACTTTTGAGGGGAATATATGAAGTTAAAAGGGGTGCCTGTCCTGGGTGTATAGTTTAGAATTTGGGTGTAACTGTGCTAAGTACTGTTAATACATTTCATGTTGTGTTGAGTCAGGATTTTTAAAAAGAAACTCATTAGCAACTTTATTATAAGTTAAGCAAATTACACTTTCTATCATTTAAGTGTGGATATTTTATTGAAGAACATCATTCACTCACTATAAATGCACTGGCAGTACTCATAAATGATTAACAATTCATATAATCCTTGCATAAAACATAGAATAAGCATTGCTTTAGTCTGTGAAGTTCCCTGAGCATAATGCTATAGGTGTGTGATCAGAGCACATACCTTCCATGCTGCTTGCCTATTTTCCTATTCCTCACAAATAATATCAGGTATGGAAAGTGGAAGTTGTGTAGATGCAAGTTAGTGGCATTTGAAGGGCCCCGTGGCCCTTGGTGACCTCCCTGAGACAGATTCCAAGCCCCTTGTGTTTCCAGGTTCACACTCTGTGTCTGAATTTTGAGAGAGCTTTTTCCAGTTTTCCCCTCCCATAAAACTTTTTGTAAGGAAGATGCCGTTTTTCAGTGTCTGGTGCTTTTAATTTTTTTATCATTCACAGATGGCAGAACTCTGCCTGGCTGTGGTGAGTATCCCTGGATGCTGACACGCCGCATTTCCCTGTTGTTTCAGCAACAAGGGGAGTTGAGTGCAATCAAGGGGGGCTGTGTTTTGTGGAGGGCCTTATCTATTACAGGCATGGTATGAGTGAAACTAGCATCATGATTTCTTAATTCCACAATGACAGTAAAAGGATGGTGCATTAGTGGTGTTCTAGCTAGCTCACTGTCTTTTGAGTGTCTTTATTGGGTCAGAAAGTTTAACATGTACTTACATGCAGTCTGTGTTCTGAGCCCTCCACGTCTATTATATGCCATGGAGGCTTTTAAAGTTTAGCTTAGCTCCCAGCATCGTTCTTCAAATTACAGTAACTTACTTCTTGGCTGAGAGCACTTCTGAGAACTAATCCGTGATGTGTTTACTTTGGCTGGAGGAATTGAAATGCTTTAAAGGAAAAAAAAATAATTAAAAGCTCCCCAAATGTTCCTGCAGCTTTGCTTTCTCCTCTTATTATGCTAATCTGATTGTTTTTAATGTGAGGACTTCTTTTGCCCTGGGTCTTATATACTCTGCAGTGTCATAAAAGGTATACCACTTTACAGCTAAGTAATGTTGACTTGTAAGTTAGAAAATCTGAGGTTTTCATTTGGAATACTGCACCGTGTAGGAATATGTCAATTTTTTCTCTCACTCTTCTGAAACGTAGGAAGTCACCACATTTAACATCTATGAGGTCTTACCAGGATCTCTAACTAAAAGGCTGCCTAAGTGAGCTTAAGAAGAACAAAAACATCTACCTTAATATTCAGTTTTTTAGTCTTTGGAAAAATAATTTATTATATTCCTGTTGGTTATTGCCATAATTTAGATAATATGTAAATTAATGTACCATTATAGTTAATTGTCCTGTCTATACTTACTGGGATGAAGAGAGTCTGAAGTCATAGTGAGATTTGTCAGTATTTGGGAAGTTTTATTTCATTATTCTCTGATAGTTGAGTTCACACCTGTGTGTAGTGTAACCATGGAGACCATCCTTGCCTGTTTTGTGGACTTCTCTTAGAAAAGACTAGGCTGCTGTTCACACTAATTCAAGGGCTAATACAGGACTCTCATTAAATGTGCTTGTGCAATTCTTGTAAGTGTACCTGGAGTCTTGTATTTCTTTCTGCTCCCCAGTTCCTTCAGAAAAACCCCAGTGGATAATAATTTGCCTTCAGGCTTTGAATAGTTCAGGCAAGTAGGATCCTTTCCATGGCCACGTGCAGTTAATGTATAGACAAAAGTGGTGAAGGAGCATGCAGCCTGGGACTCATCGGTGTTGTGGTGCTGATGATATGCAGGCCTGCTGCCTGCCCTTGTGCTGGACCCAGCTGCTAATTTCCTAATGTTTGGCTGGAGCCTGGGCTTGGATAAAAGGGAGCTGGCTGTGGCTTGGGCCAGATAATTTGGAGATACTAATGGCTCATTTGTTAAAACAAGTAGAGGGCTTGGCAAAGGGAGAGGGAGTTTCCTGCTGCCTCACCTCACCCTTTCCATCTGTTTTCCACCTTGGGGGTGTTTATTTTGTGGGTGCTCTTTGGAGTGCCCATGGACACTGGTGTCCTAAGTTTGCTCACAATGGGAGCAGTTGCTGTTCTATACTATGCACATCATCGCTAGGGGAGCCTGGTTTCAGGAGAAAAAGGAATGTACTGCAGAAGTGCGCCACTTTTTTCTGTTTCTTCCTCGGGGGAAGTTGCTGGGACCAGCACTGCAAACTCTGTCCCTCTTCTGCTGCCACCCATCCCTTCCTATCCCTCAGGAAGAATGCGCAGCTCCAAGTAGTGAACAAAGCTGAGCTCACCAAAATGCCCACGCTGCAGTGCCAGTGCCGGAAGCAGGTGCAGGGAACAAAGCAGTGGTGAACCAAGCCAAAAGGAGCTGAGCCCAAGCCAAGCCCCAGCCAAATCCAGCACAGCGGCGTGGAGCTGTCCAGAGCAAGTGGCGCTCTGGAGTTTGACAGTGGAGTCAAACCAATGGAGAAGTCTGGAAGAGGACAACACTGTGTAGTCAAACCAGAGGAGTGGAGCAGTCCAAAAGCAGGAGGTGTGGTGCAATGTGGATGATCCAGCTTTTTGGGGGTTTGTGCCTCCGTGTTTCTCATTGACTCAAGCTTGGGGAAGATGAACGCTAGCTAAGGAGAGCATCCACCGTCTTATGTTTGTCCCAGTGCTCCCAGAGCTGAGCTGAGGTGGTGAACACTTTTTCTGTGTACAGCACCTTCTCTTTTTTATACTTTTGTTATTAATATTCCTGCTCTCACTGTGTGTTTCTTGCTCTATTGCTGTTTGCTTTCAGTAACTTGTTATCTCAACCCATAGTCTCTGCCTTTGTCCCTCTCTGACCGGAGCAGGGCAGAGAGAAGGGGAGAGGCTTACTTGGAGTTTAATTCCCATCTGGTTTTAAACCACCACAACTGGCCACAAATACACATTTCCATCTTCCTTCTTTGCGATTACAAGTGTTTCTTGTGAAGATGGATCTTCCTCTGCTACATATTTCCATTTGGTACGTTCTGGCTCATTCAGCAGCTTACCCATGTGTATATCTTTGCAAACCATTCTAGAGAGAGGAAGAAATGTCAGCTGTTGCAGGCCGTTGGCTGCCAGTTACTGATTTGGGCTGGCTGGCATGAACACATTTATGTCTGTGGTTAAAAGCTCTGGATTTCTTTTCTCTGTTGGCTTGGATTCAAGGAGCTTTACGTAGAATAGTTTGGCTTTACTTGAGATTTATGGCTGGAGTTCAGATAGATCCTTATGTGCATCCATGGGAGATGAAGACTATTGGTATGTGTGTCTTCAACATGTTAGCCTAGATGGTGTGTGCACAAGGCTCTCCATTAGGGCCATGATCCCTGCTCCCTGTGAAGAAGCCATCACACACCACCCATGCTTTTTCACACTGAAAGATCAGTTGCAGAAGGAAGTGAGCTTTCCACTTAGGATATTGTGGCTTCTGTTATGGCAAATAAGTACCTCGTGTTTCTTCTTAAAGAAGGAAATTTTGCAAGGTTTTCTATCTGTCTTCAGTGGCAGTGCCCCAGCTCAACAGCTTGAGGTTACGTATTTTAAGCTGTTGTATCAGTGTGATCAACGCTGGTTTAGTGATGTGTGAAGACAGTTTCTTACAGGACAGTCAGAGCCAAATTCTCTACTAGTTATAGAAGAATTTTTCAGTATGCAACACAAAGGTGGCTTATATATATATATAAAATTATATAATATGCATATTTTTGCTCACTCCACATCCACTAGCTCGAATTTGAAGACATATGGCTGCATGCTTTACAAGCTGTAGCTTCCATTGTTAGCCCTAAGTAGGAGACATTGTGGAAGTGACAGTGGGATGGATTGCTGTGGTCAGGTCTGCATTTAGGTGGAGCAGATTAAATTCTTCCAGGTAGTAATGGAGAAAAGCTATCACTGGCCACTTTTTACAAATGAGATGTCCAAGCGTAGAGAAGTGAGTTTGAACATGCACCAGGAGGTGTGGGATCTAATTTAAAGTGCCACAGACTTAGCTAAAATATGCCGGTTGACAGCTCTTGCCATCTCGGATTTGACCCGGAATGCGCATTTCTGAATACTAGAAAATAAATATGAACTGGACCTTGAAGTAGGATTTTGGGTTTGTGTACAGGGCATACTTACATAAGTTTTTATTGTTTCAATTTATATTTCAAAAGATTCTCTAGCTAACTGCAATTGGAATGTTATAATTTTAAAAAATCTTTTCTTTTAACAAAAACTGTGCTGTGTGATAAATGTGGTTTTGGTCACTTGGCAAAGATGCTTTGATATAGCTTTCTTCAGCTGGCATTGTACAAGATATTTTTTTCATTTACACTGCATGTTCATCATAGAGGGATCAAAATACACTGTAATTGAAATAACTTTGTTTCCAGGGCAATTCTTTCCTCAATTATTTTTATGTGCTCTCTACTTCATATACCCTCAATTGAACTGTTTTATTTTAATCATTTTTCTTACTTTATAGTGGTGAATTTGTTCCTGTTGGAGTTTGAGCTTTGTCATTTCATTTAGCAGTTTTCCTGGAAAGTCAGAATGTTACATAAGTGCAGAAGATATGTGCTGTACATCAATTTTGATTATCTTGAAAACACTACACAGTTTAGATCTATAAACACATGTACAGATATTTTAAGCACAGTAGCAATTCTGCTGAAATTGATGAGTCTGTTTTCAAAGTTAGAGGAATGCATAGGAATTTCTGAGCAGTAAGTGCACAGACCTTCTCTTGCCTCTGAAATTCATTCTTTCCAGAGTGTGGCTTACTAATAGTAGGGGTGTATTTTTTTTTTTTTTTAAATGAACTAATAGAAAAAACATTAGAGGGAAGCAAGGTCTTCTGGTGGCATGAAGGTGACAGTTTGAAAGATGCTGTGTGGGGTCCATTTTTCAGCTAATGCCCCTTTTATCCATAGCTGCAGCAGAGCAACAAAATCTTGCTGCTTAAACTTCATGGTTCATCTGTAGAGATCTGCTATTTTTTTTTGGTTAGTAAATCACACTACCTAATGTTTTAATATATGATAATATATTTTAATAGCTATCTGGTGTAACTATTAAATTATAATATTGCCTGTTAAACTCTGTTAGTAATTACTGAGAATTTTCTTCCAAAAAGGTGATTCCCCACCCCCATCTCCTTTTGCCCCTAGGGAAGCTTTATTAATTTCAACAGAGACTTGCTAGTAATGTTTTTTCCCTTTTACAAATAGTTTGGCAGTTGGAGTGGTTTTTAGTAGGATCTCTAGGTGTTTCTGGAAGCAAAACATTAAAAAATAAAGACGAATAGGATTGTTCAGGAAAAAAGCAGAAGAAACAAAGACATTGGAAATAACAATGAAGACTGAATAGAGCTCAAGGGATAAAAATACCTATATGGGAGATGGAGAGGGGAAGGCCACGATGAAGAAGGAAGTGAAAGGAATATGACAACAAAAGAAGCAAACTACTGTGCTTTGCCCAGGATATACAAAAAGCCCAAGGTACTTTCTGCAAAAGCAACACTTTCTACATACTGTGATAGGAATGTGAGCATTTTTCCTCTTTCAGATGAACTTTTCTCACAACTGAAAAAGTTTACCAAGGACTTTTTTCTTTTCTACAGTTCTTCCTCTCAGGCATTCCATGTTGATGTAGGGGAAGATGTATTTCTTGCAAAAAGTGTCTTTCACCATAGAGATGAAAATGGTGGACTTGGAATTGCATAGTTGTGGAATCACATTAGCCACCTTCAGAAGAGTGGAGGCTTTGTACTCTCCAATAATTTGCTTTCTTTGAGAAACTGGCAAGAACTTAAATATTCTTCTGAAGTGTCACTAGTAGAGATGAGTATGTTCCTAAGACTGTAAAAGCACTGAAGATGCAATGGTCCCTAAGCACCATCAAAGGGCAAGATCTTAGTGTTATGGAAAAACCAAGTGTTCCTCTGGCTCCACTTTGAGGAAGTTTGACCCTGATACCCATCAAGAACACCACAGAGTGGAAGTGAAGGACACTTATGCAAGTAAAGCCCTTGCACATGATAATGTAGTAGGACTTCATGGGGAGACTGCAAAATTTTGTTCTAAATGCCCACTGGCAGATGACTTCTTGTACAGAAAAACAAGATTTTGTTGTTTGTTTTATGCAGCCCTTCTGCTTTTCCCACCTTCTGTGTTCTCTAAGTGACAGATTTGTGTCAGGGAATTTCAGCACAGTGACAAATGTTTGCTTTCAAATTTCAGATCCTCTGCAGGGAAGAACCATTGCAACTTACTCTTTTAATTTTGCATCCCAGCCCTCTTCCTGCTGAGACACCTGTCTGTACTGTTTCACAAGGTCAGACTGGTGATACCACAGTTGCCTATTTTTTCTTTAAATGGAGCATGATTACGTTCATAAAATAAGTTATTTTATCAGGAACCATCAAGTAAGGGGTAAAAGCAGAACAAATTTGATCATCTAAAAATATTTTGTGGGGAAAATTTTCTGTAATCAGATGTTTTTTAAAAAAATATACTGAGATAATAAAGCCTGTTATTCACAAGCAGTAGTTAAACTCCTAGCCTAAATCTAGAATGAATGTTGGTGCAAGGTGCAGAAGCCTTCTCCAAACAACCTGTATTCAGCCATTGAAACTTCCACAGTCTCTGACAAAGTAAATCAGTGGGTACTTGTGTCTGTTTGGTAAATTGTTTGAAAAAGTTCCTCGTTTCTTGGTAGCATGTACTACCTGAGGACTGCCATAAAAATACACTAGATACTCGCCTGTCTGCCTTGCACTAACAGGGTTAAAGTGGGTTGGAAAGAAAAGTAAAGTTAGGCCACGTCTTGGGATGATCTCTGAGTCTATGCAGCATGGAGGAGGAAGCAATGAGTCCTCAGCATTGCTTAGAAAAGCAGCACCTTATCAGTACTGCCACAAAGACTGGGATCAGTATAGTAGCTGTTTACCCTTTTCCTCAGCCTTTGCATTTAACATCCAGAGCACACAGGAGACAGAACCTTACCAGCTGTAAAATGTGTGACATATCCCTGTGACAAGTGGAGAAGCTCCAATGATTAAATGTTTGGTGATTTCTGGGTAGTATTATAGGGGGAGCTTTCCTGGTCTGTACGCTTCAATGTAAAGAGACAGGAAAGGAAAATTTTAGCACCCAAATGCCCACCCAGCTGGTTTCTTACTCCCTCTCTTCAGCAGGAACAGGTAGAGAAAATGAGATGAAGTATAGGTTGAGTTCAAGATGGTCTAATGAGGATGAGAAGGCTGCCTATGGAAGCAAAGCAAAATTATTTGATCTCTACTTCCATCTGCAGGGAATGTCCAGCCACTCAGGGGGAAGCAGAAAACCCATCACACACAGCAGCTGCTTCAGAAGACAAATGCCTTAATAATGAATGCACTCTGCCTTCACCTTTCTCCTAACTTTATTGCTGAGTATTACACTGTACAGTATGGGATATCCCTTTAGTCAGCTGGGCTCAGCTGTCCTGGCTGCATCCCCTCCCAGCCTCTTGCCCATTCCCAGCCTCCTGGCCCATGGGGGTGTTGGAGAGACAGTTTTGGTGCTGTGTGGATGCTGCTGAGCAGCAGCCAACATGTGGGTGTGTTACCAACACCCTCCTAGACAAGCACAAAGCACAGCACTGTGAGGTTGGCTGTGTGGAGTATTAGCTGCAAACCAGGGCCCACTACAGCAAGGAAAGTGATCTTGCCAGGAAGAGGCAAAAGGACAGAGAAGTTGTCCTTGCTTGTCTTGTCTAGCTGTCCTAGACAGAAAATAGAAGGAATGGTACCAAACAGGCACCCGTGTACAGAAGCACCTTGCAGAGTTGTGCAGAGAAAGAGAAAGATAAGGTTAGTGATGGTATGCATGTGGAATCCAGCACTTGTGTAGCCACGTCCTGCAGTCTCTACAAAGCGACTTCCAGAAGAAGCCAATTGCTGTTCAGGGGTTTCAGCAGATGTGCAATATTTTCAACACTTGCTGCTCAGGGCTAGTAATGACTGTCAGTTCAAAGACTTAAACTTGTGTAGTTAATAATGATGGTGCCTGGCAGTACTGTTCCCCATCCTAAGGAAAAGAGAGCAAGCAGAAATCCCGCACTTTCAGATACTTGTTATCATCCAGCATAATCGTGAACAATGTCTGAAAATACTGTATAGATGTGAAATAAACTTTAGGCTGCTCTGTGGTGTGGTTAGTTACTACAGGAAAAATCTGCACATATTTATTTGTGTGGTAAATGGCACTATTACTCATGCTGTTTCTTCAGTGAGTTATTTTGACTAAAGTGCCACTGTTTCACAAAATGACCCATCAACTTATAATAAAATGCCCTTTTAGTAAGTTACTGCTGAAGGGATGTACTCAGAAAGTAATGAAAATCTACCAGGCTTCATAACACAAGTTTTCATTTCCGTTTTTTCAGTCTGTTGCAAAGTTTCTAGACAGACCATCCATAACAGGGCCTAGGTAATTTGCTTAGGAAGATGCCTTTGCTGTATTTAACCTTTTTTTGGTCAGTATCTTGTGTTTCTAGATCCTACTTCATTAATGAGGTTGAAAAATACTGCCATTACAAATTAGTTATGGGTCAGCAGCTGCTAATTTTACAATGCTGCACTATTTTCTTCTCAGCTTTGCAGACACAGTCATATCTCATTTTATGACTGCCTGGGGATAGGTGGGAATATCAAGCAGAATCCAAAGCCTTTTTTTTTTTTTTTTTTTGTATCCAAATGCCTAGCCATTTTAGTTCCACTAAAATTTGGAAGCATAATTAAAGTATTCTGAAAGTGAGGGGTTGTAAATACAGGTGTCATGATAAAAGGATAAGAGTTTTGGAAATAGGAGAACCTGGTGTGATTTTGCCCAGAGAAGCTTTGAATCCCTCATATGTGGATGTACTCAGTGCCAGGTTGGAGGGGGTTTTGAGAACTTGTCTAGTGGAAGGTGTCCCAGCCCATGACAGGGGTTTGAACTAGATGGTATTTAAGGTCCCTTCCAACACATGGAATGATTTATGATTCATGCTGTTGAGAAACTTTTAAGAACAACGATTCTCAGTGAACATCACAAGAACCATCTCATGGCATGTCAGTGATCCCAGGAGACTCAGAAACCCAGAATCCTCACCCTGACCTCTCACCACCAGTTCTGTAAGAATTTTACAATTTTTGGGCAATTTTGTGACATTTTCCTTACTGCAAATCATCAGTTTGGATGAACAGTTCAGCACCAAGCTGGGTAGATACTGACCAGACATGGCTGCTGGAGAGTAGAATAGAAAACTTTTGAAAAAACACATTTCTTCCCGTTGAAAGAAAATCTCCTCCCCTCCCACCACAGTTTTGAGATTAGACCCTCACGGATACCTGGACGCAGTTATTCTGCCGTGTGTCACTCATCTCCATTTTTTATCTCTCAGCATTCCAGATGAATTTGGCCTCGCTATACGGCTGCCAAGGGGAAAGTGTAATGCAAACTCTCTTGTTTTGCAATGGTCATCTTAGGTTTCCTCAACCTGGAAGCAGCAGCTTCCTGAAAAAGGCGGTGCCAGGTGGAGTTCATCTTACCCTCCTCATGTGCTTCTTGGTCTAGATGAGACAAAAAATCTTGTTGTTCTCCACAGCTGAGTGACTTTTAGCAAATGTAATATGTTACCGTCTGCCAGGGAAGGTGAATGTAGTATTTCTTCTATTAGTTGGTGTAAGTTTGAAAATACTGCTATGATTCACAAAGAGAAAGGAAAAGCTGTCAACAAAATGTTGGGGAGGAATCTGGGGAATGACCTAGTTAGACCTGTATGTTTCATAATTGTGAGTTCAGTGGGAAGCTGAAAGCCATATGTGTGGATCCACTTATTTAGAAATAATTCTTCTGCCATAGCTAGAGCATGAGAAGGAGGGAAAGAAGATGTAGGAAGAGCAAGCCCAGAAGACCTCACTTGGAGACAAACCCAGGACCAAACCCGGTTTCTTGCTTCTGGACTTCTGAACCAGAGATTCTTGGAGCTTGTATACATATTTCCTTACAAAAGATATCCTTGTTAGGGTCTTTGTAATAAAGTGTCAGGAGGAAATGTATCAGTATAAACAGAAGATTGGGATTTTTAAATTGTTTTCTTTGGTTGTCTCTGGGAAGATGAAGGCTGAAACCTGTTTTTGTGAGGATTCAAAAGATTAGTTACGTCATGTTTCTTTCATTTATGGGCTTGATATGACTTGGAGCTCAGTTCAGCAAATGTGTAGGTATATAACTGATGCACTTCAGGTTGCAAAGTACCTCCAGTATATTTGACAAGGTCCTGTTAGAGAATTTAAGCCACCTTTTGGCCTGAATGAACTTCACATGAAGTTGCACTCCAGAAGGTTTTTCAGCCAGATGATTATTTTCATATGTGGTTTTCTCAAAGATCTTGAATAGAGCACCCTGATAATTCTGTAGTGCAGGTGGCAGGAGTGTGGGCAAGAGAATAGGCAGAGGCAATTCCAATCAACACCACAAACATTTTTTCCTGCTTAGGATGGTGATTTCCTCACTCCTCATTGGTAGGCTTTCAGTCCCGTTTTATAGCAAATGATACTCTACACAGAAAATTCTGTGCTTTAAGTGGAGAATAAGGAGTTATGAGGATTTCAAAATGAAATTGTTGGGTCCCAGATATCTACTAAGTAGATTTGCATGTCTTTCAGAAATTTGCTCCAAAATCCATCCATCTTTTGACGTTGTTTTCTATTCTGTACACCTATATATTGTGAATGTGCTCAGTATTAATTACAAGTCCCTAAAACCACATTTTATTCCAACAGAACACTTAAATTTTTCTTTTTTTCTTGTGTACGAGTGTTTTTTCTCTTTTTTTTTTTTTCTTTTATTCTGGTCTCTGAAAAACATAGTCAGAAAAAGTGGTTATAACCAACACTGTGGCTTTGACTAAACATGGAAATGGAAAGCAGGAGTTAAAGTTGAAAATTGGGTCTTAAAATAAACTATTCAACTAATTTTGTTGTTGTTGATAACATTAGTGTCCGAGAAAATATGTGATCTTATATATTACCCATGCTATAGTCCTCAGGCATAATAGAGTTAGATGAGGACAGAGTGTCAGATGTAGCATTTGTTATTACCTTTCAATTGCCTAATTTCATGCTGTTTTGGATTTGTGTTGAACTATTAATACTTGAATGTAGATTTTTTTTCTCTGACCTTGTGAGATTTTTTTTACAAAAATTCTTCTTGGCGTGCTTTATTTCCCTGTCACTGTCAACAGCAGAAATGTTTCTTGTTAAATGCATTATGTCTCCAGGTTTGATTCTTCTTTGAAGAAAATAGCGTGTCTAAGTAAATTCAACTATTTGCTTCTCTTTTGTAAATGCTGATAATGTGTGTTATTAATTACCTTGACATTGTATGGTTAAAAATATATATTTTTTTTCTGTTCAGTAACTCTACCTTCTGTTGTGTAGCTGTTCCATAAAGGTCATATTTTTACCAGACAATAATCTTAAATGTCATGCTTTCCATTATGTTTAACTACTTCATATCTAGATGTATACCTGGATACCTGGGGGAGCAGAGTACTCCTTGCTAAATGAGTTTTGGAGATTGGCAAAGTAATTTAATTCAAAATAAAAGGAATGTCATTATTCTTCCTGTGCCTGTGTGTTGCAACTTCGATATCATCAGACAATTTTGAGAATACGTGTAGTTGATCTCTGTTTACTGTTTATAAATGTGGCTGATGTACTTTATACCAAAAAAACAGTGCTTAACACATGGCAGTGATTTAACAAAAAGAAACACTTTGTGCCTGAAAGCCGTTTGCCTTCTGGCATTCTCCTGGGATTCCAATAAAGCACGGGGAAATGAAACAACTACCTGCATGTTTGAGTAGGTCTGTAAATGCTGAGGATGCAAGTGTCTGACCGCAGGTACTTATACGGGGTGGTTATGTATTTTTGGAGCAGTGTTTAAATGTTTCATAGTGGTTTATTTGGGCATACGTGTATTAGGTGTGGGCATGCAGTGCGCACCATGGCAGAAGGTGACCCGTAACCTCCACAACATTAAAGGCTTTTAGTGCAGGATTTAGCAGAGTATTTGAAATACTCTTGGTTTCTGCTGCATGTTCTCCGGGGAGGACACAAACCTGCCAGCATTTTGTTCCTATTCTCAGTCTTTTATATCCATTATTGTTCCAAACTGTTTGCATTTCCCTTAAAAGCTTTGCCGCCTTCTTCCTTCTTCTCTTACACGTGAAAGAGTAGTTTAGAAGGAATGAACAAGGGAAGATGGGAAGGCTTCCTAGCAATACCTCTTGGGGGAGAATTTACTTCATGAAGCAAAGAGTTAAACTGTCTTACACAGCCAATTAAGTGTATGCTCTCTTTTACTACTCTTGCATGCCCTGATGGAGGTAATGGTAATTTATGTTGGTCGCTTCTGTCGTTCTCTCTTAGCAACCTGGGCTCAGACTGTGACATGTTCAGTGCAGCTTGACAGTGAGGGAAGAAGACCTATAGATATACACGGGTGTAAGACAGGATTGTTAAAACTGAGGTAGTAAGGTGAAGCTAAAGGTCATATTGTTTGCTCGTCATTTGCAAGCAGGTAAAAATCAGGTCTGGAAACTCTTGCAAGGTCCTTGAGCAGTAATTAAATTACTTGCCTTAAGAAAGATCTGCAAAGTTGGCAATTAATGGGATGTAGTCCTGCCAAGAATATTTTAAAATTAGTTGTTTATGAAATTGTGGTATAAATTTCTTTTGCTTCCCTACAGTTTCTGCTGGTTCATAAGTGGTCAATCACTGCTGGTCTGTTATTGAACTGGACCTGGGCTTATCTGAAATGATACAAAATGTAGAGGTGATCTGGTACTTCCTGGTACTGGAAGATCTTTTGACATCTTTAAGAGATAAAGGCTGAAACATAAAGCAAGAGTATCTATTAGGTTTTGTTTTTTTGAGATTACCTATGTATATTTCTCCACAAAAATACATGTATAAATGTGGGTGTTATGTGTACAGTATATGCATTTTATAAGACTGCTTGCATCTAAAGTACAGCTATTATTTGCCTTCCTTGCTCTGGCCTGCTTGGAGGCTTGTGTTTCTTTTCAAGACAACTATTTCCTTGACCCTGAGAAGAGCCTTGGCTTTTGACACCTGATTGCTTCTCTGAGTCTCAAACATAGTAACCCTCATCTCCCTATTTCCATGTATGAACTCTCACAGAGTACCAATAGCATTTACAGGTCTTAGTACCTAGGAGCCTGAACCATGAGCGAGGGCTCTCCATTTGTGAGAGCACAAGGCAGAGATGTATGTAAGCCGTTTAGGAAAGCAGCCAAAGGGCAGTGAGGTAAGAGGGAACAGAAGGCTGTGTGCAGGTTGGAGAAGTACAAGGAAATGGTGGCACCGTACTGACCAGAATGGTAAGTGGTGGGTTTAGCACATTAAAAAAAAATAAAAATTGAGGCCTCTCAACAAAGAATATTTTAGTGGATTCTGCTTGGAATTATTTAGTATCACAGTGGAAACTGACATCACCATGAAAAGTGGGAAAATACATCAGGTGTGAAATTACAGTAAAGAATCTCTAAAAGTGAGAACAAGTTGTGTTGGATGCACGAAGGCAAAGAGGAGCGATGTGGTTAAAGTGAATGAATAGAAAGCAACCTTTGCAACAGGCAAAATTTTGTGTGTCGGGTATAAAGAAGAGGATGCCTGTAATGATGGATCTGATAAGATTTTCAAGTAGGAACATGAGCTGTGTGAATGGAAAGGAGAAGCTAAATAATAGAGAGTTTGTGTAGAACAAATCCACTAAACTGACACATAATTGGGATTTGAGAGACTATCTGAGTTGAAAATGTCATCCGTATTGTGGTTTGCATAACAAAGAAGATAGTGATGTTGTCCAGAGTGATTAGAGGAGAGTATGGAGAGCTGAGACAGGGGAGGATGTTACCTGCTTTATTTTACTGCTTCTGGTCTTAGGCAAGACTTCTTATGGGGAGGGAAGAGGGAGAAGGATTACAAGGGGTTTTTAGTGTTGGAGGAAGAGGGTTTAATGGGAACAGTAGAAGGGAAGGCAATCCAAGAGCAGAAATGGTAGATTTATGGCTCGTCCACTGGGAAACTTTCTTTGCTGATGTTGTGCAGAGATGAGGCACGGATGAAAGGAAATTAAGGACAGAGCTGCTTTGAGTACCCCATAGGAAGCTGGCAGAGGAAGAAGCCACTTGACATTTGGCATTCCTTTGATTAAGAAGGACTTTCAGGATAAAATATCTATGGAAGTTTCATGTATATTTTATCATGTATCTACAACTCAAGACCGTAGGATGTAATATATTTCAAGATAATTTTTGAAGATGGCTGATTTTATTGCCAGAAACATTTAGATCTGGGGAAACATTTAAAAGATGGATTAAAACTGATTTGGAGTACTGGTTATGTGCTTTAGGGAGCAATGATAACTATCAGAAGATTACACACTTGTTGGGGTGCCATACTTGAGATGAGAATAAGCTCTTTTTGAAGACAACCATGAGAACCAAAAAAAAAAAAAAGTCTCTCCAGATTATCCTATTCTGCAAATAACCATAGATCAGAATTTCTACATAAATCATATTGGTAACTAAGTAAATATATATATTTGGAGGTGATGAGCACTTGTTCTTTCCTCTTTTGAACAATTGTTCCTATGATGCAGACTTCAAAGAATAGGAAAGAGAGCACAACCTCCCCTGGGATTTCATCTGTATTTAGGAAAACAAGGAGTACTTTAAAATTCACTTTATTTTTTTAGATTTCACTAATTTCTAGGATCTAGATTGTCAGTTCATGTAAACCAGCACGAAGCTGTTGAAGTGAAAAGTTCAGAAGAACTGACAATGCATATTAAAATACGTTTGGAGCAGAATTTGTGTTAAAAACCCACCCAATTATTGTTTCAGTTGCTCAGAGAATTTCTTTTGTTGTGTGAGACTTTAAGAGATTTTTCTCTCTCTCTGTGTGTAGAAGGTCCCAAGTGACATCTGAAAACCAATACATGTAATAATAACTTGGGGCAGGAGATTAGCCAGTTGTTTTAGTCCCAGACTTGATTACGGCTAGACTAAGAAAATAAATTCTGTTCAGTGCTTTAATTTGTAAAATGGCAGTGAAGAAAATGGACAAAGTCCTAAGTGGTGTTTCAAAATACATTGTAAAGAATGTTTGCCAATAAAGATAATCAAAATATGAAGCTTCTGAAAAACAACACCAAACTCAAACCAGACTTTGTGCCAAATCTCAGTAATTTGTGGAAATAAGGTTTTTGAACCTTCTAGTGAATAGAAATAAACTCTGTGTCTTTGACAAAGAACATAAGATTCTGTACTCTTTATGCAGCTATTCTTTTGTTTGTTTTTAGAAGTTCTGATCCAATAGTATACTGGTGAATGTAGTACAATTTTTACTTTAAGAAGTTGAGTATTTAGAGTCTTTGACTCCATACATATGTATTTGCTATGTGTCTCATTTTTTTCTGTCAGGGATTTTGAGCTACTAGTGAATACCATGAAGGGCCAGACCCTTGTCAATATTGCAGAACAGTATGATAGGCCCTTTGAATATGGTATGAAAGGAAAGCTGGAAGCTTACCATCTGGAAGATACCATCAGTTGGCTAAAGCTGGCATTCCTGGCTTTCTGCCAGACCATTCCCACTGTCTGACTAACCCCAGGGGGATTTCCAGGTGGCTTAATGTCCTGTTTCTTCTTCTCTCTGCCCCATTGAGTGACATAACATGAAGTACAGTCAGAATGGTGCAGTCCTGCTTTCAGAGGTTAATATATAAAAGGAGACAAAGATGAAAAAAATCAAAACCCAAAAAACCCATAAAATCTGTACAAGAAAGCTTAAACCCCATGCATTTTGCTGGCAAAATCATTGAGTTTTCCCATAGCTTCATAGAAGTGTTAGCTGTAGGGGATCTCTGGATGTTTTTACTGAAATTTCCGTCTCAAAGCAGGACTATTACTGACATCACTTCAGATCAGCCAGGCTTTCATTGGTGTACATTGGTAAGATGGTTCCATACACTGGACCATTGTGCAGACAAAGAACCTTTCTTTACAGAAAACACAGCTCCTTTTTTTTGTCTCTGCTTTTCCTTTCCAAAAAAGCCTGCATCCATGACCATATTCTGGTCACGTGTGCTACCTCAGATCTGGGATTCTGATTATGTCACAGCTTTGCTCTCATACACAGACTTCCAGTTCTACCTGTTCATTGCTGAAGCTCTGGGCAGTGGTGTACCTACTGCTGTTTGAGAAGTCTCATTGCAGTCTGTTTCATGGCCTTCTCCAACATGTACTTCCCATTTTTCTGCACTGCTTTCTCATTTACTTCCACATTTGGATACCATTCCCTCATGAACCTAGCCTAAAGCTTTCTCCACTGGGTAGCAAGCCTATACAGATGTGCTCTTGGAGGACCTTTATCTGAGATCATCCAGCATCTTGTGTCTGGAGGCATGGGCCTGGGGAAGGAAGAAGAAATTAGGCTCCATAATTAAGTGAGATAGAAATGCTTCTTCACGTTTTTACAGCCGAGGACCATTATGATAAGGTAGTGAAATTCATCTGGACACAGCGATCTCCTGCTGTGTCCTTAGTGCATGAGATTCATCAAACTGCCTAAGCGGGGACTTAATGCGCCTTGCAGGAGCTTGTGTGAGGTGTTCAGAAGTTAATGAACTGAATTAATTCTAAGAAAACTGAAAATAAAGCTCAACTATATATAGGTAGAGAGATATGTATAGGAACATACATAGCTGTTGGAGAGAATGTTCCCGAGGAGGAAAAGAGTTTATGAGGCATTTTGATGTCTTTATATGAAGCTGTACAAATTTCAGCCACTTAACTTCAGCAGGAATGTCCTGGAGTGTTTGAAGTGGGTGAATAATTTAAAATAAATAAGGTCAATGAAGAAGACCCTGTTTGCCAATCTGAAATGTAAATTCTGAAGACCTTTTAGAGTTTTTACTCATACAGAAAAAAGAGAGTAAATTATTAGGTCCTGCATTTTATAAACTGTTGGGATGAAGAAAGTTCAGTTATCTCAGCCCTCTGTTTGGTCAAGATCTTTCAGCACATGGTCATCTGTCTTTGTTGTGTGAAAATTTAACTGATTTTTTTTAAAGCATTCTTGAAAGTGCATCTGCGAGGGTTCAGGAAGACCAGATGAGATTTGTTTGGATGTTTTTCTCAGAAGTAGTCTGTGAACAATATGCCATCTTTTAAAAACATTATTAAAGATGTTATTTCCTGTTCCAGAATTGCCCTTGGCTACAGGAATAGGTAAAATTTTTATGGTGACATTTGCATTCTCTAGTATTAAATAGGTGGGTTTGTTCTACTGTTTTACTTCAGGGCAGGCATTTGTCAAGTACAGCAACTCTGGCTAGTTGGACTGGATTCCTTTCTGAAAATTTTATTGCCCATGGAAGCATAATATGAACACACAGAGTAAAGTTTGAAATATTTATAATGAATACCACAAAAAAAATGCATAGGCCAATTTTTTTTTTCAAGCTTATTAGTGATAATGAAAATACTCAGAGTTTGTTTTTTGACAGCTTTTGAGGTCAATACAGTGTGTTTATTTTGAGAACTCTGTAAAGGTTTTCTCACCTCTCGCCCATCTCATGTACATTGACTACAACAGAGCATGATATTGATGAAGATAATGGTAAAATGCAATGTAGGTTGGTGTAATACTTGAATTAGATTTGATACTTCAGTCTTTCCTTTGCTTCCCTCTAATAAAGGATATCTGAGAGGTAACAGTTACCAATGAATTGACATCTGCTGTAACATCAGGGGAGCTAGGTTATTCAAACAGGGGAGCTTTGGTGAAGGAAGTGCACTGTATCAGCAGGATGTATGGTCCAGAATCTCTCTGCTCACTTGTTGGGGTCTCACTTCAGAGTTACTCATGAGTAAGACAAAGGGTATGGTTCTGAGCAGTTCCCCTTCCTTCTCTGCCTTTGCAAGAAGGCAGAAGGGAGCTCAGTGGAGCTCCTTTGCTGCTGCTAATGGTTCCAGAGGTCTGTGTTGGGATACTGAGAGGAAATACTCTGTGAAGATGTGGTGATCATTGCATGTCTGCCACAAGTTCTAACTCTGATGAAGTGCCAAGGAAAAAAAAAATCACTCTGACAGCTATTCCTCTGTGAACTGGCCCTGGGAATTGCTGAACATCATTGGCACACAACTGTGCATCTGACCTAGGACTGAGTAGCTCTGAATTTTGTTAACCCCCAAGAGCACTCATGGAAAAGAAATTCAGAAGTCTTTTAGGCTATCCTGGTATCCCAAGGCAGAATCAGTTATATTCTGTCAGATCTCTGATTTGTTCTTAAAAACATTTTGTTCCAGTGTGGCAATGTTCTTACTGTTACAAAAGAAAAACCTTTCTTGCTGCAGTTTGAACATATTGTTTGTCACCCTGTCTTTCATGGCTGTTTCTTACTTTCAGCAGCCAGTTTAGTATATAGCAACCTACAGATCTCCTTCTTGTCCGTGTCTTTTTTCATACACTAAACAATCCTCATTCTGTCCATGTTTCCTCACAGATTATGTTTTCTGGAAATCTGTCTCTGCAATTGTTCTGCATCTTTCTTGGAGTGTGATGCCCCAAACTGAATGTAAGACAGCTGTGTTCACAGAGGATTACTTTACTAATACCATAACTTTTTAATGGTATTTTATATTTATGCAACAATAAGATAGAGAATTACTTGAGAACCTCTCCTACAGAAATGCAACTGATAATTTCTCTTGCATTTATACAGTTCATTATTTATGCAATTAATTGTACTGTTAATTATCAAGATACCCAAGCACCTTGCATGTGTTCCTACTAATTGACTCCTATGCCACCCATAAATTGTTGATTTGAGCCAGCCTCAGGTAATAAACATTTGAATGTAGGTGCCTAAATGTACATCATATGTTAGCTGTGTCACTAAATTCCCAATCTAGGCAATGGAGCCTGGCCAACTGGACATGCCTTACTGAGGGTCGGATGAAGAATCTCATTGAGGTCCCCAAACACCAATAACTGTATTGGACTTGTCCTCCATTAACTGTAAAAATAATTAGTTTACAATCTGGACCAGGATCTCATTCTCTCTCTCCGATTTACCCATGTCATTCTGAATTCTGATCCTGCTTTCAAAGATACTTGCAGTCTCTTACAGCTCAGTATTGTCTGAGAATTTCACAAGCATACCTTCTCTTCCACTGTTGAATCTGTAGATATAAATATTGAATGGCACTGGACCTGAAACAACCCTGTGGAGCCCTACACAGTATGCTGCCCCATTGTGATTTCAGCAATTGTTTTCTGAGGGTTTCTTCAACTAGACAGCACCCATGTTAGTGCTTTAATAATTCACATAAGCCTGCTCTTGAAAAATGCTTTGCTGTTTCGTGGTTTTGCATCCTCAGGACTGTAAACTCTCTTACTTTATAGTGACATTAGAAGAACCATCCTATTACCCTCCTCCCTTTACTGAACTGCTCTCTTTGCCTTCTGTGTCAAAAGTTGACTTCAGTTTATTCTGAATTTTTGCAGAACAAAATGTCCTGATGTATTTCTTTCTCAACTACTCCCAGATGTGAGACTAGTTAAAATACACACTATTCCAGTCCTGTACTCTAGATGGTTCTGGAAGTGTTTTGAAAAATCTTTCCTCCCTGATCTTCCTGGTTTGGTGGTTTGCAACAGATCCCCATCATGGGAGTGTTCCTGTTTATTTCATCTCCAACTGTGCAATCGTTACATGGCAGTTTCCCCAAGATCTGAATCTCCCTGTGGCCTGAAAATACATCAATTCTATGTGTTCTTGATGTACAGTGCAGCACCAGCCCTTTTGAAAGAGCACCCCAAGGGTTATCCAAGTCTCTGTTACTCCAATTAAGTAGTAGTTTTTTCAGATACCTGGCTTCTCCAGTTCCCTTCCAATTGTATAGTGTGGGCTCTTTGAACTTCAGCAGACTCATTCACTCTTCTTTTTTTATGTTCTTAATTAGTTTATTTCAAATAGCTTCCAGATCCTTCAGATCCCAACAGAACTCCTTTTCAAAGATCCCCACACGATTTTGGTTTTTTTCCACACCAATCCCGACTTAAAGGTATTTTTCAGTTAATGTAATAAATCAGGGTGTAAAGATGCATTCTTCATTTTCATGGTATGAGCTCCATTCCTTTCCATTTGCTTACACAGTGCTGCCCACTTGCTCTGGAAGCCAAATTCCTCAGCATCTTCAAAGTCTAAAATAGAAAAGTGTCTCATCAGGAATAGTATCAGTTAAAAGTCTTTTTGTTTCTAGGTCTAGCAAGTTCTTTCCTTGTCACTGCAGTGGTGTCACTGATTGTGGTCCTTGAAACAGTAAGTTAGCACCATCCACTGTGTTTCTGCTCCTCGGTGCTCCTAAGCTGGAGCTTGTTTGTGTTGAGGATGCAACATTGCCAGCCACTTTGTGTCTTGTACAGGACTGGAATGCTGTCTTTCAGTTTTCACTGTGAAACTTCTTTGATCTTGTAGTTTCATTTCAACACATATAATTTCAGTCAGCACTTGTGACAGCGAAAGTAAGAGCTTTGTGACTCTTAACCCAGGCTTCTTGTGCTCAAACTGGTTTCCTCGTCAGGGGTTTAGAAAGCAGTCATGCTTTTGATGTGGCAGATTGAGAGTTGTGTCTCATTTTAGAATTTTATCATACCACAGTTTCTTAAATAAAACATGTGGAATTACAGCTAGGATACTTGATCTCTGAGTATTTATTTTCCATTTGAATAAATTGATTTTGCATTGTCCTGATGAGGTCAGGGTGCCGGACTTTAGGTTGACTTGATCTTAGGAGAAGCAAGTGTTGTGCTAAAGAAATTCTGCTGCACTGGGAGGCTTTGAACCTTGTGGTTTCAGCAACAGTGTCTTTTGACTTGCCAGCAGACATATGTGAAATCCACAATATCTGTCTGGAGCAGCAGTGAAATAGTTAACAATGTTAACATTTAGAACAGCTGTAGTTGCTTCTCTGGTGTTGCCATCTAAAGAGGGGAGTGGGGCCTTGAGCTTGGACCTCCATGCAAGGTGGGGGCACAGCCAGGCTCTGCAGCATTCAGGCCCTTTGTCCAGGGCCAAGATACTGCAGGTGAAGTACATTCCTGAAAGCTGGATAAAGCAGAAGTGAAATTGTAAACTATGGGAAAATATATATTCCATGTTCTTTTCTGGACTTAATGCCCAAGTAACTTTAAACCTCTTTTATCTTCTTTCTTTTATGTATGAAGTCGTGTCCTTTAGCTCATTTGTACCACACCAGCTTTTAGCTCCAGAGGGTCTGTCTCAGTCTTGGGTGTTGGCCACCATTTGGGAGTCTCAAGTTGTGAAACGGTGTCATTTTTCTCTTTGATGTGCTTAATTCACCAGTGCTAGGAAGAGCTGCCAGAGTGGGGTCCCTTCCGTTTTCATGGCTAAAAGGGCCTGCTTATGACATGTCTAATCAAATGGAATTAGGGGGAGGATGCACACTGTGGTTTTGATTCCCATTAGTGAGAGCCTGAAGGATGACTTTCCTGTGTGATCTCTGATGTTATTTAAAGACCTAATGTTCTGTCACATGTGGTTTATAAAATAGAGGTGCATTTCTATTATATTGGGTGCAGAATGATACTAGCTGCAGTAAACTGCTATAATTTTACCAGAATTTTTTTGAGATATCACAAAAGATCAGGCTCTTTGTACAGTCTTTTCCCTACAAATTTCTTTTATTCTGCTCAAAAACCCATAGAATTAGAATTATTTTAGGCTTGAATGGATCTCTGAAGTCCATCTTTTCCAACTTTTTCTTAAAGTAGGGCCATCTAGATCTAGAATTGCTCAGAGCATTATTTGGATTTTGAGCATCTCCAAGGATGGATATCCTAACTTTGGTGGGTACAGAAGGCATTTCTGTTTCTGTACAACCCTTCTTTTGGCAATTTTCTCACCCCCTTATATTCAGTGAGAATGTCCTTTATCACAAATAAAGGGAAGAGTTTGGCTTTATCTTCTCTATACCTTCCTCTTGGATAGCTATAGACAGCAGTAAAACCTCTGCTTAGCATCCTTTTCTAAAGGCTGAAAAACCCCTGACTTTCACAGCTTCATCTTGTATATAATTTTCTCCAGAATTTAATTTGTTTCTGAGGCAAAAGTATATTATAATGCAACTTTTAATATTTATTTTATTTTTTTTAATTGAAAAAGATACCTTCAAATGTAAAATATGTGTACTTTGAGGATATGTCCTTTATGAAGCAGTTTTGTTGGGAATTGTAGGTTGCTGTTGCGTGCATTTGGGTTTTTTTGTAGAGCATATTCACTAATGTATGTTTTTGAAATTTCTCTAGGTAATGTGTAGAATGTTATGATTAATGCTACTGGAATTTTAAATCTTTCTTTTGGTAAATAAACATTAAAATAATATAAAATAGACAAAAAGCACTACTGAAGATTTCCATCTGTTCTTATATCGACAACAACATGATAGAGAGGAAAAGCTGTCCTGTCCTTCAGGTTTTATTTCACCAGAAGTGCATAATGCATCACCTGTTGATGATTTCTTCTGTTCAGCTTGGAGGAAATGATCTTCATCTGGATTCCCCTGAGATCTAATCAGAGTCAGTGCTACTGTTGGGATTAACAGTGAGAAATTGCTGAGCTCTCCTTGGCAACTCTCACCCAGCTCTGGAGCATTTGTTGTCAACAGAAAGACTGAATTCTGCCAGAGCTGGTGGTGGGCAGCAGACAGTTCCACTACAGCATTATGCAGCTCTGCTGGAAAGGTGAGGAAGCTGCTGGCTAAGGTGCATATCCAAGGAATCTGAAGAGTCTGCTGATCAAACTAAGTTCCTTTGGCATTCAGGTTTGCAAATTTAATTTAAAGATAATTGAGAGTTTACATTTCACCTTAAGCATGGATGCTATTGTTTTCTAGGTGATGAAATTGCAAGTACTGAGAAACTTTAGGCTGCTTTCTGTAAAGCCTTGCAAACTAATGCCTTGTCAGTGAAGACAATAATTGATACTGTCCTTGAACCTCCTGCAAACCCTTGGTTTTTGGCACAGACTTCATTACTCAGATATGAAAAAGCCAGGAGTTAACACACAAACTTGCAATTCCCTGATCTTAGAAGATGGATCATAGCCATTTCAGAGATCAATGACTGGTAACTGAATTATTCACTCTCTTAGCAAGGAAATATCTTGGTATCTGATCTGCAGTTTTCTTCAGAAAGCCTTAGTCATTTACAGATAAGTTTTTTTCCCACTTGGGAGGAATTTTATGTGTACCAGATACTCTTTTTCTTCTAGCTCTCATTTAAAATAAATTAAAAAAAAGGTCTGTCTAATCCCTAATCCTCTCCTGAGGTTCTTAAATTTTGCTGGAGAGTATAACCTGTCATAGTATCCAAATGTGCATCCTTTCAATGTGAAGATTTTGGTTCCTCTTACATAAAAGTTTAAATATGTGTCTGGTAAGATATCTGCTTCCTACATGTTTCAAACTAGTTTCAAACAAGTATTTTCATTTTCACAGTGAATATTATCTGCTTAGTAATATGTAATGAGCTGTTAACTATAACCAGTATTTTCAGAGTCCTGATACTCAAATATGTAGGGATGTATTAAAAACTGTGTGGTTTACCATCTTTCTGGGCTTATTCTTTCCTGCTTTGCTTGCTGTAAGCCAGTAAACTTGTCATTTGTTCTCTTGTTTCTATCCCAGAGTGCTGCAAAGCTCACATTTTTGATGAAGAACCCTACAAATGCCTGTCTCCCAGAACCTTTGCTGTTTTCCTTTTTCTCAACAATGAACCATCTTTCTCAACATCTCCTTTACAAATTGCCACTTTTATAATGTTTCCTAATTGTTTTACCAGTTTTGCATTGCCTCATGCTCATGTGGCAGTGGAAGATCTCAGCAGCTGGCTTGGTGAGAGCCCCTCTTTGCCTTGTGCCTTGAAGGATAGGAGCTCTGGGAATGGAGCACGGGACGTGCAGCAAAGAGCAGAGCAAAGAGAGGAGCCATTGGAAGAGAGGGACTTCTGAAGTGGCCTCTTTGCTTGCTGAAGAGCCCTGTCGTGGTGCCTGGCCTGAGAGCTGATGAGGAGTAGGGAGAAGACAGGCTGAAAGCGTGGTTTTCTTATCTCCACGCTCTTCTCAGTTGCTCTGTTTTTCATGCCTCCAGCTCAGCTGTAAAGCAATAATTAACCTGAGCCTTTTAATTTCTCCCAGTTGGCTTTAAATTAACTCTGTTGTCATGTTGCGTGGAGTAATCCTTCAGGCATCAAGCATTTACATTTTTTATGGCTGCATTGGTATTTACTGTTTGGTCAGCTTTTGTTTTGTTATTATAATGGTAATCATTCTTTTTGGAATTTTCATGTTTGTGGAGAACAGTGTTTTAGATACTGCATACATAGAGAAGAGAAAAATCCCTGTTTTCAGTGCTTCAGGGAAGTCCACAGCTCTTTAACAGTCCTCGTGGCCAAACCTCGTAATGTGAAATAAGATGTGGCAAATTAGTTTGGGAAAATTTAATGTTAAAATCCTGTTGCTAACCTCTGTTTGTTTCTTGATTAGACTGTTGTTTGTTTAGATGTACTGAAGTGTATTGTTTGTAGTTGTTTTAGGCACAGACAGCTCTTTTCAAACCAGGAATATTTTGAATTTCTTGTAATTGGTATTCTTTAAACAGTTTGCAATACAAAAGAGCCCAGGAAAAGGCAGGATCTTTATTTCAGCACAGGCTCTCATAAATCCCATATCAGTATCACAACAGTGGGACTAGTGATATTTTTTTAATCATAGGTTTATTTGTGCTCTAGTTCTTGGAGGGTCTAAACCTGCTATTTTATTAGTGTTGTTCAGTAATACAGTCTGTAACTATAAAGCTTATTAAACACTTCATAAAGCCTTCAAGGAAACTTCTTACAAAAGTTGCACTGTGTTTTCATAACTTATGACCTTCTGAAAATTGGCTTATTATCAGCTTTCTATCAAAGTGAAGTGTTCAGAAGAGTGGAGGATGACCTAATGTAATCTAGATTGAAAGCATCAGTGAAACTTGATGTTTATCCTTGCTTTGATACTGTATATGCCAGCAGTGTATTCTTGTCAAAAAACATCTGGACAGATGCAAGGCTGGTGAGAAAGACATACCCAGAAATTTAGGGTGCTGCTTGCACCACTGTAGTAATAATAATTTTTGAAGTGAAGCTGGAGCCCTCTTGTTTATTTGTGAAATGAGTGGCAGAAACTCCAGCACAGGACAAGATAATGTGGATAGGGTGAACTTTAAATATTCAGAACATGAACTCGCTTCTTTGCATTTGTTAAATGATGGTATGGAAATCTAGCAACGTACAAAAACTAATCTAGCAGTGTGCCAAAGTAATTAAAGCAAAGTAAATAATCTCCAGTGTTCTTATTCCCCACAGAAAATGTTTAATATCTTATCTTTCCAAAGTAGTTTTCTGCTAATTCATGATGTCTTTGTAGACTCTCCTTATTCAGACAGTGCTGTTGTTTTCCATGGTGCAGAAATGTCTCCCCTCCTGTCCTGAGGGGAAAAAATGTATTGGGTACTGTCTGTATTCCAAAAAATTATGTTTCTTCCATGCAGTGGAAATGATGAAGCCTACAGCTGTAATCCTCTCTGGTCATTGACTGTTTACAAAGGGCTTTGTTTACCTCAAGTGTATGTGGAATATGACACTTCATAACATTGTCTTGGTGCTGTGGGACATTTTGTTGCTGGAATCCAGGGACCTGATGCTGATCTTGTTTTGGTACAAATTAGAAGTATCTCTGTTAAAGTAGGTGAAGCATAAGGCTGTTGTGAGGCAGATCAGATTATCTGTCATTGAGTCATCCCTAAATATTAGACTCTGATGACCTGTTGCTCTTGAAGTTCCCTGTTATTGCAGACAGGAGAAATAGAACAGGTCATAAATTGTGTTAAAATTGTCCATTATCCTTACATAGGAGAGCATGTTTCCTTATCTATTAGTATATGCTGAAACTTAGTTTTAAATGAGCAAATAAGTGAAGTTCAAGTCAGTGCTGTGGTGCAGACCTGAAACCTCTCCTTTACCTTTTGTTTTGCTGCTGATTAGAAGAACCTGCTGCTGTGTGTAGACAAGGAAATGACAGAAGACAGCAAGAGCAGGTGCTAGGCAATTAATGTACTTTTTTGACAAAAAAAAAATAAAGTTGCCATTTCTAAACAAAAGATCCTTTGGACACTGCCATGACCATCTTTCAGTCTGGTCTTTCTGTCTTATGTCACAGCTGCTGTGAGAGGATCGCGACTGCATCGACTGTTGGAAAATTGCCAGTTCTGTCACTTCCCTTTATTTCCAAATAAATGTTAATTTTTGCATGATGGATAGTGACTCTCTTGGGAACTTCCAAGTGTTACAGAGAGGCTGAATCCAGCAGTTCAGTTAAGGTGAGGCTGCTAGAGCTGCACGTTCCTGGGTCCAAGCAGCAGGGAGGCCAGGCTGTATTCCTACAGCTGTGTGCTTGTGGGCACAGACACATGCAATGTATACTATATATATTATATACATGGCCAGCTGCACAGATCCACAGGCACACTTTGTACTCATGCAAGCGTGAACAGCAGCAATGACCACATCCCACTCCTCTCACTGGCTGCTCAGGACTAATACCTATTAGTAGGGAGTATATGATGTGTATGTCTGTACATTGTGGACAGTCACTATTCCCTAAATATCCTGTCTCTGCTGGTGCTGGCACCTGGGCATATGAGCTGCCAAAGCCTCTGTTTTGGTCCAGCTTCCAGAACAAACGCCTGACACACAGACATGGACACAAATGCCCACTACAGAACCCCTGGCAGCTGGTCTTCCATATGCCATTCATTCAGTATCTGGTTCTGGATCCTCTTTCTCCACACAGGCATCCTAGTCTACACCCAGGCCCTCCAGTCTCTCCAGCAGCTGACTGGGACTCCCCAGTCCCTGTGATAGCCACTTTGTCTGCTGGCCCTGCCAATGGGGACAGACTATGGGGTGACCCAAATAGCCTCTCCCATGGAATTCTGGTAATGGATGACCCCTGTGGTCCCCAGGGCGAAAGCTGCCTTTGTGGGGCTGAGTCAGGGCTGATGTCTCCCAGGGTTTATTGGGGCTCCCTGAGCTGCCACGGTACCTCCAGGCTCACTGTGTGCTGCAGATGGGAGGACCCCAGTGATGGGATGGGGAAATGGAGCAGGAGAAGATTTGGGTCCCCCTTACAAATGGATGATCCCTGTGCTCCTTTGGGTGCATGCAAAGCAGATTTTTATCACAACAATCTAACACCAGGTAGCCAGACAGAGCAGGTTCAGTGGAGCAGCTTCTCCTTAATGTTTCTTGACATTAACAGCTCCATTTCTCAATTAGATTGGAAAATAAAGTTGATTATGCGTGTCTGCAGGGTGACACTGTACTTTTGACCAGTAACTGTAAAGTAAATGGGAAAGGTCACAATAAATAGTGTTTTAGTTTAGTTATACCACCTAGAAGGCCACAGTGACTTACTGCAAGGCTGTTGTTATTGTTCCTACAGCTAGCAAACAATGTTTAGAAGACTTATTTTATGTATTTATAAAGGGACAGATTTGGATGACATGGCTCTATTTTTTTCAAGAACACTTCCTGTAAATACAGTAAAGTTCTTGTGCGTGTTTCTTTAGGAGCATTTCCGTGTGCTTGTTTTGGTTCCAGTAAATATTGCAAACTTAAGCCTGCCTGTAGAACAACTTCCGTCTTCGCACTCAATCTCTGACAGAAACAACATTCTGAGATGAGATGTACAGATGAAGATATTTGGGGAAAATAGTTTATTTGCTTAGATAATATTGATGCTTTTAGGATCATTAATAAAGATCTGTCAGAGCTAACAAAAACTGTTTAGAGGGTACAAAGCAAAAGTGTTTAGTGTTAGCTTCAGTTTAATTTTCCCTAGTTAGGCCATACTCATTTCCTCCAAGGAAAACAGGACTGCTTATTTTTGCTAATTAGAAGTACATCACTGGTCTGAATCACATCTGTAATTAGCAGCAAGATTTTAAGTAGATGTCAGAGGTTTTTTTGGTATAAGATTTGCATTGTTAATCTACTATACATGCATGCGTATGCGTAAATACAGATTTAATGAATAAAAGGAACAACTAGTTGTTTTTCAAAGCAATCAGGTTCTTCCTAAGCTGACATTGCTGTTCCTTCTGCTCAGGGCTGACTTTGTTGCATCTGAACAGCTCAATTTTGTCACTGGAAAGTGGCGTTGGGAAACCAGAAAATAAGCCTGTGCTTTGCTTCTGTCGTCCACTCAGTCTAGTATTGCACTCTACACAAGTGTTGGTGTGAATAGCACTCCTTAGGTTTGTTTGGTTGATTTCTGAGACAGATAGAGGGAAGAAAATGCTCAAGAGAGGGTAAAGATTTTGAGGGAAGGCTCGAAGCAAAGCAGGCATGGGAGATGGAAGAGCTGGTTTGGAGCATGGTTCATGTCCCTGCTGCGTCCAAACTGAACCACTGAATAGGTGCAAATGTAGATGGAAGGATAAAAATGGAAACTATTCAAACCAAAAGCAATTAACTTGTATACAGATGGCTTTCTGGCATCCACAGCTGCATAGATTTTGGTTGTGTACTTTTTTAGATGTGCTGCAGAAGGTTAAAGCCTATATACGTCCATCTCCAGCTGTTCATGCACATGAAATAGATAAGGAAATGAAGCCAAGTGAGCATTGTGTGTAGCGCCGGACTTGCTTGCCGAGATAGGCATCTCAAACAGTAGTGCAACATCCTGTCCTGTCAAATGGCTCTTGTATTGGCCTTTTATGAGAAGAAATTACATATTTTATATCAAAGGAGTCACTTCAATTTCATAAAAATGAAATATGGAGAAGTGCTACATATATGTCCTATCTCTAGGATAAAACCTGGGGCTGAGAACCCTGAACAGAAGTGGAGGGTTGATGAAAGTATGAAATGTAAGTTCTTCAAGCAGCTTCAGCAGTTATATCCTGGGAACTTTGTCTCTGGAAACGCTGTGATTCAAACTGTTTGACATAGAACCATGTGCACTCTCCATGTGCTCTTTATACTGCAATGCAAGCAATTAAGTTTTAAAAAACTTGTTAAGCCATGCTTTAAATAAACAAAACCATTTTGGGTTAACGTGAAATATACTTTGATTTGCATTTTCATGTAGAACATGATAAATACAAATTTAGGTCAGTGGAAACTTGCATTTTTGTCTTGCGTTTCTTCACCTTTTAAATTTTTTTTTTAAAAATGCTTGAATTATGTGGTTGAAATGGTAAAAACATGTAGACCAGACTTTCCAAAACTGTGGTGTAGGTGCCTCTGCAGGTATTTCAAGATAGTACAGGACCACCATTGCAATGCAATTACCTCTCCATTGTGCATGAGGCCGTGAGTTGTCACCACTGCTCATGGGGAACAGTTGCAGCCCTGGCATAAACTTATCTGAATTTTGTTTCACTGTTTTTTTTTTCTGGTGACATTGTTAACTGGAATGAACTGTCTGTAGCTTCAGGTTTTGGGGTTTGTCTTGGTGGGGTTTTTTGGAGGGGTGGGGTGGTCAAAATCTCACTTATCTGTGTTGCTTTTGGTCTGACTTCCTACTGAAAAGCACCATAGCCAGCACCTAGTGAAGCCCAGTTGACTTGCAGACTGTCGGAGTGCCTCCCAGAGGGCCTCAGTCTTTCCTTATCACACTGTGTACAGTATGGATCTGTGTATGGATTGCTGTTAATCTCTGTGTGCTCCTGCTGCGTCGGCACAGTGGTGAGTCTGCAGTTGTAGGAGCCATGCAGTTTATCTTCCTGCTTATTTCCTACGGAGCTCCCTTTTGGCAAGTGGGGACCTGGGAAGGGAGGTCAGGAGTCCAGCTTGTTCTCTGCTGTGAAATGTGGGACCTAGTCTTTCAGAGAGGAATTCTCTGTGGGAAATGAGGGGGTCCATCCTGCCAAATCTAGAGGGATACTGCACCTGTTTACTCATCACTAATAAGACTTCTCTATTTAATGTTCTCTGGGGTATGTGTTTCTCCCTTGATCTACTTGAAGCGCTTCCTCATGGTTAATGATCTGAATTTGCCAAGCACACTGACTCATTTTGGTGCTGTTTTCCATTATGTAAGCTATTAATGGGTCACTGCTTGGATGCTGGAAAATCTGTTTCAGGCTAATAGCGAGGTGCACAAGTGCCTCTCCATGGTATATTTGCTACCTGTGCACACGTGTTCTGGCTTGATCGTTGGTAGCAAATCCCACAGCAATATGGGATGCTGCATCTATTCTATTAGCAGTCAATTCCTAATCAGCCTTTCATTAACACGTACAACACTTCACCTTTTCTCAGATTTTTTTACTATGTGACTGGGGGAGGGTGAGAGGAAACACGCTGACGTGCAGAGGAAGGTGTTGATAAGTAAGGAAATCAAATTCTTCCCAGGAGAAGCAGTGTTCTTGCAGTAGAGGAGGTAATAATGCAGGGTAAGGAAGTGTCTTGGAGCTGCATATTAAATCTGTCTCTCTGGCATTTTCCCTCAAAGTCAGTAACAAGGCTGTTGAGGAATTTGAATTTATGAAGGCAATTCAGAAGAGACGTAGTGGGACACAGAACAGCACTGAAGAAAACTTGGTGGGGGTTATTTTAGGTCCCAAGTTTTGACAACTCAAAATGGCACTGTAACAGCAGACAGCAATTACTACAGGAGCTGATCCTTCTGTTGCCTTTTCTTTCTTACATTCAGATAACGTCCTTGTGCTTACAGATGGTTGCCTTCATATGCACACAGAGCTTTTTAGTGTTTCCTTCACTGTATAGACAAATTGAGAATCGATGAATGAAAATTAGAGATGGGTCCAAGCTTGGATTTTATTTCTGAAATTCACCCATTTTCCATGAGGATAGGATCAGGTATTGTGGCTGTGGCAACATTCCTGGAAGAAAAGAGTTCAAGGTTATTTTCTTTTTATACACTGTTTCTATGGCTGAAATCCCCTAATAGGGTGAGCTTTCATTTGTTGAATTTTTTTTTCTCTTCGGATGATATCTGAAAATCTTTCAGGGGACCGAACAGGAGAGCAAAGAAACAAAAAGCCCACCCCTCAAAACAGCCTGCCATTCATGCCTCATTCACTTTGCAGGAAGGTCTCTCATAACTAGGACAATCCCAGGAGGAGCTTTCATCCATGCAGTCATTCATAGACCGATGGCTAGAGCCAAGGATCTTTGATGGCAATACCTTTCCTTACCAGGGAGAAAATGAAAAAGACAGTCTTTGGATGTGCTTGCGCAGGAAGGAAATGACACAGTTAATGCCTGTGCTGAGGTCTGAAAAACCTTCTCAGCATAAAGCAGTGCAGAGACAGTTTCCCTGGAAGGAAAAGGGACACTGAAGGATTTATTGTGTTGCAGTATTTATTATGTAAGAGGAATTTGCATGGTAAAGAGAGAAAGCAGATTTTATTCAGAAAATAGAGGATGGGATGAATGATGTTAATGAAAAGCTGATTGATGGAAGCAGAAGTTTGTCTACTACTCCACTCATATTTTCTGAACCCCAGCAATCATTTTATGGACATCTGAGTTAAATTATGGGTGTATTAATCCTTTGGCATGCTAAATTTTTATAGAGAGTCTGCTGTGCCAAGATGGTGGTGGGATGAATCCAGATGTGATCCTACAGATGTTAGTTAGATGTGGCCTGTTCTTCTCAGCTAAGAGGACACCTTCAGAGAGGGATTTGGCCCAGATATGTTTGGCATTGCATTTTGGCACTATGGATCCCTCCCCACACGGAGTGGAAATGCAATACAGCCACAGCTTGGACGTAGTCCATCCTCTTCTAGGTCCTTCGCCAGCCATTTCAGTCAGGGCTCCAGCTGCCATAAACTCCTTGCTTTGTCCCACTGAAACTGGGGGGGCCTAGACAAGCGGTGGATGGTTGTTTAGATGCCTCTGTTTTTCTTCAAACACAGGAGCCCTCGTGATTAATGGGTGGTACTCTGACAGCTGGGATTGTTCTGTTATTTTAGTTCTTGTTCTAAGAATAAGACTGCCTGAATCGCTGTGTTAATAAATACGATCCCAAGCAGCAGCAT
The DNA here is from genome assembly GCA_013399225.1 of Rhipidura dahli. Classification (NCBI taxonomy): domain Eukaryota; kingdom Metazoa; phylum Chordata; class Aves; order Passeriformes; family Rhipiduridae; genus Rhipidura; species Rhipidura dahli. The sequence goes on along the minus strand of VXAC01003560.1, from coordinate 1,476,453 downwards.
GTGTTTTGCAGACTATTTTTGTTATCTGATTGGGCTTCTTCACATCCTCCTTTTGTGACTAAGTTGAACCCACGGTCTGCCGAGCGTCTGCCAGGATAAGAACCCGCCTGCCAGACTCAATGCCACTAATCATTTCCCTATTTTGTTTGTTTCAGCTAACATTCCTAAACATCAGCTAGCAGGTCCTGACAAGAGCTTGTTTGGTGGATGGAAATAAGTGTCCTGATTTCTCTTTGACAATTACTAGTGTTGTGCTGGTGGCCATAATTGGTAGAACATCACATCCCAAAAAGTCCTCTATGGCGCTGCCACAGCTTGAGATTACTTTGAGCCCCCTTTGTAGCAGATACAAATTTCCTATAAGAAATTAACTCTGCAGGGATGAAGGGCTTGTAAACCAAGTGTTCAGAGTGACACCTTAAACTGAGGCACTGTGAAAAGCCAAGATTATGTGCTCTCACTTGAAGCCTGGCAATCAAGCTGAAAGTGTAGAGATTGCCTTGATACACTATTATCAATTAACCACCTGTCAGGGATTTTCTGTGACTCAAAGTGGTAATGGTTGGCTGGCTGCTGCTTCCTAGGTAGTCCCTCATAATATGGTCCTATTTCCTCTGTCTTAGGTAAAATCTAATCCTTGACATTGCAAACGATTTGTGTTTGTTCTCATTATGTCATGCATGTCTGTGAGATGAGTCAGATGCACAACTCATCATGACCAAGACAGCTGAAATTATACAGAAGATACTGATTTAGTTGCTATTATTGTTTTCTCTAATATATGGGAAGTCAACCGTATGTTAATTATTTTTCTTCCGAAAAGCTCCATTAAAATTTAAACTGGTGTTATTAGTGGCAAGAAAATCTCTTTCAGTCATGCAAAAACACTGTGTAGCTAGCAGACCTTGAGAACCTATGCTTGGGTTGTAAATCTTTCAAAAGCTGGTGTGACAGAGTGTGCCTTTCTTCCCTAAGTGAAAGATTTGACTCTTTACTCTTTTGTATTTATTATTAATCTTGGTTAATTACACGTATCTTAAAATTCACAGTTTGTGGACAACTGTTCTCCCTTTACCTGAACCCGTAGTGGGATCTAATGCAGGAGTACTGTAAGATGATATTTTAGGATTGCCTGGGGGATGGTGGTTGAAGAGCCTGTGGTGGTTAAAGAACTCAGGCCTTCACTGTTGATGAAGCTGTGAAACGTGCTTCTAAACTCCCATTTTCTGAATTAGGAAATCTGTACAGGGCTTTTAATGTCTAGCTCTCTGTGTCTTAGGAAGGTTTAAGCTGAGAAAATCCAACCCACCCTGTGATCTAAAGAAAAACTGGAAAGATTTTTTTTCTTAAAACTGTTGAATGGTTCCATGCGCAGACAGGAAGTGTTATCTAACTGATTGGAACAATTTTAAAATATGATATGCCTGCACTGGATGAATAAATTTTACAATTTGGGCCTTAATTGGGTAATGCAATTGCACTCACAGACTTCAACATTGTGGCAACAATCAATGCATATAAACTCACTGGATTTCTGTATGTAGTTATCTAAGAATCTCATTTGTAAGCAAATAGTCTTCTTTCTTGTAATTCACAACTCCAAGGCAATTTTGGTAGTCTTTTGTGAATGTTTCTAGTTTGAAAATTGCCTGTAAGTGTTACACTTGCTCAGTCTTACAAAGTGGAAGGGGAGCCCAGGAGTATTTTGGCTTTACAAGGATCTGAAAGTGTCACCCACTACACACACAGAGCCAAAGAGCTGTAGTCCCCAACAATTTCTGGGACACACTGCAGAGATATTTGTGAATACTCTGTGGAGATGATTATTCCCTTGTGCTCCCTTTTGTCTGCTTTATCCCCCAAACTCAAAACCATACAAACAAAACCTTGAAAGAGTCCTCAGGGACAGTAGGTTAAAATGTGCATCTCAAAACAAGAGAGGTGCTATGATTGCAATTTAATCCTAAAACTCAGATCTCAGACTCCCAAATTAGAAGATTTTAAGAAAAAAGAAAACTTCCCCCCCACCCCTCAATCTTCATGCATTTTAATTTTCCACGACTTCTCTCACTGTGGGTGTGATGGGGTGGGAAGTAATTTGAAGTTGAAAAGTGCACCTTTGATTTGGAGCCTTCCCTGCTTTCTCCAGCTGAGATGATTTCCTTTTGCTTACCCTAAAACAAGGACATCTGTTCTGTGCTTTTTATTTCTGTCCAGCTTCTTCCTTCCTACTTCACCACCTGGTCCTATAGATTTCCTGGTGAAAACAGCTAACATATAAAATCCCAAGCCTCAAGATGCTTTTTCTAGCCTTCAAGTTAGTGTTTTCAGTTGAATAAAAGTGAATAAAAGTGTTTGGTGTGGCAGGTATTTGACTGGTTGGTTGGTTGGTTGATTGGTAGGGTGGTTTTTTTGTGGCTTTTCCTTTTGTTTGTGGGGTTGTTTGGGTTTGTTTGGGTTTTTTTTGAGGAGGGATTTTTGTGGGGTTTTTTTTCCATCCAGTTTGTCAGTTTTCCATTATCTTTTACATAATAATCTGAGTTTGTGGCAGGACTTCATATCAGGTTTGGTTACTTAAAAGTGAGTACACTGAATCAATGACCTCAAAAACTTCTGGTACCTAATTCTGTGTTATGGTAAGTGCATAATAATAAACTAGAGTTGTTCCACTTTTTCCTTCATCTGTTCCTCTGTGTGGCATTTGGAAAACACTTTAATCAGCTTTTCCATTCCTCTGTCTCATTGTATTCAGGTCTTGCTATTTGTTTTTTGTTTTTGCTTTGCTTAGACATCACTCAGAAAAGGGCAAGGGCAGCAGCAGAGACTTTGTTGCTGGCTTTACATACAGAGCTCTGCCCAGGTTGCCCAGAAAGCTGCAGGATAAAATGAGTTCATTGCATCCTCAGGATGTTCTGGTGGGCGGTATCTTCTGCCTTGTGGTCATCTGGGGACGATGAAATGCTGCTTCATATGCAGACATTCCCTGCCTGCTCCTTTTCCCATCCCTGCCCGCTGCCCCACTCACATGCCGCATCCGTGCGGTCCCCACACCTGTCCTTGGGCCCCGGTGCCTTCCCGCTGGTTATCCTCCAGCACTTCCACATCCCAGGCTGTTCTTTGGAGCCCTTCCCACAGCCCTGTGTGTCCAACCCCTCTGAGCTGTAATGCAGCAGCTGGTTCTTCTCTCAGCATAAGTTCAGACCCATTAAAAGCAGTGGGTTCCTCCTTCCACCGAGGCAAGGTGCAGGGAGACTGCAGGGACACAGCTGCCACCTTATTGCCATAGTTCTGTCACCAGGAGTGGGAATCAGCAGCTGCATCAGTTAAAGGGTGGTTCATGCTTTATACTGAGTATTATCTTAAGATGAGGGAAGAAAAGAAATCTCAAATGTAGAAGCATTTAGAAGGATTGTGTGTGATAAAATTCTAATATTCCTAACTCTTAACTCTTAATTTTTCCTAACACCTTTGACAAAGAAAAGAAAGTAGAAAAATATTAATTTGGGTTCTCCTTTGGAAAGTTCATTGGAAAAGGGAAAGAAATCAAGGAGAAATAACGTGAATAATTCAGAGTGAGGGGTGTAAGCTGTGAGCTGTTTATCACTGCTTTGTTATGCAGACATAGATTTCCATTAATATTCCTTCTTTTGAAAACCACAAATCCTGTCTCTGCTGTTGTATGCTTAATTGAGCACTTGAGGCAAAAAACCCCTCATGACAGAAAATAAAACATAACAGAAGACCCTATGGTATGCAGATTTATTCTTCAGATGATGTTCATATAATTTTTTTCTTTTTTTTTTTGAAAAGTTGTTTCCTGCTGTACATCCGTACTAGATTCTCTGAAATCTCAGACCCTCCATGAAATGGGTAAAGGGGTTTGGTCAGCATCACAGAGTGTGACTGCTGTGGGAAAACTGGAGTTGCAATTGGTTGTGGAAAGCTAATGTTACACTTGAAAGCACTTTCTTCAGAAAATATATTTTTATGTATATATACATACTGTTAAGACCATCTAATATTCTCTGGAGAGGCAAATCAAATCCACAGTTAAATTGAATAGCCATTCTTTAAGGATGCTGTTCCTTGTGGCTTAACTGTAACAGGAAACAGATTGTGTATTAGCACAGAGTCTCAGCAAGATATTTTAGCTATAAAATGTCAAAACCTCTTCAAAATTAATCAGTATAATATTGCCTGGCTTTGAAAATGAGTATCACAACTTTAAGAAAACATTGTTGCCCCTCTCCTTGTAGATCAACATGTGGCAAGATTATTTCAGTGGAAATATGTGCCCACGGGCTATGCATTTTTTGTGTTTTGTTTAACACTGGTTGGCATCTGAGATCAAGAAAGCTTAAACCAATTATGAGTAGCTGGTGCAGCAAAAATCATGATTGATACATTTACAACACAAGGTCGATTCTTCTGGTAATGTTATTTTGTTAAGAGGGGGAAAAGGGGACATCAGGCATGCAACCTGTAGCCCTGAATTAACCCAGTGCTCTGACCACATACAGATGTTTCCTCCCTCAGCGCAATCAGTGTGTCTTGCACTGATTGCAGCCTGCAGACCTCGAAGAAGAAACAGCTGTGCAATTGTTGCTAAGCCTATTTCCCTCTTCCCTTTGACTTATTGGATTATTTAACACGGTGGAATGATAGGAATTTAAAAATGAAAAAGCACCGTTGAGTTATCTAGGCCATATTGCAGCAGGATTGTCTTCTCCACATCTTTGTCCAGTCATGGACAAGCTTTGTCCAGGCTTTAGATCTGATTGGACTTCTGCCAATTTCTTTTGGAAGATTATTCTACAATAGAATACACTTCAGGAAGTTTTCCCTGTCAGCCTAAATTTTACTTTGCTTGGTATAATCACATTATTCTTAACTATATTTTCCTCAAAAACCCTATTAAAAAAATCCTTAGTGTGTGTATCCTTCCAGAGCTTGTAGATAATTATCATATTTCCCTTTCAATGGAGGCTTTAGTCAAGCGATACATATTTAGTTATTTTAATATTTTCTTATAAATCAGTCTTCCTGATGACTTTTATTGCTATCATTGAGCCAAATTTCAATTTTTTTCTATTTAGTATTCAAATAGAAAAGGCAGGACTGAATAAAGACTTAAAGATTAGATCATGATGTCATTGAAAACCCATCCTTTGAACCACTGTTTGTGCCTTCAGATCTGTCTGAATGCTAGCTTTCCTGAGGCAGACTTCAGTCAGAAGATTTGTCTCAACTTCCTTATCTACAGCATAAGTGCCTACATCAAAGCTGTTCTCCCTAGATTCCTTTTATGATCATTGGCCCCTATAGCTGCATGTAATTCATCTAAGCTGTTTTAGGTATCCACATTTAGGATGAGAGGAATTGAGCCCTAGAGGTATGTATTTCTCTCTGTCTAAGGTCTCTGTCCTGGACCTGACTTCCTTGGGCATTTAAATACAGGGTGTGTGGCTGTTTGGACTTTGTGGTTCAAGAAGTGAGAAGACTCAGTGTTGGCCATGGCAATGCCACCTCAGCTTCAAAACAACAGTAGAGTGGTTTGATGCATTGTGTGTCCTGAGACCATTCCTAACACAGCTGAATGGCATTGAATCCAACACACAGGTGTGATGGTTGCATTGAATACTGGGGTGGATGAAATTGCCTTTTGCATAGGCGTTGAATCACAGAATATCTCCAGCTGAAAGGCACCCCTAAGGATCATGGAGCCCAACTACTTGCTCTTTGCAGGACAACCTAAAACTAAGGCATGTGACTCAAAGCATCATCCAGACACTCCTTGAGCTCTGACAGGATCAGTGTTGCAACCGCTTCCTTGGGGAGCCAGTTCTAGAGATCAGTCACCCTCCCAGTGAAGTGTCCAGTCTGAACTGAAGCAGGTACAGCATTTACCCAGAGAGTAGGAGTCTAGATACCAGATACATTGGTTTTTAAGTCTCTTTGGACTGAAGGAAATCCGTGATGAATGCCTTTCATTTTCAAAGGCCTCTAAAAAAATGGCTCTTATATGACAGGTGCCAACTGCTCTTCCCTTCTCTGTTAGGTGTTTCTTTTCTGCTGACAGCTGAGTGCTCACAATCCTCACTGCAGCCCTGGGCAGAAGCCTGCTCAGATGCAGTGCTTACTTCTAGCCATAGGTGTAACCATTCCTGGTTTATACTGGAGTAAGTAGGAAGAGAAATCAGCATCCGCCTTTTGTTCATCAGTAAAAAAAAGTTAAATACATCTTCCCTGTTGTTGGTTACCTTCTGTCAGACTTTCTGACAAAATATGATAAGCCTCCATTCCTTATAACTTGTATATAATGTCAAGGAAATAAAACTTTTGTACTGAATTCCTTTGGAAGGCAAACACCAGAGAAGGAGGAGAGCTGTTGAAATTGAAGGATAACAACTGCTCAAGATAATATGTTGGTTAATTAGTTTTGAATGACTTTAGACTGAACATTAACAGAAGTTTTTCAAACATCCCAAGAGGGTGAAGGTCTGGAATAAACTCAAAATGCACTAGTTGAGTAGAAAACCAAAATAACTTGAAGAGAAAATTTGGTAAATTTAGGGAAGTTTCTATGTGAATGTGTAGAAGCATTTACAGGGATTAAAAAAAACCAGCCAGACGTGCAATATGAAATCACAGAGTTACCAAAAGCGCTAAACAGGAGACTGGCCTCTGCTCATGTGTATACATTATCACCTATTTCATGTTTAATGCAGCAGTTAGTGCCTTCTGCTGGTTATTAACAGATGGCAGAAGGCCGCAGATGCCAGAAGGTCAGTGTAAGAATTTCTTTCTTGTTGCCAGAGCCTTGGAGTTGGGGATGTCAGCTCCCTTTCTGAAAAACATATGGGACTCTGGTCTTGGTCTTTTGTTGGTGGTGCTAGGAAGGACTTGTGTGGTGTGCATGTATCTCTATAGAAAAGACACCGTGTCATCTGTCCTTGTGGGCAAAGCAGGAGCAGAAGCCTGGACAAGACCTGGTTCATCCTTCTGAGTAGTGGATTCCTTCAGTTCTGCATCCCAAGTGCTGTACCCAAGGCTTCTCCCAGCTGAAGTCTGTGCTGAAAGCTTGCTAGTCAATGGGGTTCTGCTCCTAATTCACAGTAACTGGAGCAAAATACAGCTATCCTCATCATTCACAGAGACACGCAGTCCTCGGAGACTGCAGGCCTACCACAGCATGCTATAAGTCATCGTGACACTGGCAAACAGAGTACAGGGGTGTCTGTTGGGACAGCTGACTTTGAAGCATCAGCATACTGGAGATGAGAAGGACATGGAGCGGTGTGTGTTAGGCAGGTATTTTTAGCTGCCTTTTCTTAAAATTTCCCTGCTTTCCTAATACTGTTTTATCATCACCATGGTGAACTAATTCTGCCACTAGCCTACCTGCTAAAAATCCTTATCTTGATAAGCTATTCCTATTGGATATGACTTTTCAGAAAATGACATCTTTGGTGCCTGGCCTCCTTTTCTAACAGCAGGCACGATTGACTGCTTAGGGGAACTTCCTAGACTCCTCTCAAGTTGTTTGATCTTGCTCCTCTTCACAGATCCAGCTTCTGTGTTTATTTCTGTGACAGAAGGGAATGTTGTCCTTTTCTTTCTTTCAAGTAATGTAAGCAAACACCTGTAAATTGCATCTGGCCCCCGTTATAATAGGTGTCTGTTTCAAGGAGGACTTGGTGGTCCTCTTGTTTCTCCTATGGATTTTTTGACTCACCTGTGTTTTCTGAGATGGGATGTTACTCGTGGATATTTCTGAGTGATTCCTCCTTTTATGCAGGAATGGAGTATCATAATCTTCAGATGTTATGGTGCTAGTGTTTGAGGACTTCCCAGGACAAATGAATGTCATGGTCATGCTGAACCATGTTGTCATCATAAGTCTTGTAAAAAATATTGTCTGTATTGAACTTAATAAGACTAAAAGGATTTTGACATTCATTATGATGATTTGAACAGCGGTTTCCAAGAGTTGTCACTTTAACTGGAAAAGGTAAAGGAGTAGAGATTTTCTTACATTTATTGCATTCAGCTGTTTACCCTGTTCTTACACTGGGATGAAGTAGTGCAGTGCTCCTGCCTTGTTTTTCAAACAAAAAAAGCCCAAAGAAAGGTATGTGTTTTCTTATGAAACTTCCATTCCAACCTCTAGACTGCAGTGATAGCAGCACATTTCTTTGTGTTTCAAATACTCTGTAGAGATGCAGGAAGGTGGCTTAGACTCTGCATTGTCAAACCAAAAGCAGTGGCTGTCTTGTGTGCCTTTGTCAGGGCAGGTGGGACCCTTCCCTTCAGAAGTGTCTGCCACAGTAATGTTGCTCAGTAGTTCCACAGAAATATTTCAGGTTGGGAGTCTTTGCACTTTGCATGCTACTTTTGAGACAGACTTCAGAGCAGTGAGTCCTTTCTTGCATTTTCCCACAGGTCAGGGAAAGAGGGCATTTTTGGCCATCTTTCTTTGAGTAGAAGAAGGTCTGCAATCTTCCAGACTTCATCATTTTTCTTTCTTAGCTGGGAACATGGATTCGTATTAGCTTGCCAAGAAGCTTATCAAAGCAAGGATTTCACCTTCTCATCTACTTCACTTGTCAGTTCAGGATTGTCCCAGAACCATTTGCCGTTACTGATTTTGCTGCTGTCCAGCACAGGTGGTTTGTCTGTAACAGCAATGGGTTAATATCCTCACTGGAGTGCATGGCAGGAATCTGTCAGGGGGTAGGCATGTGGGACTGGGTGGACTGGCTCTACTTCCCATCTGTTTTGTTAAAGCAGTACATCCTGATTTTAAATGCTGCTCTTCCTGAAGAACCTGAAGAGAAAAACCCCAACAACCCACCCCAAAGTGACAGGTTAAAAAAATGTTTGCTTGCATTATCATGTAGCACACTCCACACGGTGCGACTGTAATTTTGTCAATGATGTTCTACGGGTTAATGTACTTTATTGAAGCTGTTTTATTATACTGAATCTGGAATCTGTATAAGAGGCATCTTTTTTACCCTAAAATTTATCAGATTTTGCACCTTAAGGGACCTATAAGAAGGCTGACTCCCAAGAATAATAATTTTCTCTCTATTTCAGGGGAAAGTTAGGATGTTTAATTTTACTTATGATTATAGTATAATTTTATATGGGTTCAGGACATAAGAGGGGAGGTGTGACATGGAGCTTCCTTAATTTGCCTTTATTACCTATATCAGCTGTGAATCTCTTGGCCTTGATGCACAGTCAAAAGGGGAGAGATTTTTCTGTACTTGTAGATTTATGTTAAAAAGAACAAATTTAAAATAGGGAAGGTTAATAATGGAACCTGAATGAGATATTTTGAGAAATGAGGTATAATAAAGGAAGGCTTGTTGTGTTCATTTATTCCCTGATTTTAGTCTTCAACTGAATGCAAAGCTGGAGGACCAAATCTGAATAGAAAAACAAAAGACATAAAAATGAGAACAGCCAGCTTTGTTAAATATTGCTAACTGACATCTAGAAGTGATACTGGCATCTCAAAGTGATACATAGTGTTAAAGGTATCACCCCTTAATTGTCAGTTATGTAAACCCAAATCTAGAAAAATGTTATAAACATTCACTCTAATGTATATTCATTTGCACAGAAGTAAAAGCTTTTTCCACAGTGCCTGGCACATACTGAATATTTAGTGTAACAGAATGGAAAAGATTTTACAAGTTAGTGCCTTTAAAATGAGGAGATCACAATGCGTTTCTGACATGGTATTCCAACTTGTACTCTTATTTTACAATTTAGTTAATTCTCAGTGCAGGAACTGTGGTCCCATGATTAGAGAGGTTTGAGAATCCTGCACCAAGTGCTGCTCATCTTGGTCATTTTGCCTAAGGCACTGAGCAAAAGTTGTGTCTGGCTTTGACAGTAACAGCAATTACTTCTGTTTTAACCAGAAACATCTAAGGCACGAAGGACCTAAGGCACAAGCCTTGTGAGGAGTGGCTGAGGAAACTGAAGTTGTTTAGCCTCAAGAAAAGGAGGCTTAGGGGGACCTTATCCCTCTTTACTTGAAAGAAAGTTGCAGACTGGTGGGGGTCAGTCTTCTCTCCCAGGCTACAAGCAATAGAATAAGAGGAAATGGCCTCAAGTTGTGCCCGGGAAAGTTTAGATTGGACATGAGCAAAAATTTCTTCAGCAAAAGGATGGTCAGGCACTGGAACAGGCTGCCCAGGGAAGTGGTTGGGTCACCAACCCTGAGAGCATTTAAAAGTCATGTAGTTGTGGCGCTTAGGGACATGATTTAGTGGTGGCCTTGACAGTGCTGGGTTGATGTTGGACTCTATGATGTCAGAGGTCTTTTACAACCTAAGTGATTCTGTCATACTATGACATAAAATACGAGTTGAAATTATTTATCCTTTAGACTGCTATAATGGGAATTCTCATAACATAACCAAGAACCACCCAAGAAAGTGTTACCTAGTGCTTGTTTTCCATTTGTGGTCCCATCATGAGAGACAAAGAGATAATCATGGTACTTCACTGTCCTCTTTCACACCAGTCTGGCCTAAGTGGTAAAGCCAAGATCCAGGAACTTTGCATCTTCTAGTTTCTGATGCACATACGGTGCTGTGTTCTTTTTCATGTGTTTTTTTTTTCCAAAGTAAAAAAATTAGAAATTATGTGTTTATTTTTCCACAGAGTTCTTAAAGGTTGATTGTGGGTTCTAGCTTCTTTGACAAAAACAATGAAAATGTATTTTTATATATTTTTTTCAAGTCAGTTGGTGAAAAGCACTTTCAGTTCTCAGGAGGGATGAAGCTCTAGAAAATGTTGATTTTTTTCCATCGAAAATCATTTTAGCTCATAAGCTATTCTTTCCTTATCTTGATGGAAAAAAAAGATCAGATTTCTAGATCAATAATGTTGAAAACAGCAACAGCAATGATCATCCTGGATGCATGTTGTTTTCTGATGCGCTTTCATATCTGAGCATTTCCTCATGCTGTAAATATCAGCCTGACTTGCACTCACATCATCCTCACATCAAGCAACAGCAGGAAAAAATAGGGGCTGTTTAAGTGCAACAAGGCTTGGAAAAAACAATTTTTTAAAAGTGCCAGCATGTCAAAACATTGAAGGAAAATATTGAAGAGTACCAGTGTGCTTACAGTTTGTCTGTTGCTGCATGCTTTTTCTATTGAATAATCATATCTCCCAGTGCCTAAAGCAGTCGTTCATTGTATGTAATCTGTGCTTCAAGGCATTAAAGAAAAAAAATATCGAAATTATCTGGAGGAAACCAAATCATTTTATTTCAAAGACAAATTAGATTGATCTATCTTAGCATTCTCCATAGATTTCACAAGCACGTTACTTGTTGAAGTGGTATCACGCATTTTATATATTACAGCGATTTGCATATATTCATTAAGCTGCGCTTTGTAAAGCTCTCTGACAGGGGCATTTGATGAATCCTTTCGTGGACTGCATAGCTGCTTTATGTGGAGCAATCTGTTAAATCATGCCTTTGTCCTTCAGTTTGTCAGAATCAGTAAGCAAAGCAGATGTTAATAACTCTGGGAGAGTTTGGGGTTTTTTGGTGTTTGCAGAATATGGGATAACTGTGAAGGGCATTATGTGTTTGTAAAAGTGACAGCTGGTGTAATTAAAGATAGAAAGTCTGCTACAAGTAAAAACTTTCTCTGGCATCTTTTAGCAGCTCCAGGAGGTTTTTTAGAACAGTCAGGTGGGTGGTCAATTCTAAAATAAACACTGCTAATATTATGCACGGCAAATCGTGTGCTTAACACACCATTGTTCTTATCTTTGGCTGCAAGCATTCTGTCAGAGAGCTATCTCAGCCATGCAATAATTCATAACATTTCTCTGTAAATATGTCATAAGAAATTCTCAGGTCAACAATCCCCTGAGATGTGTCTTTGAGCAATGTAATTGCATGTCATGCGTTACTGAATTAGTGGAGTTTTACACCTGGTCAGTTTGAAGGTCACCTCTATGACGCAAGTTTTGCGGGACCTGACAGTTCCATCCCTGGAATCTCTACCTATTGTCAAGGTCACTTGGCTGAAGTTGTTTCAGCCAGGGAACAGCATGCATTTAGGTGGCTAGCAGGCTACATCTGATGGGTGGTAATTCCTGCCAAGGTGTGGTAAAATGAGTGCTTGTAGCCAGCTGCAGAGGCCTTGCAAGTGAAGGTAAAATGGGCAGGCATAAATTGAGTAAGAATTGACGGGGATAAGTGAGAGGGAAAACAGCTTAGGGGGTGCCTCAAGAGAGGCCAGTAGAGGTGCTGATCTCCTTTCTCTGGGGGCCAGTGACAGGACACAAGGACATGGAATGAAGTTGCAGGGAAGTTCAGATTGGGCATTATGAAAAGGTGCTTCACTGAATGGGTGGTCAGTCACTGGAGCAGGGTCCCCAGGAAAATGGTCATGGCACCAAGCCTGTCAGAATCCAAAGAGTGTCTGGACGATGTTCTTAGTCTTTTGGCTTAGTTTTAGGTAGTCCTACAAGGAGCAGAGAGCTGGACTCAGTGATTCTTGGGTGCCTTCTTTGGGTGTCTTCCAGCTGGACATTTTCTATGATTCTGTGTGGAAAAAGTTGTTATGAGGCTAACTGATGAAGAAGTAGAAAAAAGGAAGGACATTACTGTAGGAAGAAAAGGAGGACATAACTGTAGAAAATTAAGGGCAAACTTTGGCCACCTCTGACCTTGCAGATTTTTATTAAATAGCACCCACTCATTTTAGAGGTGGTATTTGGCTGGTATTCACTTTAATGACATTTTCTTTGTGATTATGCATTATTGTGGAAATCTCTTTTGCGGAATTGAGTAGGAGATGCAAAGGGTGGAGATGTAGTGGTGTTACTCATGCTTGTGTGATTAAATCTGAGCTTCTGAGCCTGGCTTGTCTGCAGTTGACATCAACAGCAGGAATGGTTACATAGTGCATAGAATAAATAATCCTAGAAGTTGTCATGTTTGTAGTGATTGCCTGAAAATATGTAGAGAAGACCAGTGAGGGATTTCTGTTGTTCTTGCACATGAAAGTAGGCAGCAGCTACAAATCAACGATCTGTTGCTTTTGTAAGAAGAATTGGCAGAATCTTTCATTCTGTTGCTGGATAAAAATTTCTACTGCTTCTGTTCCTCAGAGTGAGTCTTATCTTTCTGTCTGATTATCTTGCAAAAAATGAGCAGTGAAATAATTATCCATGCTGATATTTACATTTCATCTCTCTGCTTGAAAATTACCAGCTCACAGAAGGGAACAGAGGGAGTCCAGGACTCCTTGGGTGGGCTGAGCCTTTGGAAAAGAAAATGTCTGGGGCATTCAGGCTGTCAGCTGGGACACATAGGTACTCCCAGCCAGGTGACCATTGATGCATAGTGGGCATAGACAATTCTATAGCTGATTCTCTTTGCCTTCACTGGGAATCATGTGGTGGGTGCCAGTAGCACAGCTGCTGTGGAAAGCTCAGAAAAAACTCCGTGGAAAGAAAAGAGACAAGACTTTTTTATAATAGAGGCTCTTAATTGCCTTTAAGAGCTGTGGCTGTGTGGCAGTCCCACGTGAAATGGTGTTTCTTGTTGCAGAATGCAAAGTTGCCAATAGAAATACTCAATAGAGCATGTACTCATGATGGTGATTATCCAGAACAGAGGTCAGACCAAGTGCATTTGGACATGTGAACTTTCTTCCCTTTTTTCGTTTTTCTTTTTTTTTTTTTCCCTCCTTTGTTTCTTTCCTTAGTCTGCTGAGCCTGTTTCTTTCTACTGATGCATCTTCTTCCTTTTTGCTTTGTTAAGCACATCAGATTTAACAAATGCATTATGCTCAGGGTCACTGTGTGAGAATCGCCAGGAAAATTTACAGAGACTCTGGCAGTAATTGTGATTAGGTGTGATATGTTTCCTTACAAGAATGTACATCCAGAATTTCAAACCTGTAACAGAACTAGCATGTTCAGCATTTTTGGACATTAAAGAAATAATGCACTTAAGGATGCCCTTGCTTTTTCATGTGATTTCCCTATTCATGTCACTGTTTTGCTGCAAGCTAAAGGCAGAATACCGCTTAAATGTACATAAGGATGTGTGTGGTTTCCTAAATCATTTATATTTTCTGATATGCCACTGGCAGTTTTTTATACTCAATATGTTGGTTCTGATTTTTCAGTGCAAATAATTGTAGCAAAATTGCTATTTGAAAATTGTGGGGGTTTTTTTCAGAGTTTTCTATTAATTTTGAACTCGTGTAGAAGTTGCTTAAGAATCTATACAATATTATATACCTTAAATGCAATGTGCTATAAATTACCATACCATCATTGTTATCCCCCTCAACATTTCTCAGGTGATGCACAGTTTCAGAAGGACTGGCTCATAGACTTGTTTCTAAGAAGTAACTTTGCACAGTATTTTTTTTTTCATTTTATATGCTCAAGCCATATACTTTTAATGACTTTAAATATATAATATGATTTTTTTTATCAGATCTTGGATTCTGAACTTGAAGCAATTCTTCAAGATTATATGCTTCTTGAAACTCGGAAAGTATCTGCAATAAATAGGTATGTGTAATGGATACATTCCTGTTTTGTGTTGGATGGTTTGGAGCATGTGAGTTCTGTTGACAGTTTAGTGCTGAACTTCTTACAGCTCTTGATAAATCTCAGTTGCTGTGAATGGGACAGTGTGATGGATCTTTGCAGGCTGAATTTTCAATAACTCGTGGTTCTTGTAGGACAGAAATTGGGAAGGGTATGACGTTCACGGTTGCTCAGAGATAAATGTTTGGCCAAACTCACAAACTTCAGAGTGAACAAAAAGGGGAGTCTCCACAAACAAGTAAGAAGTTTTGAAGGTAAAATCAGTGAGAGGAAGGGCTCTACTCTTGATCCCTCTGTATTTGAGGCTGTGCTTCATCTGGCTTTACATCTGTGTTTCCTTTGGGGTTTTTTTGCAACTTGGTAAAGGTATGGTTGAAGGTGGTAAAGGTATGAATATCACTAAATATGGGAAGAAAATGGCCATAAAGTTTGAAAACTTGGGTACACTGAAATTCCTGGAAATTTTCTTCTTAGGTGTTTCAGTGAAGCTCACATGTCACTTCGATAATTTACAAAAAATATTCAGGAAATTTCAGAAATACATTCTTGCATATAACAGAGCAATTTTCAGGTGATTTCTTTTTTAAAAGTCAGGTCACTTTTTCTGGTTCTTGAAGCTCTGCTGAACTCCTAGCAAGAGAGAAAGATAAATGAGAGAAGATTTAGAAATTCTTATTCTTTCCAAAGAGTTCATAGGCCTAGACAGTTTTTTTGAAACTCATTTTGAAGGAGTGAAAGGTTTCTTGAATCCATGGATGTAAAGTTGGACTTATCTTGATCTGTATGAGAAACTTTGAAGAGATTTACAAATGGGGAGAAGTTAAATGCTTATGCATAAATTCACAAAAGTGGATTTTTGTACTAAGTTGCTTATTCGTAAGAATTAGATTGCAACATATCTTTGTAATGTGCTTTACCTGTAGGTCCCAAGATATTTAACAAAAGCTGGAGAAGAACCATTGTCTCCAATTTATGTATCCAGGTACCTGCCTGGATAATCTAATGTCCTAGTACTAGAGCATCCTGGATGTTCAGACCTGTGTCCAGACCTGTCAGAACATCCTATGTCTAATCATTCTTTCAGCGTGTGTGCCAGAGATAAATGTTTCCAATGTTTACGTTTTCCTAATATTATTCATATCTATTGATATGCCCTTGCTTTGTGATACATTTCTTTGCTCTCATTTGTTCTGCTTTGTTTTCTACTTTGCTTTCTTATTTTGCTTTCCCATGTTTTCTCTTCTTAATTCTTTTGTAGTCTCTGGAGATTGGCTGCAGTGGGGCCTTACACAAGGAGGAGTTTCAGGAAAAAAATTGTAGCAGAATGAGCTTCCTTTTTAGTGCCTCTCTAGAGAGCCTGCTGTAAAAGGCAACTTGCTGTCATTCCTGTAAATTTTCTTTTTCAGCCAGCTCTGCTGGGTGTCCCCTTTGTGCCCTGTGAACATCTGTGTTGCAGTTTATGTCTGAACCCAACTGGAGAACAAATGTGTGAACCTGCTTCTTATTTTGAGCAGAAGGCTGCTGCTATTAGTAGGGCACGTGGCCTTGGTTCACCTGCAACTTCTTAATCCCCAGCTGGGAATGAACCAGCCGTCTGGCTTCTCCCCTCCTGCCAGCCGTGCCCTTGTCCGTGGGGTAGCAAGTTTACCTGCTTTCCTCCAGGCTCTGCCGAGTGCCTGTCAGTTTCCAGCATTCGTTTTCTCCCTGAATTTTCCCCAAGGTGTCATGCAGAAAGGAGCGAGCGCTGCAGGACTTTGGTGACATGGCTTATTTTCTGCTGCTCCTGGAAGCTTCTCCTTGCATGCACGCAGTCATGCAGGCACCACCCTTCTGCACAAGGAAGAAATCTTTAAGCCCTGAAGTATTCAGGCTCCAGGGATGCTGGAGCAGAAGAGAAAGCTTCATTTGTTAGGCTGTGCATAGGAGTTCCAGGAAAAGTCGACAATGTGTCTGTGCCAATTTTGGACACAGCACAAGACAGCTCATTGAGCATAAATTAGGAACTTAACCTCAACCAGATTTGCTTTAAGAAACTTTTTACTTTAAAAGGAAAAAAAATAAAGGGTGAAGAAAAGGAAGCAGCAGTGCTGCCCAGTTTGCAAAAGTGCTATCCCACTTGGGCGTGCTCAGGAGTGTTTGAAGTGCGTAGGTGATGAACCGCAGTCTTTGTGGCATATGCGTGTCTCCAAGAGAAAAAGGAAATCTGTTGTGTCAAGTTGGCTTCAGTTTATTCTCGAAGGGCAGTTGTGACAAGCCTGGAAGGTGCAGAAACTTTTGTGAAAGATCAAGTGTGATAGCAGAAAGCGACTGTAACACTGCGGGGAGGAAGCTGGAGTATTTGAGGTCAAAGTCAGCAGCCATGAGCAGGCAAGGGAGAAGAGCGGATTTAGCAAGAGCATGCACCAACTCAACAGCTTCCCTCAGATATTTGGGTTGGAACATCTCAGAATTAGCAAACCTTCCTGGCTGACATTAGCTGAAAAGGCTACTGGACAACTTTGTTTTTCTTTTCAGTAAATGAGCTCCCTTGTGGCAGAAGGATATGTGATTTTTCAGAGCTTTTCAAGTTAGGTTATAAAAAGTTGGCTCCTTTCTTTCCAAAACTAATGATCAAGGCAGTCCCAATGCAGCCCAGACATCTCTGGGTGTGTGAATCCTGTGCAGGCATTGGTCTCCCCTGTTCATTTTGTGAATGCACTTGTTATGGAGGGCAGGGCTGCTCTGGCTGATTGTATGGCTGCAAATGCTGAACAGCAAAAATTTCTAAACAAAAAAATCTGGTCCTCTTTAAACATTGGTGGACAGATATCTGTCTTCCATCTGTGACAGCCTGTGCCAAACAGCCTGTGCAAAGTTCATATTCTGAAATCTCAGAGGAATAACTGGCATGCTCCAACTTTTCTTTTTTTTAAAAAACTGCACACAAATTTGAAACATTAAACACAGTACCATTAAATGTGACAAGCAGGCAGAAACTGGGAAGTTCAGCTGGAAGGGTTGTGCATGGAACAAAGCCCTGGCACAGGGTGTGGAGACCCTCAGCACTGCAGCATGGACATTGCTGACGAGTGACAGCAGGCTGCGGTCACCCACTGTGGGGACAGTCCCTCGGCTGTCCCTGATGTAGGGGCCAGGGAGATGGCTGGTAGTCTTGTAGGTGTGTGTGACTCACAAGACCCCTCCAGAGGTGCAGAGTGACTTACACCATGTTGAGGTGTGCTACCTGGAAGGAGGATGCTGAATACATACTGTATAGCAACTAAGCAAATTAGTCTTCTTTAAAGAAAAAGAAGGCATTCTGATCAGACAAAGAACTCAGAGATACCAACTGTCAGGGAACAGTCTGAATTCTGCATTGAGCTTTCTTGAAAAACACAAATATTTTACCTCTTCGGATACACTTTCAAACTGACTTTTTGCTTAGTAGTTTTACCAGGAAAAAGTAATGTGTGAAACTTCTATTCTGTAACCAGTAGGGAAGTACTTCGCCCTTATCCTTCCATGATTTGATAGAAAAGTTTCTCTGGACACATTGCTGGCTTATGTTCAGCTGGCTGTCAACCAGCACCCCCAGGTCCTTTTATACCAGGCAGCTTTCCAAACCATTTTTCCCAAAGCCTGTAGCATGGGTTTGTTGTGACACAAGAGCAGGACCCAGGACTTGGCCTTGTTGAACTTCATGCAATTGTTCTTGGCCCATCAATCCAGCCTGTCCAGATCCCTCTGCAGAGCCTTCCTACCCTCCAGCAGATCAACACTCCTGCCCAACTTGGTGTCCTCTGTAAAGTGACTGAGGGTACACTTGATCCCCTTACCCAGACCATTGATAATGATATTAAGCAGAACTGTTTAATCAATTAAACTGAGATGTTTTGTCTGTTCTTGTTCTTACTTGAGACTGCATCCCAAAAGAGGTGCGTTGTTTTCAGTGAGCTTGAATCAGCCTCATGGAGCAGCTGGCTAATAAAACAGGACTGTGCATCAGCTGTTATGAACGGGGCAGTAGCAATTTGGTTTGGTTAGGGAAAGTGTCAGCTTTTAGCAGTTCCCTGTTCATTTTTAATTTGCTTCCCCATCTAGGTGCGCTGTGTTTTTAGTAATATACACCTCTGCTGTGTTGTCCCTTTTATTAATCAAAGTTATTTTGCTTTTCTGACTTGGCGTGGTGTTGCAGCTGTTTGTCTCCTTTGGCAGAGCTAGGGAGATGTGTGTTTACGATAGGTGACTACAAGGACACCACTTTGGTACCTGGGAGCAACTTCTCCTAATTCACTGGACAGTGCGTGGCTGAGTCCCGCTGCTAAACGTGGTGCATGCTACCCAGTAACACATGGTGTTAATAACTGAAGGTGTCAGTAATGTGTGACACAACTGTCAGACTTAAAAAATAAAGCACTAATGAGGAGCATTGAAATAGTCTTGTTTAAGATTGGTTACTGTTTAAAGCACCATTAATTCTGAACAGGAGTTTAATTCCAAGTGCAAGAAAATGAAGGAAAATTAAGGTGCTTTTTCTGCTTAAGTGGATTAATGAATTTGAGTATGGAAGAAAGCAGCAGTCCCCTGTGTGAGTGTGTTTTGTCCATGTTACATTACTCACCTATCAGGTTGTCACCTTCAGGGATCATTTCCATAGACCTCCCAAACCTCCACTGCAGAGTCATTGCCTGTCGCTACATCCCGCGCATGCACAGGGCGTATATGGTAGATGTCCAAGTGGGATTTTTAGCTTGAACACTCAAGAAACCAGTGCCAACAGTGAAGAAAATGGATACAATCTGCTGTTGATTCTGTTGTGCTTTTGCTTGGGGAAAACGTTTCCAAATTGGAGAGGCAGGTGCACACTCGTGGTGTTTTCTGTGCAGATACTAATTCTGCCTCCCAGGCATCCCAATGTGTATCCCTGTTCACTGAGCAAGGGTTGGGTCTGGAATCCTACCTGCACAGAAAGCGTGTGGTAGCCAAGTGTAGCTACACACCAACAAAGTATCCTTGTTTTGTCAAGAAAAAATACCCAGCAGAGAGTATCATAAATTGATCCCAGGAGGACAGACCTAGAATTTAAACTGTAGTACTTTGAATATATGCGTGTTATAATTGTATTGAACGCTTTGCAGCAATTTGTATTGTATTACAGCTGACAAAGTATTTTACCTCCTAATAACTAACTAGTGTAAATAGTGTCGATATTTTCCCCCCATTTATAATTACATTAATTGCTTTGTGTATTAATAACAGTTAAGTGTCAGAGCCCAAGCTGTAGCTGCCAGTAATCCACAAGCAACTTGTTTGCATATTCAAAATACAAAACTGAAGAGTAATTGCCCTTTTTGCTAGTGCATATCACAGCTTAAATTTTACATAGAAAAGCTCCCTGTTACCTAAATATGGTCACGTTCAATATCAAATCTAGTGCTAATAGAATGTCTTTCAGAAATGAAGAGAAAATGTGCTAACAGATCAGAAGACATCTGATGAAAAGTAAATGAATAGCTCACATTAGCTTATTGTGACTTACTTCCAAATGAAGCTAAGTTTTGAAAAAAATGTTTCCTGCTGTTGAAAGTAGCATTTTTCAGAGCCAAAGCTGGAACATCCATATGCAGTGCAGTTTTTTGTTTTGTAATGTGAGATAATTGGGCTAACAGAGTGTCACGAGGAAGCATTTGAGGATTGACTAAATTTTTCAAACAGAAGCTATTTTTTTGGAAAGTTTCCAGAGAAATAATCATTCTGCATTGCTGTCTCGTGGACTTTAGCATTTTTGTTCTTAGAGACAAAGCAAATTGAGTTTTCAGCATAAATCTAGCTAAAATTTCAGTTGAAGAGAGTAACTTCTTCAGCTTCTTGGGGTTTTTTACTATTTTGTTTTTTTGGGTCTTTTTTTGTTCATTTTTAAACTTTTCTTTTCTTTGTAGTTATGGTGCTTTGTGTTGAACTCCTTGTTGGAAGCCAGCGTTTGAGACGTGCGATAGTTTTGAAATTTTGCAAACCACTAGCATTTGGGAGAGCCACAGAGGGAAGAGTCAGTTCCAACTTAATATTGCAGATGTACACTGAATTATCCAGGGAAGAGCAAAGGTTGATTAAATTCACAAAATAAGGTGATTCATAGTTTTCTAAATATGTCACTCAGCCTAAAATTAACTCAATTATTTACCAGTCACACACATGCTAATGAATCCTGACAATCGCAATTGACCTGCTGCAATGAACTTTGCTGTCACCTAATATTATTTCCTCTGTGTTTTCACTGAAAAGAGTGATTGTAGCATTTATAACATGCAAAGCAAAAATGCTTGAGGATTTTGTTATTTCTTTAATACTCTCAATTCCAGGGCACTAGTAAATTAATTACATTTAATTAGAGGCACTTCTTTTTTTGTGAAAGTGTTTCCTAAAGTTTAAATCCCCCAGAGATTTTACATGTGATAGTGATGAAAGTGGCTGCTTCTAAGGCAGCACCAATGCTACAATTTGAGAAATAAAGTTGAGCTTATTTTTTCATGCAAAATGTGTCAAAATTATAAAACTTTGAGACTAATATGGTAAATAAGATTTATTATTATTTCTAAAATTATAATCACCTTGGAATGCCATTTTTAGCTGTGTGTTACCAGTATCTATAAGAAATTTGTATGTTAGCCAAATTAATAAATGAGTTTATCTACTTTCATACTAAATGCAGAAATATATTATTTAAATAAAAATGTAGTTATTCTGGATTTGTACTTGAGTTCTGGGTAAATCTCCAAAAGGCTGCCCTGGATTATGAAATGGTATCTCTCTTTCCCTTTCCAAGGATTTTGCCTCAAAGCTTTACAGAATCCTGGATAAAAATCAACATTTATCCATAAAATAGGCATCACTGTATCAACCACATGGGTAGGGCAGAACAGCTGAAAAGATTTCTGGCCTGCAGTTATTTCTGTCAGGAAAATGGAGATAGATAAAGATATAGATACATAATATTTAAAGCTGCTGGGCAATGGTAGGCTGTTTGCAGACAGCTGCATGTTCAGCCTCTTTTGCTAGAATGGTTAAGTGGCTAATTAAGTGGACAAGTCAGGTCTCAGCATACCCTCTGGGAGAAGACTGCTGTGTCTCAGCTCCCTGTGAAAATTTTGGGAGAGATGAGCTTGAAGCTGCAGCAATCTCATTGTGAGATGTGGTGCTGGCTATGAGATGGGCCTGCTAGGCCCATTTTATAGGATTTTACTCAGTGGCTACCATGCACAGAGAAAGATAAAAAGTTTAGAAAACAGTGAAAATTTCTGAAAACTGAAACAAAGGCATCACGCTTAATTTAATTTCTTTCTGGGCAGTTCCAAATTGTCATTGAATTTGTTTAGAAATCTGTTTGCTTGACATTTTTGTGGGTTTTTTCAAAATTATTTCCATTATTTTCTCACTTGATTCATTCAGTGACATCAGCTATGGTGACCGAACAGTTGTTTCCGTGGTGACAAATTGCAGTGTTACAAGCATGCTTGTATGAATCAGGTAAAAAAACCAGATCAACTCTAAATGGAGAAAATTTGCCTGCAAAAATAAGGCAGAAATATTTGGTAAAAGTTTGCTGGAGAATGGCTTGGAAATCTGAATGTGATTTTAACATAGGTGAGTCTTCAGTACATCCAAAAGTTCTGGCATGGCTGGTTGAAGCACAGAGGGATTTGTCCACATCTGGTAATGGCAGCCACCTGGAGAATGCTTAAAATAGATGAGTAACTCCATAAGACGTGTGAATTAATTTAACTGCAGTAAAAAATAATAGAGCTTCTTGCTTGTCCTCTAAAATATGACAGCCAGCATCACAGCTTATTGTGATTAAGGTCTGTCTCTTTAATAAATTGCATCTTAAAAGAATCTTGAGTGCCTCTGTTGTGTCACAGGTACAGTTCTTATTGCACGGGGGTGCAAGTCAGGAGCTCGACCACTGAAGATGATGGAGCTGCATCAGGCTTACGTAAATAGAGGGAAATGTGACTTGCAGTCTCTCTATCTAAAAAGGAACATATGTCCAAATTTAGGATGCCCCGAATGATGTGTTATATGGTATACTGTATTGTCATGGATTTAAATATATTTTGGGGTACATGGTAATAATGCCAAAAAGGCCCTGGATATGTCCAGTGGCAATATGAATTAATTCCATTCCCGTCGTGACAACTCTCAGTGGGAATATTGTGCCTTGGCTGGGCTCAGACGTTATTTCCAATAAGTATGGAAATAATGGCTCACAGTGCTGCAAAGTGCTAGGAGATCTCCAGGGAAATCTCATCAGATTATGTGATAGGTTTGAAATTAATTCATGTCCCAACTGTATTTATACAATATACAGTTGTCTCTCTGATGGCTTATAAGGAAAGGTAAATGCCATCCTAAATCAGTGAGGGGACTTGCTGCAATATGCTCTGTTGGTAGAGTAGAGGTATTTTTCAGAGTTGTACAAAAAGTACAGGCAACTCAGAAAATGGTTATATAACTTCACTGCAGACTTATTGTTGTAATTTGTAACCTCATTATGCCACATCATCATCGTTCTTGCATTTCTCCTTGCCTCCGTTTCACTAGACATGAATTTTCACATTATCCTTTCAAAAATCTGAAAGGGAAAATGTTGTTGAGAAGTTCTTTCTTTCCCATGTGGGTATGACTCAGCTATAGCTTCATCCATTGATATGTATGTACACCTGTTGTTCTGAGATTGCTCTTTGGTGAAGGCTTATTTACAGTTCTGGCCTCTTTGCAGGCTGGTTTGGGATTGTGCCAGGCTTTGCCTGGTCAGGTGTGCAGAACTGTGTCATGTTAGGCCAAAATCTGTCCCCTCACTGTCTTTCCCAAAGGAGCAAGGGATTATCATCCATGGAAGAATGTACATAGCTTCACCATACTTGTAAGTAGTGAATATCTCAAGAAGCATATGACAAATTTGCAAACCCATCAGTTGAGTTCCTTGAATCACGCCTGTTCTGGAAGGCATAAGCTAAAAGCTCAAATACGAATCCTTATAAGACTTGAAGTGTGCAGAAAATAAGTTCTCTGGTCAAGAAGTCTTAAAAGGTCTAGGAGAGGAATGGTCTTCTTCAGAGAGCTGCCCTCAAGTTTGAATATCAGGGCTGAGTATTTTTGGAGGCCCAGAGCAAAAGGGAAGTTGGCACCATGTGAGATGTGCAAGGACTGTGAGCCTGGACTAGATGTTTACTTTTTATAAAAAGTGGCTTTTGATTTTGCTTTTGAGAACATGGAAATAAAATGGACAAAATACTGTGCATACTGCAGCTTCTCTCTTCTCTCATTTATTTAACTTTATTTGTATCTGACTTCCACATTTAACTTCCAATCTTTCCTTCCTTCCCATTGTAAAAAGGTATTTTCTTCCCCAAAAGGTATTTTGTTTGTTCCTTTGTAAATTCTTTGGTTTCCTCAAAGATTCAATGATAGTGAAGAACCGGTAGGATCCTTTCTATTGACTTTTTTTCTTCCCCAATAGACTGTCTACGGTCAGTCTTCTAGTTCTTTTGTCCTTATTTTATGTGCTTGCTTTCAAGAGAACTCATCTCTCCTTTCCAATAGCCATCAGCTATGGCAGGCAAGGGATTGATTGGGCAACCTACTTTCTGTCTCTTTGCAGATTTGTTACACTGATGTAAACATTTGGTATGGTTGCTTTGGTTTGCTATAAACTCTAATTCTACTGAAAGCTTTGTTTCCTCCCTCCATTTTGATAGGATCAGTGTATCAGCAGTCACATCTAGCACTAGAGTCTATATGCAATAGATACCTGTCTGCCTTTAATTAATCACATAGAAGAGAAAACAACAGAAAATAAAAATAATATTCTCTAATAAAAATAATTTCTCTAATACTGATTCTTCCACATTCCATTTGTTTTTCTCACTTATAAAACCTATATGACTATATTTTAGCATCTCCTCCATTTTATCTGATAGGTACAAATACAACCACCTTTATTTCTACTTCTTATTATTCATGGTATCTACATCTTGTATTTAATTTGAAACTGTATTTTTCCCACATAAGCTTTTGGGGAGGTGAAAGGACTGTCTACTTCTTTATTCTTCTTTGTTTTGCTGAGCCACTGTAGTTAGGATGGGACATGCACCATCCAAAGAGCCGTTCCCATCCAAATTCTGATTGATCAGTCACTGAGATGACCAAAAGTGAAACAGATTGGTGATATGCCTGCTGCTGACAGCAGAAATACAAGATAGTGATGTTGCAGCAAGAGGATCTGTGGAATCATTATGACTGGTACTGATATATGAGATGGAAAGAGATCAGGGTGTTTCAATGTTGGGTATCGAAGTGGCAGTCTAGAGAAAAACAGTTGTTATTATCTATCAACTAAACTGGTTTTCAATTGAATTGTTTGGGCCTTTTTTAGGTTTATATGCAAAGAAATTAATAATTTAAGTACTTTTCTTCGTGCTTTCTGAAGCATTGAAAATATGAACCTGAATAGTGTATGGTGCTTTAAAATTGTTTTTAGCATAGAGGTATTTATCTATTTGTCATGCAGAAGGAAAATTAATAATCTTCTTTGTGCACCAAAACTTTTATACTGAATGTTTTCTGAAATTTCATTATGTTGAAGCCCTATGGAATCTGTGCTGTCCAAAACATTTTTCTTTTCTTGTACTGTAATGTGTGTTTGTTCAAACAAAGAAATGCTTATCTGTTGAAAAGATAGCAGTGATAAATTACTTCAGCTTTCATGCTTGCCTACTGTTTTCTATTTGGCACTAAATTCCTAGCTGAATCCCAGAGGCAGATATATCTGAATTCAAAAAGTTACCTTGATGCCTTTTTTTTCAGCCAGCCCCTGTGTCCTGATGATAAAAAAAGGAGATTTAGTCATCTAAAGAACCAACCTTCTTATATAGTTTAAGTCCCACTAGATATGGAAAGGACTGCAATTTTTACAATTTTCTCTGAACTATATTAATTTTCAGAGGCTGTGCAGGACCTCTACCTTTTCTGTCACAGCAACAGCACTTTAGATATCAACAGTTTAAATATCAGTTGAATCCAAATAGCGTGCAAATTGAGCTTCCTCTACTTACCCTATCTCATTGTGGATAATGCTGCATATGCTCTGTTAATCCTTTTGAAAAATTATTGACTCCTGAATAACTTTCTTTTACTACTATAAATCCTATCTTCATGGTATTTTTTTCCTGTCATTGACTTTTAAGTTAAGGGTCTGTTTTATTTTCATCAGAAAACAAATTTCTCTCTATGCTTAACATGAAATATTCTGGGCTCGTGTTTTCCATTTTAATGGAGGTTCATCACTCTCCCCTGCCTTCTCCTCACCAAATAAGTGATACTTATGCAATGCACAAGTGGAGCATACAAAAACAGAAGTCTAACAGAACAGTTCAAAAAGCTAGAAGGCAACATGACGTAAGTTAGCTGTATTAACATATCTGAATGTGTAAGAAAAAGTAATTGTGAACTCTTGCCTCATTTGCCAATATTTACCATGCATCAGCTGATAGAATAATTGTTATTTCCAAAATACCAACACTGGCTTTTAAGCAGGAGATGCTGTTATGTCCTAGCTGACTCTCTAAGTGTGTATCTTCACCTACATTTTCACTGATCCACACTGGTTTCCCTCTGAAGCACCGTAGGCATCTGCTTGTGAAATAGCTGAAGTTTCTCACACTGCTTTAGGAGGACAATTTCCTGCCCTGGGATGAACAAATGTACACTTGAACAAATACTTAACATCCATGTGTGATAGTTTCCATCTGATGTTACATATACCAAAATAGGATATTTTGATAAGAAGGCACCTACAGCAGCCAAACTGTGTGACCTCTTCAGGGCTGAAATGTTGATACTGTGCTACAAAAACCAAGTTATGGAACTTCTTCTGTAAGGGGGAATTCTGCTAGGCTCCATAAACTACCCATTATTAGAATTATTATTAACATCACTACTATTATTATTTTTTGATTCCAGCTGGGTCCTCTGCATTCCTAAAGGGATTATTTTTAGTGTAAAATCCTACCAGGAAATGTGCACTTTTAAATAATGAAAGTCAAGGACATTTAGTATCTTGCAGAGCTGGCTCTACAGCAGAGGCAGTATTGCTGTTACTTCAGGGCCATCAAAATTGAAGCCCTTCACATGTGGAAGAGCTGTCTGACAAAATGATTTTGAAAATGCTACCTCACATTAAAAGTAACTGGGAAAAAATGTCCCCAGGACGGTATTAGCTGCATGTAGCCAGTAGTTTAACAAGGAGCTCTTCCAGACATATACCTGCTCTTTTAAAACAAAATCTGTTTTCTGGAGTACATTAGCCTGCAGAGGAGAAGAAACAGGGAAGCTATTAATACATTTTCCCATTTAACCACAAATGCTCCTAACTCTCACTGAGAATATAGATAGTTCTCTTTTGGCAAGCAAATGCCTGTTAAGGGCACTTTGCTGGATGCATTTGTGCTTTTCTGTAATCTTGGTGGTCTGCACAAATGGGCACAATCCCCAGAAAAATGACAGCAGGTGCACGTTAATTAAATAGAAGAACCACTCTGGCTTGTTGGTAGAAGGGGAGAGCATGCAGCTCACCTCCTGCTGATGGCATAGCTGACTTTCTTTGTGAATTATTCCAGCCCTTTAGTCCTGCTTTGGTGAGGGCAGGATTTTGGTGGTAGGAGTTGTAATTAGTGGGATTTGGCCAGGAAATATTCTCTAAGTTAACAGAGCCAGAGTGCTGCAATTCTTTCTTCCCAAAGGAAATATATATGTTTGTATATATGTATTTGATTCTGTTGGTAGTATTTAGAGAGGGGAATCTGAAACATGAGCAAAGCAGGTAGATGTATTTTGTGGAGTCTGAGATCATCCTTCTTGTGGAAAATCTTTGTGAAATTGTCGCATGGTGAGTAGAATTCGCTCCGTGCTATAGATAAAAGAGGCTGCTGTTTAAAAATATTTTGATGAAGCATAGACACAGTCATGCATACGTGGTGTGGTGGATTTCTTTATGCTTGGAAAGTAAACCAAGTCTGTTAAAGACAAGGGAATTTTTTCCCCTTCCCCTGTCCCTTCCCCCTCTCTTTTTTTTCTCACTATTGCCAGTATTTTAATAATGCAAAAGTCTTTGATGACCCTTTGTGTGTAGCACTACTCAGTGTGAAAGTTTTTTGGTAATGAAGTAATCAAGAGAAAACAGGAAACCAATCTAGCTACATAGTTATTGCCATGTTTTGAAAAGGGTAACCTTTAGAGATGGGAGTTTCAGTGGACTGAGACTGCATCACAGCAGTGAAGAAAATGCTTCTTTGAGATGGCCATGGGCAAACAAAATACTCTGCCATCAGGCTCTTGCCCTCCTCCTCCTCCATCCCTATCAGCAGCACAATGTTTTCTGTTGTTAGTAGCCACCTGCTTCCCTTCAAATCCTCCTCATGCAAAACACAATCATTTCAGAGCAGTCATTATACGTTTGGAAACAGTGAAACAACTCTCCAAATCCCACTGATTGTGTTGTATAGCAACCCCACTGTATGCCATTTCTGCTGCTTGGAAGGCTGGTAGCTGCTTGGCACGCTAAAGAAGAAGCTTCTTCCCAACAACAGTGTTTTTTCTTTTATCCCAGAGTGTGGTATTATTTTTCTAGTGGTATGATTAGAAAAGAAAATATATACAAAGCTTAAGAAATATTCCAATGTATTTATAATACTGTATT
Source organism: Rhipidura dahli (assembly GCA_013399225.1). Classification (NCBI taxonomy): domain Eukaryota; kingdom Metazoa; phylum Chordata; class Aves; order Passeriformes; family Rhipiduridae; genus Rhipidura; species Rhipidura dahli. Next base: position 1,448,102 of record VXAC01003560.1, on the reverse strand, counting down.
ATGATGGGAATCAAATAAAGGCATTCAAGTGCTTGAGTTCATGCAAGTATTTTGGGGGCATTTAAAAGGAAATAATTGTTGCACAGAAAGTCTAGCCTGAATAGCAATTATTTGATTAAAAGAATACTGGCCCAGGTCTTGTGCTTGGCTTTCTATGAGCTTAACCATGCAATCATTTTTTATTGCCATTGTTGAACCTAGATGGATTTAAATAGACTTTGTCCCACGTAGGTTCTTTAATGATCCTTTTAAGGAAGAGAGCACAAGTAAATTGAAATGAAATCCCGAACGCACATCCCAAGAAAAAGGGTGGGACAGGGTGTTAAAGGACCCCTGGAGCTATCAGAAATGGCAGGAGTAGCATTATGCAGCGAGGAGACCAGAGAGCTGGAGTTTTTCTGAGGGTGGAAAAACAACATTCTTTCTCCTGAGAGGCCTTTGCTTTGACTGGATGCAGATGACATTCTCTCTGAACCTACTGCTGCTGCTACAACAATACTTCCAAATGCAACTGGCACCCATTCCCACTGCCAGCAAGCAGTTATAGAAAGCAAGCTGGGTTTCTAGGTTTTCTTAGACCCACCCTGCCTAAGAAATACAATTTCTTAACTGTGCATAAGGAGAATAAAAACAAAATCAATTGAAATGTCATGCTAAAATCTTTGTAACAGACTTGAAAAAACTTGTACTCTGTTAATTGAAATCTGAAGTGCTGAGCAGGAGTGACATTGCATCATGGCAGGTCTCAACAAGGATTGAGAAAGGGTGAGTCTGTAGCACTCTGGGCAAAGTTTCATGCTCCTAGAAACGTTCTTGTTTTGCAGAGTGAATACCTGCTGATTGTTAAAGCATGGTTGCTGCTGATGGCAGGAAAAATGGCTAAAGCTCTAAAATGAAATATAGTAGAAAGTAAGTTTTAAGAATCCAGTCTGTAAAAGCCTTGTGCTTTGAAACTCCTCTTGCCAAGTATCAGACAAGCAGGGACTTAACAGATAAAGAAATAGCAACAAACAAACACCACTTTTCCAGAGGTGATGGAAGTGTGCTCAGAGCAATGATGCAAGCCCTCAGTGATGATGGGTGTGTTGCCCACATCTTTCCCTTCCAAAGAAGTCCAGAAATACTTGGTGCATCCTTAATAGTCTGGAGAGACTTGGCAAGAACTGTAACTGAGCATTTATTTGAAATGTAGTTGCAGGGAAGTATGAAGCAGGTATTCATTTAATCTGAAGACTACAGGAAGATGTGGGAAAAAAAACAACCCACCCCAAACAACTCAGAGGTGCAATTATTTACCTTAAGGCTTTTGATTTTTACAGGTTCAAAGAAAACATATCCATTTCTTGTCTACTGCTCTTGGAAAATTTGCAGGACTTATATAGAAAATATTCTTTAAATAAGTATATTTAAATAATTTCATTACATAAATATCTTTAAACAACTTATAACAGAATTCTGGATGATTACCATAGTAGTCTATTCCTGTTGACATTAAGGTAGAGTGTCTGAGAAGCTGCCACCATAACTCTCTGTTGTTAGTGTTCTGTCAGGTTTGTATTCAGGTCACTCCTGTACTTGGCATGTCCTAAAAAGGTGGCAAGATTCTTGGTCTGGAAAGAAAATATGTGAAATTACTGGGTTTTTTCATTAGTGGCTAGGAGGAAGAAATCATTGTTTTAAGTGCCTTTCTGGTGTTCAGGAAGAAATGGATTGAAAAGTAACAATGAAACTCAGTTCTTCAGGAGCATGTCTGAAGATACTAGAGAAGGGCATGTTCTTTTAGTTTCACATCCACTTTTTGAAACAGCTGGACAAATTCAGAAGTAAGGGATTTTTTTGTTACAATGAACATATAGTTTGAAAAAAAACCCTAGAGTAAAAATTTAATGTATTATGCCTGCCCATTGTCAATAGATGGTTCCATAAACAGGAAAACATATTAAAGGAAAAAATAGTATGGTAGTACTATAACTTATATTGGAATTTCACCACCACAGGTCTGCATAAAATCAATATGTTTAAGCTATTCAGCTTCAGCTGTTAAGGATTTTAATGAGTCCATTCACTTTGTAGATCTTCTGAGTTAGTATAAACTATTTCATTTACATCCCTTTCATGAGCCTAAGGGATTCGACTTCCCTGGAGAAGATGTTGAACAAAGACAGGGTTTCTAGCAGAGAGTCCTCTGCTCATTTCTTTGGACATCAGGCAATAAGGTCCTGATGGTTGTTATTAGATTACCCCTGTTCAGAATATTAAACAAGGTTAAAACTAGAGTTATTTTTCATCCAGACACTGTGACTCAGTGGGAAATGGGTATGGCTATTTTGGGGTAGGATTTGACCTAAATTTTTTTCTTGGTTAGATTTGCCTATTGACCTCTTATTTTTGAGATCTCTGAACTCTCTACTGCGGTCTGAAAAAATTGCTGACTTGATTAGTGCTAGTCATTTAAATTTCAGTGTCTGACATTTCTTTGCTGATCTGTTCTGTTTGCATATGGCTCTAAGTGGGTTCCCCAGTCAATACTAGTGTCTCAGTAATTTCAGACTGTGTCTGGGAGAACTAAAAGGAGAAGAACAAGCATTTGGAGTGGTGGGAAGTGGCTGGACTTTAGGCTTGTCAATAGAGTGAAGGAGGGAATGAATTTGTATGATGTTCAGATGCAGCAGTTCTTTCATCTTCATCATCATTATGCTGTGTGTGAAGACTAGCAGAAGAGGTAGAGAGACAGGTCGCTCAAAGGGAAAGAGAAACCAAGGGAAAAAGTAGAAAAGCATAGCATGGAGCAAAGCTGGGAGTATAGGTGGAACAAGTCTGCCAAAGGCTGGATAAAAACACCAGTGGAAATGTGGAAAAGCCCCTTTCAAGCACTCTGAATCCCTGCTCAACACTTAAAGGTAGCTTTCTCCAGGCTAGCAATTTCATCGAGCTGGTTTGAGGAGATCCAGGTAGCAATGAAGGTGCAATGGCAAAGACTTTAGCTTGGCTGTTCAAGGACCCTAGGAAATAGTTTGGACGTTGTCATGCTGCTGTGTTAACTTTGTTGTAACAACCCATGCCGACCAGGAAAGACAGGCTAAGGCAGTGCAGTAATGTCTCAGTGCTGCAAATGCACCTTTGTTCTCTTCTCCTTTCCACCATTTCCTCCCCATTGCCCAAAGGCGTCTTATCCTACTAGATAAAGGTCCCTGACAAAATACGTAGCAAGGCAGACTTGCTGAAGCAGATTCTTGATCTGACATCAATCCAGCTTCAAATTTGCATATGAAAATGTAATAGGGTAATTTATGACCTTTATTCAGGTAAAGAGATAAAGTTGCAGGCAGCTAGCAACCTTCATTTGTATGTTGAAAGTTAGAAGGAAGTTAGGCAGTTAGATAGCAACACCTTTCCTTTTCTGATGTGGATTACCCAGAGGGAGTAATCATCATTCAGAGTTTTCCACTGGTAACTTTACCTGATACTGGCAGGTAAATCACAGAGCAGAGCATTGAGCTTTGATACTTTCAGTTGTGGCAGGTCTTCAGCAATCATCCAGTATAACCCATGCAGGACTTTCAGCTTAGCTTTTAAAAATAACTAAGGAATTCGAAAAGATTGTTCTCTATATGGTAGCACACAATAAAGCAGGTGTGGAGGAGGCTTCATTAAGATTGTTTGACCTATGAGCAAAATAAAGAGGAGGACAAGACAGGCTTTCCTAGTGATTTACTTTCTATGCCTATGAATCATATTTTTTTTCCTCTGTTATTGTGATTGCATTTTTTTTTCTCAGCACTGCTCACCCTGTCATTATGGGTAGAAAATGTAAAGGGATTGTGATATTTTCTCAGTGGTGATGAAAGGAACAGGACACTTCAAGGACATGCTATAAAAGTTGTTAGGACTGCAAGATGCTGTAGCTTCTTCATCTGAAAGCACCATGTACAATCTGTATTGGATTAATGTGAGTCATGCTGAAGGATGCTGGCTATACCGTAAGCAATATTGATCTCTCATATTTACTTTTTAACTTACCAATTACATTAATTTCCCTTTTTTTTCTCCAGCATTTCTGGGTGAGTACACTTTTAAGGCTGTAAACCTCATGGGAAGGAGCCAGGCAGTTCATGTTGGCAAAGAATCCAGCAAAAGACATTGCTTAAATATTTGCCAACAGCAACAGAGGCTTGTTTAAAAAATAACTGTATATTTCAGCTATTGTCTTGGGGGGCTTATTGGAAAAGAACAAATAAAGGCACAAAATATTAAATTTTTATAAAGCTTTCAAAATATTAAGGGGTGTTTGCAAGATAGTACAAGTTAAATATATTTTAGTACGGTTTGATGTGGGTTGGCTTTTTCCCTATTTTTGGTCGAGAGGAAGGCAAGAGAAAGCAGGAGGGGCTGTGTGCTGTGCAGTCAGTGAGAAACCTTGGAACTGGAAACTACAAAATGAAAAACAGCAGATGTGAAACAGTGGTCTCTGACTTCCTTCTTATGAGCACAAATGTATCAACTTAATAACATAATTAAAAACCCTTCTTTTGGGGCCATGGAAATAAAGAACATGGAAATAATTAGCAGTAGTCGAAACAAATCCACAGCAAGTCATTTGTTCTTGGTAAAATGTTTATCCATGTTGCTTCATGGTTTCTGTCTGTCCAGACAAAGTATTCCCCAGACGTGAGGGAACACTTCTGACAGTGTATACGATTTCTATGCAAGACTACAATGTGGACATGGCTTTGTCACAAAAGATACATGTTCCTTGTGATGTGTGGCAGAGCTCTTTGCTGACTCAAGGGAAAGATGGAAGCCTCAGTGATACACCACACTGCAGGCATAGTTCCCTTCAAACACAATATTTTTAACCCAATTATACTAGCAGGTTGGAGAGTTGATAGGCTTTCATACTGGTGGTATTGTGTAAAATATTAGATGAGCTATGCAGCTGAGTAACTAGAGAGGATTTATTTATGACAGTTACTGGTGTTTTTCAGAACATCAAAGACCCAGCCAGCAGATTATGCAGCAGATGTATTACATGAAGTAATCATTATTTCCTGAGTATTTGGGGGTTTTGTGAAAAGGTAGAGCATAATTATTGAATGACTTCTACTACTGTTCTCACAGGTTTTTTTCTTCTGTTTTGTTCTTCCCTCCCATACCAGTTACCTTGATCTGGTAGAATATGAATTTTCCCTTAATAGAAGCTGTGGAGAAGAATCATCAGCTTCTAATTAGCTCAGCACAATTAACATTGAGCTACCAAATACGTGGTCTGTCTAAAGGTAGATTGGCTTATCCTAAGATTCATGTTTTTGAGCTCATGTAACCTGAGTAGTATTTTTCTTCAAGAGCTTAGGCAATAAGAGTGGTACAAATCTTCTCAAGCTGTGCAAGAGTGGCAGGAAACATGGGCCATTATCAACAGAGCAAATATGGGTCACTCCCGGGTGGGTTGAAGGATCTTTTCTGTTTTGTTAAAATATCTGCAGGCAGCCAGAAGCATTCTAATTTTTGTGGTGCTGTTTTGTTAACTGGAAGAACCGAATGAAATTTTTATATATGAGCTGCATCATGAGCTCCCTTTTGAAGACAGCAGCTGCAGTGGATGAAGTTTGTGAGAGGTTGAGGTGGACATTCTAGCACACTTAACCCATCATGGTTGTTGCTTTTCTATGGTGTGCCAAGGCAGTACTGTAAACACCAACCACCTCCAAAGAGGTTAAGCTTCTGTGCTGAAGTGTGAGGGTGGACATGACAAGTGAAGAAAATAAAGGCAGAAAATAAATGCAGTTGTTTGATGCCTCCACCACATACCAGCACCACTGACATCGATAGGATTGTTGCCTTTTCCAACTAAGAAATGAAACTCAAGATAGTTTGGCAAGGAGGTAATATAAAAGTGGATCTTTATTTGGAGGTCTCCAGGGGCAGTTATGGAGATGTTCCACAAAAGCCCACACCTACAGGGGGTGCATACAAGTTTTATAGGTTTAGTAAATTAGCATCATTGACAAAAAAGTACTGATGAGGAACATAAGTGGTGAGGCAATTCTCCACTGGACCAACTCCCTTCTAAGTCTTCCCCCTCTCAGTACTGGCTGTACTTTGTCCATGAAATGCATCTGGAAGAGTTGTTCTCAACCTTGGTAGCTAGGAAGTGCCAAGATAACACAGGGGCCTTGTACCCCCTGGGGCTTGGAGTCCTGGGATTTGTTTTGTCTTTCTGCCTAGGGAAAGGGCATGGGAAAGTACTGGGAAAACTAGCTAGAATGCAATAATAAGTTACAGAGCTCCAAATATATGTGCAAAGAATACAGAGGATATATAAAAGAAAAAAGGCAAAAACCAATAGTCATCAGGATCACTCCCCTTTTTACCAGCAGCAGTGTTAGTTTTGTGGCATGCGAGTACTACAGGACTTCAGGAGACTTGTGGCAGATTTCTGAGAAGGTCTCCAGCTGAGATTTGTTTTGTTTAGGTCTTCCATAAAATATCCACTTAACCAAAAGGCACCATTTGTGATGTTCAGAGTGGTGAGCTCCCTACTGATAGCACTGAGTGTGGTAACAGATATTCCTCTGTTATCTGACACATTTAGTTCAGATTAAAGCATTACACAAGTGTGAAAGCATCCCTTTTTACTGTAGAAATGTTTGAGGAATTTCTTCTGGGAAGAGCCTTGAGCTGGTAGGTAATTTTCAAGGTCCTTTTAGTCTAACAGGCCTTTTCCAACTCCGTGAAGCATATGACAGTCAAGGGAAAAGTTGACTAGCCCTTGCTGGGATGCTGCAACAGTTGCATGAGAAATGGAAGTGGGTCGTTCTGGATGTAAAATTCAATTGAAACATGTTTTGTCAGCACTGAGACATTTGAAGATATATCTGCAGAGGGTGTGTCCACTTCTTCTGCCATGACATCTGTTTGGAAGGAAGTGTAAAATTTCCTTTGTGATTCAGACCAGAGCTACAGAGTTGGGAAATTCCCTCTCCTCTCATTATGTTTAGTGTCTCACCCTTGAGTGGAAAAGACTATGGTTTGCTAAAGGTCCAAGTGAAAATGAATTTAAAAAAAAAATGTGAGGAATTAAATGGTAATTTCTCTTATTATAGATGCTGGGAAAATTGGCTCTCATTGTGACAATTTTCAAATGTCTGAAAATGGTTTATTTATTAAAACACCATAGAAAGGATTGTTGTGAGGCATCCTTTCCAAAGTGGGATAATGAGCAAGAAAACAGAAGGCAAAATGCAGGAATTTGTTTCAGAATCATGGCTATTGTATGTTAAATATTACTTTTCATAATGGAAAAACCTGCTATTTTTAAACTACTCTTCAAAATCTCTTAGTTTGGACTAGTTAATTTTGTTTTCTGCTTGGGTTTGAACATTTCATGTCCCTTGGAAATTAGATGTTGTAACTAGTGTTCCCAGTAGTAGTGCATTAAGCTGCAAAGTGCTGGATTTCAAGCATATTAAGCAGTAAGTACTCTTGAGTTTTTATTGTTGCCACATACCTTGTGATAGCCAGTCCCATAATCATATAATATGATGCCTCAAACTGATATGTTTATTGTTCTGAAAAGATTAATAGGCAGATGTTGACCCTGGCAGCCAGATAGAAGGGAAGATTTCCAAAGCATTAAATGTGATATTGAATTTGCTGCATTAAATGATCTATCTTCATTTCAGCTAGGTTGCTTATCTGTTAATTGTGATCTGTAAAGCTAGTTACAAATGTTTTTTTAAAATACTGTCAGAAAGTCAGATCCTGTATTTGCCATCCTAATGGGCAGAGGAAAAGGTCAATCTGTTGTCTTATTGTGATATCCTGAACACTTCAAAATGCTTCTACATCTATGCATTTTGAAGTGAATACTGCTGTAAAATCCAGGTCACTTCAGTTACTTTGAAACACAGTCTCAGAGGGTTTTTGGTAATGGTGAGCACTGTATCCACCTCTGGAGCTCCCAGCATAAGAAGGAAAAGGACCTATTGTAGTGGTTCCAGGAAAGGGCCACAAAGGGGAGGAGGGATGGAGCACCTCTCTGATGAAGGCAGGCTGAAAGAGTTGGGGTTCTTCAGCCGGGAGAAGAGAAGGCTCTGGAGAAATGTTATAGCACCTTCCAGCAACTAAAGGGGTCTTACAAGAGAGGTGGGGAGGGAATTTTCACAAGGGCATGTGAACAGGACAAGGAGCAATGACCTTAAACTTAAAGAGGGCAGGTTCAGATTAAATACTAGGGTGAAATTCTTTGCTGTGAGGGTGGTGAGACAATGGAACAAGTTGCCCAGGGAAGCTGTGGAAGCCCCATCCCTGGAAATGCTCCAGGCCAGGTTGGATGGGGTTTTAAGCAACCTGGTCAAGTCGAAGGTGTCCCTGCTCATGTCAGGGAGGCTGGAACTGGATGATCTGTAAGGTCCCTTCACACCCAATCTGTTCTTTGATGCCCACAGAGTTAGAAAAATTGGTTCCCTCAAAGCAGAGTTTCTTAGCATGGGCACGGTCTTATAGCAAAGCATCAGACCAGTCTTTTTTATCAGTGGAGCAACCTCTGTCTCATACTTTGCAGCTCAGATAATGGGCAGATGAAGCACAGGACAACTGCTGAGCACATAAACATATCTTTAAAAGGATCTATTTTGAGAAATTACAGAAAATAGAGTCTGTTTGGAATAATCTAACCAAAGTACCAAATACTTAAGTTTATTTTCCATTGTCTGTGAAAGCAAGGAGATCAGTGTTTGCCCACAGAGGAATCACATTGGATCTGCCTTTTGAGTTGTTACAGGATATATAGTTGGGTAGGCATATCTGTAGGGCTGAAATGAGAGAACTGTCTTTCATTTGTTTTCTCCATTCAAGCATAAATCTGTAATTTTAAGGGCATTCTATCCTTGGTTTAGATTTGTTTATTTCAGTTTTTCTGTCTCCATTTAAAATCCATTTTAATGAGCTGTTTATGCAATGATGGTGTTTTTAATATATGTTTAGGTTTTGTGCAACTCTAAGTTGGACAATGGTGTGTGAAGAGGGTGTGAATTGATAATATGGCAATGGCAACAGAAATACCTCCAACACACCAGCCAAATGAGGTTTTGAAGTGGGTGCCTGTCTGCCCATTTGCTTGCCTCTGCCTCAGATCTGATTTCAAGCTGCTGTTTCTCTCCTCAGGGGTGGATTTTCTTTTCTGGCCTTGTTGCATCCTGAAGCTAGTTCGGACATCCAGCCTGGTGCATGAGTGGTGTCAATGAATGTATGGGTTTGAGTGTGGGATGAAAATCAGGGAATGGAAGAATGCCAGGAAACCAGCATTTCTTCCCATATGCCGTCGTTCTGCACTTAACTCACTTGGTAGGGGTGAAGTGCAATGGTACCAAGACTGAAGTCAACATCTCAAATCAGCTCTGTAGTTATCTTTACACAAGGCCATTGCTGGCCAGCTTGAGAACCTCTGCCAGTGTTTGAAAAGTGTTGCAAGCAAGCCCAAATCCCAGGAGCATCTCCAGCAGGGAGCATGGTGCATGAATGTTAGCTGGGCTAAGGCTTTTCAAATGCTGTGTTTGCCTGTGGCTTTTCTAATAATGGCAGATCTGCATGGGACAGTCTGGTGACCTGAGCCTTGCCACAGTGCAAGGTATGACTGGGCCTTTTGATGCTCTTTATGTGTGCCTACCTCCTGACCACTCATAAGAAGCTTCATAATTTGTCTCCAGACATATCTTGAATATAATAACAAGAATAATTAAAACTCAAATAGCAATTTGGTTCTCTGACCATCTGGGATCCAGGCTGAGAGATGAGATGTAGTACAGACCCTAAAGCTGTTAGTAAGGTAAGCTTTCTTACTTTTTTTTTTTTGTAATTAATTTAAATGGTTCTTAAATGATTTTTAAATGAGTTCATACTCACAACAGCTTTGAAAATTTGTGCCTTGCCGGTGGGATCTGACTGCTGCTTCTACTGCTGTGCCTCAGTCTGATTCCCAGCTGGAAAAACTGAACCTCCATATCAGCTGGGTGCAACCTCAGCACAGTGATAAAGAAACGTGAATAAATAGTTGGAAGCTTTTCTAAACATCATTTAGAGAATCCTTTTTTTAATATACGAGCCCCAGGGAGAAAATAAAACAGGGAGGAAGAGGATATTGCATTTGCTTTATTAGTAAGTGTGTGATGGCTCTGTTCCTTGCTTGAAAAGAGGATGCTGAGAAGTATTGAGTGCATGAAGTTCAAGCCGATGGAAGTATTTTATGGAATATCACTTTCTTGCAAGGTTTTCTGTTCTCCTCATTGAGGTTTTCTCTTCTCCTTTTCAGCCTGGAAAGGCTGGATTGGGTTTTATTCTACTAAGGAAACGGACTACACATTGAGCGTTAAGGGAGGAGCTGGAAGAATGGCAGAACCAGAGCAATTAGTTCTGGCTTCACCTTGGGGCTTCTGCATCCCAAGTATAGCAGCAAAGTAAAGAGGAGTCACAACAGCACTGATTATTTTACAATCATAAATAGTGTTTTTGTGGCAGGGTGTGACTCTCCAGTGCTGCCATTTCTAGCCTCATTAAGCTTGTTATTAAGAGACAGATCTAATGCTATCAGGTGCAGTGGTACACTGATGCAATAGGCAGCTTTCAGAGCCCAGGTTAAGGCAGTATGACACTGTACCCTGTCACCATGGCAGCTCATTTGGAGTCAGGAGGGCTGTGCTGAGGCTGTGTAACAAACACTGAGGTGGTTGATGTATCTCATGCCTCCTCAGCTGGGGCAAGCTTCCTGTGAGTATGGTGGAGTTATACTTCCAAAAGCCTGTACAGGAGGACCAATGAGAATGAATTCCGACCAGCATCAAAGGAGAGAGGGAATACTTTCTGATGCCACATGCTAGGTTTGGCAGAGGAAAGAGAAAAGGGGTGGTTGTTTCCTTGAAGAACTTCTTCTAAGTTACAGGTGAAGCCAGGGCAAGAGAAGCTCCTTCTCTAATCTAAATGTGGACATAGGCTTTTGGCCAGATGAGTAGTCTAACACTGACTACACCATTTTTGCTTCATTGCAAAAAATCTGTCTTTAATGCAGGAGAAGTGGCAGAAAAACTTCCTGAGAAAAAATCCTGCGACTTTTCATTTCACAGTCAACACCACAAAGTAAAAATGAGGTCTTGGGGACGCAGCTCTTAGCAGCATTGTCCCATGGTGCAGCAGTGACTGCAGAAGCAGTAGTTTGAAGAGATAATGGTGCCACATGTTGCCAGCTGAGCCCTGATACTGGCCTCAGCATCTTCATGGCTGTTGGTCAGACAGCTTATACCTTCTGGTCTCAATATGCTTATGTCACCAGCAAGGTTTTGGGGCTAAAACAGCCAAATGACACATTTTCAGGGCCAACCAAAAGGTGCATTTTCTCCCAGGGACTCCCTTTTTTATTTTTTTCTTCTTTTTACTTGTTGCTCTGTGCCTGATGGACACTTGCAATCCTCACTTGAAGATATGCATCATAGTGGGCAGCCTGGGGTTAACCTGAGCAATTGTGCCAGCTGTCTCAGGCCTGGCTTTGCCAGTCTGATCTCAGCTGTCAGCATTTGCAGTTCTTGCTGCTGAGAACTATCAGGCCCAAGAACAAGTCATGTCACCAAAAAGGCACAGGAGCAGCTTGTATTTCTGTCTGTCTTTAGCAACTGCCTTTTAAATTTCCTGTAGATCTTCCAGTAGCCCTGTGAGGTGCCCTGGGAAGCTTTATCAGAGGAGGGATACCAAGAAGCCAAGGTGGGAATTGCCACTGAGGGTTACAGTGCCATCTTCTCAGCCCTTTTCAGCTCTTTTCTGAGCTGTGAGCCAATGAAGTTCTTGCTTGTTCAAGCCTAAAAGAGTGTGACTCCCAGATATGTCAGCTGTGTCCAGGGGATGCCTTGTGGGAAGAGTACAGCTGTACAACAAGGTACAGCTCAGGAGGGTGCAGGGAGAGGGGAAGGGTTGGAGCTGACAAACCTAGACAGTTTAATTGTGAGACACTGAGGTCCTTCCCTTCTCCCTCACCCGGGCAGCCAGGCAATGCCTTCAGCTTGCTTCTGAGGAGTGGAGCTTCTCTTCAGCACTTCAATTGCATCTTATCAATGTCCCACCAGATCCAGGGTAAATAAATAAATACATAAATAAACACATATATAAATTAAAAAAACCCTAGCACATGAAACAGATAAAAATCACTGCCAGAAAAACAGAATCACTGGTAAGAAGGAGGAAAACTTGGTTGTGAGGAGGTCACCTATAGGAGAGACTGCAAATTTCTTGTTGCAAACAGATTATTTCTACCCCTGGGTGCTGCTCACAGTAGAGGAATTCCACTGATTTGGTCCTCAAACAAGAGGACAGAGGAGGATGACATCCTGAAACAGTCTTCCACCACCTTTGAAGGACTGGGACAGTCTCTCCACTCAGAATTTCAGAAAAACTTGTTCTGCTGCATGAGACAAACAACCTTGAAGCCCTTGAAGAGGCAAGAAGTAGGGCTGGTTCAGTCCAAATTGTCTTCCAGCTTTATTAGGAGGATACAATTTCTATGTATCCTTCAGAAAATAAAAACTGACCCTCCCAGAGTCTGTCTGTGTAAGCACACTTCCATCTTTGCCTGAGGCTGGAAGTGTTTTAGAAAAGTTAGGGAGTGAATGAGTGTGCCCCAAATGGGAATATCCTTTTGGAAGCAGAGGAAGGGGGAAATTAGCTACCCAAGAATACCAGTTTATTGTAGCAGTGGTGTACAGGTGCTGCCCTCCAGCCAGTGAGGTAGGGCAGGATAGAGCCTACCTACACCTCAGTGCTGCTGTGTGACCACTCATTCCTGTACTCCTGCCCTTGCATATAATTTCTTTTTTGTTTTTTACACTCTCTGCCTCACTCTGTTGGCTATTTACTCAGAACACGATTTTCAGCCCCATCAAAACCCTTCAACCCTCATTCTCACATCTTTGGTCCTGCTTTCCTTAATCCATTCTTGCTCCTCAGCTTTCCCATATGCTGCTAAAAGCTAAAAGAAACCCCCCCATCCCAAAATGAAATTAAAAAGTACTACTGAGTTGTGAATGTAGTGACTGTCTGATCTGGCAATTGCCCTTCTTTCTCCCACAGGCTTTCCCCTTCACTTCCCCTCTTTCGGTTCTGTAGTAGGGGTAAATTCCTTGCAAAAGAAGAATGTCTTTTGCTTATCCATTTTAATCATTTTAATTTTAATGATAATTCAAACGGTATAAGTCACAAATTGGACTCTGTACCCAAACTGTGCAGGACTAAGACCCTGTAGTGTGCTACTGGAAAAGTCTGTCTTATTCCTGCAGGTGAGACAACAGATCGTGTTAACAAGAAGTGGAATGACTAATGGCAACTGGCCCGCACTGTTCCTCTGACAAGCCAGCTTGTTGAGAGTGGCTTGGTGGCTGATAAGATAAGGGAGTGGAAAACAGACCTTGAGAGGCCGTTTCATTGAAACTTAAACAAATCTCACACTCTGTAGATTGGTTGATGTCCTACCCTAATACTTCACTTTTGTTATTAACCAGAAAAACAAAATCAAATCAAAGTTCCCAAGGCAAAACAAAACAAAGTGAAAGTTCCCAAGGCACAGCAAACCAAAACAGGCTAAATAAAAATATGCTGAAAGACATGCATAATATATTAACTGTATTTTGCTTCATTTGTAAAGAGCAAAAGAGAACAAATAACCAGTGTTTTTGCCCCTTATGGGCCTTTGTCAGGGACATGCTTTTCTGAGCTGCTCGGTAGAGAAAAAGATTTTTAAAAACATTTTTTCATAAGATTTTCCAATCTGCCCTGCAGATATATATTAACTATTAACTTGTTCTTGGGGTTTTTTTGAAGCAGGACTTTTCCAGCTCTCTGACTAAGTAGAGTAAATTTATGCCACCAATAATGGAACCAGTTCAAGCCTGCACACCTTTCTCTATCTAGCAAGTGGGTGCTACTGAGCAGCACAGAACAATTTACATGCATGTGAGCTGCCAGGATTAAACCTTTAAACATAATTTCTGTGATATCCTCCTCAAAATTGCAGCTAATAATTTAGAAGCCTTTTTTCCCCCTTCTCATCTTAGTCATAAATCCTCTTAAAATGTAACTCTGAGTAATGTAAAGACTGTAATTTTAAATCAAGTGTTTCTTTTTTGGTTTTTCTTTTTTTTTTTTTTTTCTAGAGGGCGTGTATCCTGCAAATGCCTTGGAAATTAGAGCCTTATTTCCAGTACAGATACAACTGTTCTGGCTCCAGTGCTGTCCTCAGCCTCCTGTCCACATGCTGTCTAGTCCACACCCAGCTGGCTGCCGTTCTGTGCCAGAGCTTGCTGACACAGCCATCACTTGGAAACTTGTAGGAAATATCATCAAAATATGTCCTAAACAAACAGCATGGGATTTCTGAGGGACTTGATATCCTCTTCTGCACTTAAAGCACTATATATATACACTGTGGTGCTGTTGGCAGATGGAAACTAGTGTTTTTAAGAAGTTGATTTAAAAGGCGACAGATTCCAGGCAGAAAAAACAAAACATATTTTCTTGCTATTCTAATTCCTGCTGGTTATATACCCAGATATCTAAAGAAACAGTGTGCTTTTCAAACCTTTACCTTAAATGACCTTGCAGAAATCTGGAGAATTGTCTTTGCAGACTTGTAGTCAAAGTATGTGTAAGGACTTATTTTGTGAACCTAAAATCCCTTTCTAGTTTTTTAACAGGTTCTGTGTTGAAAGCTTAAAAAACTGAATGGAATATTTCAGTCTAACTGGAGTGCATTTACAAAAGTAGAAACTTGTATTTCAGGTAAAAGCCCCACTTGTGTTTGTAGGATGCAGAATACATGGTATGCTGCTGTGCATGCAGACTGTCCCTGGTCTTGGAAATGCTTCATGAGAGATTTCATCCCTCACAGATTTCTTGCTTTTGTGATTTTTAATATGTACTTGTACTTGCAAACACAGGAGTTCAGCTGCGCAAAGAGCTGCTCTTCTTTTGCGAGTATGGCTCTTAGGATTAGGCTACTGGAGGCCCTATCTCCATCCTTTCCCAAGGTGACCTCTGTTTGTACTTAGTTTTCAGTTCCATTTTGCTGTTAGTATTTGCTTTACGAGCTCGTCACACAGATACTTCAGCAATGGGCATATTGTAAATGTACATACACAAGTCACTTGCAGGCACAGGAGGGACCTGTTTTGTTCAAAACAACCTTAATTTGTGTAGCTGTAGTGCAATTTATGTAGCTGGAGTGCAGACACTTTGTGATTTCAGTGTTAATTCAAGAACAAGTGCTTGAAGAATTTATTCCAATGCAGAATTCTTCTGCTCTTCAGTGTTTAGTGGTCACAGGCTAGTTTTGCAAAATCATTCCATGTGCAGGGCTATAGGGATGTGAAAGGATGCCATTAAGATTCTCCCTCAGATGACACACCCTGATACATGATTGCTGTTCTTTGGAGGAGTTGTTTATTTTTTTTTCATTCAAATTTTTCTTTGCTGAAAGCTTTCTGCCAGTAATTGCAGGCTCCACAGTCAGCAGTAACATGGCAAAGACACATCCCAAATATAACAGATCCTAATTATACTTTCGTTTCTTAAAGTCTCTGTCAGGCTGATTTCTGCTTAAAGAGCAGCTTGCCAAACTGGAAGTGAGCTGGCTGGTGATGTGGATAGGAAAACTATGCAGAAAATTAATGACCTTTCCCTCTGTCAAGGGCATCTGCCTGTTTGTTACTGCAGTGGCATGGTGTCACAGAATCCCTCAGGTGTCCTCACTGATTCCTGCTGATAGAAGGCCAGAAAGCCTCCACTCTGTTCAAGCAGACCCTGGTTGTATGTTCCTGTGGGCAGGAAGAGACACATGGATATCCCCTCCAGGCTTAATTATGTGGCATATGACTGTGAGTGAAAGTGGAGGCCAGCAAGAAGCTCCAGCAAATCTCCATCCTAGCAGTTTTTCTAGCCAGGAATAGTCTTGTGGAACCCCCACAAGCACTGCTCAGTCCTCTAGTCTGCAGTCCAAAAGAGAATGTATTTCCATATAATGGCTCTGCTCTGAGTAGTTTAAAACAGCCGTTTTCAACCTCAGTTGTGCTGCTAACCTCTCCCGACCACAAAAAATCACTGTGTGGCCCCATCACATTACTTAGAATAAATACAAACACGGCAAGTGCTTCTACCCTTTCTAGAAGCATTTGTGTCCAATCATGGACTTTGGTTTTAGAGAAGGCAGTTCAGTCCAAAGTACCACTTTCTGCTTTGCATAAAACCATTTGATACCATCACTACATAAATTTTACTGGGTCAAGGACAAGACGTTATTGCAAGTAACAAACCAGTAACAAAATAAATCATAATATGCCTCTTTTGACAGAGGAGAAAGTTAAAAAAAAAAAAAAAGAAGAAAAGAAAGACAGAAGAGTAAGTTTGTATAACTTATTAACTTTTGACATTTTTTATGCCTTCCTTCCAGGAAAATGGAAGAAATGCACAATGTTTCTGATCCAGAAGGGACTTGGGCAAAGTCTTGTCCACACAGTAAATCGATGTTGGCAGAGAAGTGTCTGTGGCAGGCAGTTACTCCTCTGAATAACTCCTTAAATGTTAACCAGAATTTCTATTTCATGGGGAGATTTCCCGAATCATTCAACTGATCAGACTTTGCTCCTGTGCTTTGAGCACCATTCCTGGTGTAACAGCTTCCT
Source organism: Rhipidura dahli (assembly GCA_013399225.1). Lineage (NCBI taxonomy): Eukaryota > Metazoa > Chordata > Aves > Passeriformes > Rhipiduridae > Rhipidura > Rhipidura dahli. The sequence continues at coordinate 1,431,393 of VXAC01003560.1, read as the reverse complement.
TCATTCTTTTTCTATTCCTCCAGTAACAAAGTAAGAAGTAACCCAAGTTTTGCTTTCAATTGCTCCTTATGGTCAGCTCTTGATAGGGACTCAATTCGTGATGCTGCTGCTGCTGCCATAAAAAACCTCCATGGTAATGCAAAGTTCCTTTTGCATTTGCAGATATCATTTGCAGGCCTGATAAAAGCATTCTCCTCCGGGCTGTTGTTTTCTCTAGACTTACTAGAGAAAACATGTCTCAGGCAGGCTCCATGGTCCTAATACTAAAATGACTCTTTCCTGAAGGAATTGCTCACAAAAGTGGCAGACACATCCCTGTTTTTCCTCCCCCGTGTGTGTACGCTTCCTTTCTCATGTCTCTTAGAAATTCCTCCCTCCTGTTATTAGTGATCTCACTTCAAGGTACATGGAGGTCATGGTATTATGTATTGGAGTTGCAGCTTTGCCAAGCAGTGATTTTATTTTTTTTATTTTATTTGCAGGATATCATTGGTTTGGATAGCAGATGCAAATAATGCAATCTCTTCACAAAGATTGTATGGATTGCAGTCTTTGTATGTTTATTCTGTGTTGCAGAAATGCTTTGTCATCAGTTGGTTAGTGCCACTTTTGGCCCATTTTATGATCTGTTCATGCTGCTGCTGTACAGTGTCTAATCATGCTACACTGATATTGAGGAAATCTCTGTCTGCATGATACAGTTTCCCATTATATTTTAATGGACAAATTACAGCTGTTTTTATTCCTGTTAGGATTGGCAGTAATTTATGCTCAGTTGTAGCTGCTTTAAGTGGTTATGTGCTCTGAAATATTACAGTGTTCCCTACCTTTCTCCCCTCCTTTCTGTACAGACTCTCCCAGCTGGCTGGTCTGCCATACCTGTGAGCCTGCTACTGCTCTGGCCAAATTTAATCATTCTCTTTCAGTGCTAGTCCTGTCATAGTAAAAATCTGTATATTTTGCTCACATTTGGGCATATATTTGTAGGGTTTTTTGTTCTAGCTCTGTGTTCTGCTGACCCCTGGATGCTTTCAGCTGGACCTAGTTTGGTGGGAAGTCATAATTGTCCTTCCTGCAGCACAAGTGAGACCACACCTGAAGTACTGTATCTGATTTTGGGCTCCCCAGTACAAGAGAGGCATAGGTAGACTGAAGCAAGGCCTCTGGAGAGCCACCAAGATGCACAGTGAGCTGGAGCAGAGGATGCATGAGAAGTGGAGGGATCTGGGACTGTTCAGATCAAGGGAAGGTCATTGGGGAAGCCTATTGCTCTCTAAGACTCCCTAATGGGAGGGGATGCGTAAGTCAGACTCCTTTCAAAGGTGCACGATGATAGGAAAAGAAGCAACAGACACAATCTGGAACATTTGAAATTCTGACTGTATATATTTGGAGGGAAAAAGAAGTCACCATAGGTGTGATCAAAGACTGACGCAAATTGTTCAGAGAGGCTGTGAAATTTCCAACCTCAAAGCTGTAAAAAACTTGACTGGAGAAGACCCTGAGCAATCTCCTTTAAGGATCCCCAGTGATCTCATCCAATATAAATTATTCTGTGACAACCTCAACCTCAGAGAGAGAGAGAGTAGATTACAGGGGCAGCTTTGAAGGTCTGTAGGGGAACTCTGTGAATCATTCTCCAGAGAAATGGGATTTGGGGAGATAGCTAATTGTAGAGCCATAGAACAGCCCAGATTAGAAGAGACCTTGAAAGGTCATCTCTCCGACATTTTGTGGGAAAAGAAGCCTAGATGAAGTTACCTAGCACCCTGTTCAATTGCATCTGCAAAACCTCCAGAGACAGAAATTCTACCACATCACTGGGGAGGTTTTTCCAGTGGTTGATTCATCTCACAGTAAAAATTTATTTCTTATATCGAGACGAAACTTCTCCTGGTACAACTTTTATCTGTTGCCCTTTGTCTTTCCACTATGTCTCCTTGTGAAGAGAAAGCCTTCATTCTCTTTGTAGCTGCCCTTTAAGTACTGGAGTGCTGTGTCCTCCTGAGCCTTCCCTTTTCTTCTCCAGGGTGAAGAGAGCAATGACTGAATGTAATTCCCACCCAAAGTTTTATAAACAGTGCCACTGAAAGAGAGGAGAGCAAGACAGCTTGCAGGAGGGTGAAGGACAGAGACAGTAACTCTAGCCAGTTCCTCTTCTATTTTTGGAGGACTTGGAGAGGAACTGGGCACAGAATACCACTGCTGACCTGTGGCTTGTCCAGGACTGCTGTGGTTTAATCCCAGCCAGCAACTAAATACCATGGAGCCACTCACTCACCCCATCCCCCAACCTCCCTCCCTGTGGGGACGAGAACTGGGAAAAAAGTAAAACATTTGGATTGAGAAAAGAACAGTTTAATAAATGAAGCAAAATCAAATTTGATATTAATGATAATAATGCTGCTAATGGTGATATTAGTAGTTATTGTAATGAAAAAAAAAGTGGGAAATAAAGCCCAAGAAAAACAAATGGTGCACAATACAGTTGTTTACCACCCAGTTACCAATGCGCTGCCCATTTCTGAGCATGATCTTCTATGGCATGAAATATCCCTTTGATCATTTGGCATCATCTGTCCTGACCACAATCCCTCCCAGCTTCTTGTGCCCCTGCTGACTGTCAGAGTGCAAGATTCTGAACAATCCTTGACTCAGTATAAGGGCTAGTTAGCAACAACTAAAACATCAGTGTGTTACCAGCATTATTCTCATAGTAAATCTGAAACACAGCACTGTGCCGGCTACTAGGAAGAAAATTAACTCTATCCTAGCTGAAAGCAGGATAAGGACACAGCTAATAGACAAATGGTGTGGAACACTGGCTGACTCCTGAGCAGCCATGTACATAGGGTCAGCAAGCAGGATTCTGAACAAGATGCTCACAGTTAGGCAGGGCTGTCTGTTGTCCTTTGCTCCCTGCCTCACTGCCTGCCTGCCTTCAGTCCTTGGTAACACCCAGGCTGCTAGCAGCACAGCAAGGAGGCTGGTGAGTATCATTGCATTAGCCTTTATTAAAGGCTGTTAGCACTGTGTGCTGTGACATGTACCTGGGATTTATTACTTTTTCCCTGGATTGTGTGATATCTTCTTAGATGGATGTGAGCCAGTTTCCAAATCCTGCCCTTCCTCTTTCCCTCCCGTGTGTTCAAAATCCAGCTGTGTTCAGCAGGTATAAAAGTGCTGACCTAGAGAGCCCATGACATCCAGCTGCATTCCCCTATTCCCTTTCTCTCCTGTTTCCCTCCCTCATTTTTCAAATGAAGCAGTTCTGCGCTTTTTGGTGCTCAAAATGGGAACTGTGCTTAGTGGAGAAACTTGCTGCCCTTGCCTTCAGTCACACAAGGAATTCGTGGGCCAGCTGCACCAGGTTGGGAAAAGAATGACTGCACTGAGAGCCAGCTAGTCCATAATTCAGATTTCAAGCATACAGCAATTCAGTTTTGCTCAAGAAAATAATTAATTCAGTTCACCGTTTGAAGTTTGTTATGAACAGCAGTCTCAGTAAGGCATTGTTCAGCAGCATAAATCCTAGTAAGTCTTTATAAGCGTAAATTTTACTATGGCATCTTCTGATCAGTAAAACAGGTTTTTTGCTGTCTGGTCAGCTGTTCTCCATGTCACAGCTGCCTGGGGAAGGGCAAACAAAAACATTAGAATATTCATCTTTGTTACACAGCAAACGTTCCCCAAATTGCTGCTCATTGATAGCTTCACCCCATGGCCACCTTCCCACAACAGGTCCCTGCTCCGAGGAGTCACAGAGGGCTCAACAGTACAGAGGAATCACCATCTGAATTGCCCTGTGCAGTAAACATGAGGCTGGTTTTCACTCTTTGGGTGCTGGTGGAACTGGAGATAAGGTACAGACTCACATACTTTGTGCTCAGATAGTCAGTAGAAGAAAAGACACCTGTCATGCTCAGAGGGTTCCAAAAGTGGAGCAGCATTGCAGAAATATGGGTGAAAAAACACATGGTGAAATGAGGGTGAAATTTGTTGCAGTGAAAAACTGAGCAATAAACAGCACTTGTTGTTTCTGTGCTTTTTGATTTTCATGCATGAAAAGCCAAGACCCATCAGGCCACTGCTGTTCACTATTTTATTGCATTTGGCAAAGCTGAGTATGAAGAAGGTGCAACCTAGGAATCTCAGGAAACTGAGGGAGGTGTGAGGTTTTTTTTTCCTCTGAAAATTTTTTTTTTTCTAGAAAAGTAAGTAGGACAGACAGAAAGGGGACATTCCCTTCATTGTCATGATACTGGTGAGTTAAGATATACTGGGACCAAGAGTCTGTAAACAAAGGGATAGGCTATGATGGAGTGTAACTGCACTGTGTGAATAAAAGCCAATAGCAAAGAACTATCTACAAGTAAGCAACTCTGCAACATCTCCAGCAGTCCGGGGCATTGAGTGTCCCTGCATACTCCAAGCCAAGTGTTGGGTTGCTGAGGGCCAGGAATTGCACTGCTGGAAATGACAGGCTACCAAGCTGTTCTCACAGATAGTGGCAATTTTTGCAGCGAGCCAAGAATTAAACTTTGTGGCCAAGAGTTAAACCTTGTGAACCTGTGTCAAATAACAACCCTCTTGTAGTTCATATCGTATTTATGCATTTGTACTGTTAAAAGAATAAGTCTTATTTGGAAATAGGTCTCAATTTTGATAAATTTCCCTCTTTATATACTGTTCTTGCACTATAAGAAGGCGTCATCTACTGCTTTTAAAATGTACTGTAAACTGTAAGGCTTGAATAACAAATGCTATGTTAAGATAATCAACCTCTTTAGACCAGTGGGTCATGGCACTGAAACTGCCTGTTCATGAAAGCTCAAAATTCTTCAACTTTAGAAACCCATGGAAGCACACAAATCACTCAAAATAAACCCACAGAGAAATTACCTCCCCTTCCCCACTGCTGTCCTGCTGTGGGAAAGACCTTTTGCTATCCCTGATTTCCCCCTGGAGTGAAATTGCATCCACCATTCAATACAAAATTAATAAAGGTATATAGAGCATGTTGAGCAAACACTGACATATCCCCAGTGGTGAATTTACATCCCCCCATTCTGTTTAAAATTAATAAAGGAAGACAAGGCATACAAAACCAGCACAGGAGTGTATAAAACCCCACACACAAAGCTCGCCAAGGCTTGGTGCTGAGGGCGGGCTGCTGCGCTGCAGTGAGCAGCTCTAAGCGTGGGCCAAAGCATGTGCTGGAAATGCTGGCTCCCTCTCTTGGGCAGGTTCAGGAGGGCTGCCTGGCAGCGTGCCCAGTGGGTTTGTCACTCAGCAGTGGGCATTGCCTGAGCTATTTGATGTGTTTGCAACGTTTCGGTGACATTCCCTCCTTCCTGCAGGTGATGTGCAGGATAAAAGATGCTCTTTCAGTTGGAGTCTTGCTCAGCTGTATTCCACCTTCCACTTGTCTTCTGCCCTTCCCTCTCCCAAAGGCACACTCTGCTGTCATAAGCGTGCAGCTGTGGGTCTGACAAAATGTTCTGTGGTCTGAACAGCCAGCCAAAGGCTTCATCAGCTGTTGTGATGTACCAGGGACTGCTGGAGCAAAGGAATGAAGTTACTATGAATGTCTGTGGCGTTTGTCCCCTTCAGAGAAGTGCCTGATTTTAGAATAGGAAATAGGTAGGGGTCCTCAAATACTCCTTGGATAATCTTCCTGAATGATTACTCACTTCTCAGGTACCTCTTTATGAACTAGGAGGCCTGGCAAGGAGGTCAAGTACCAGCAAGATGGCTCTAGCAATTATCCTACAGAAATTAAATATAATCCCTTATACTCAAAGCCGTCAATAACCTCTTCTTTACCAGCACAGGATATGTCTGTACCCTTCAGAGCTGTGCCAGCCCCTTCCACATCTGTCAGCTGTTGATCCAGTTGCAGAAACTTCCCACAACTGATTGTGAACAGTTGGGAACTGTCAGTTTTCGAAATGTTTATGGCCACACATTTCTGAAGAGATGAGCTGTCTTGTGTTGCATGCTGGCTTCAGGTTCAGCTATTCTTTATCACTCTGATGTTTTGAAGACACTACTGGTTACCCCCAGGTTTGCAGCATCAGCTTCTTGCACCAGTTCCTGTGTATTTTATGAGCATGGAGATGTTTCAGCAGAAAGTGGAGCTGTGCCAAAAACAGTTGTTCCTGCTTGTCTTCATCCCTGCCTTTTTTTCTGTACTTTCAGCATCTGAAGAAGGGGAATGCTATAGCTTGACAAGGATAAGCTGCCCAGACTGCTTTGTAGAGTGGTGGCTGGTGCACATATTTACAGCTGTCCAGGAGAAACGTGTCAACTGTGTGTCCTAGGCTCCTCACCTACCAGCTTCTCACGCTGCTTCTAAGAGAAGTTGCACCACTCTGTGGTGGTCTCTTGGGGTCTGCAAATGGTACCAGTTGCCACAAAAGCAGCATTTCTTTGGGGACTGCCTTGCAAAGACACCAGAGATTTTTTCAAGTTTGATGTCCCATGTGGGATCACAACAGTCATTAGGCATCCCCCTTGTGCCCTGTGGGACAGACCCACAGTGTCCTCCATCTGCCAGCCAGCACTTCAGTGGCCCTCAGGGGGTACAAGGCCAAGCTGATAATCCATGAATTTCAAAAGTGAATTTTGCAAGCAATGCCTTTTAGCTAACTTAAAGGTGAACTGCTCATTTGGATGAGGAACTGTGTGTTAAGTGGGATGAAGCTGTTGCAGGCAAACATCTTCCTTCCAAGAAAATTCTTTTCTGTAGGAGAGTCTTCAGTCATCTCTGTAACCTTTGTCATCCTCTCCTCTCTGGGGAGTCTACTCTGTGACCTTTGCTATTCTACCAAGGCACCTCATAAATTATTATTCTTTTAAATGGCACTCAGACTGTCGTCATGACTGTTAGCCTTGAAGATTTGGAGTCTACCCTGTAATTTTGAGAGGGAAAAATTGCTTAAGTGACAGAAGAAATATTGTACTTCACGATAAAACTACTTTTGTGTTTCATTTTCCACTCAAGTCATTCATATCCCTGTCACTAACCTCATTCAGGTCAAGGGCTTGAGGCAGAGAACGGGCATAATATTTTTGGTCAGACTGATGCATCTGAATATTGCAAACATCTGTAATTTTGCAATTGAAATGAACATTGTGTTAAATCCTCAGGCAAATATTATCAAGGCATAATAGATTACTGAAGTCTGCATTTCTTTTGGCAATTCAGACCAAGGCTCTGTTGACTGGTTATTCCAGACATTAATGAACCTGTTTACACAAAGAGAGCTGCTCCTTATGGCTGCAAATTAGATCCTGGATTCTGCAAACTTCATAGGAAAATCTGTGGGCCAAGTAGTTGAGATAATAATGAAAAAATTAATCAGGCACACATTAAATGTGGAGCATGGAAGAAAACATCTGCAGCACTCCGTGGACGTCTGGGTAACATACTTGCAGTGCTGTTTTGCCAGCTTACATCTGGAGTGGTTCATGAGAAGAGAACAGATGCTAGTGTGAAATAGGTCATCATAGCAGCAGGGCATCCGAACAGAGGCATTTCTTTTTTTTCTTTTTTTTCTTGCAGTAACAGCTATTTCTTTTTATTCACACCAATTATGAAAATGTTAGCCAAGTCTGAGTTGTGAATGCATGTATTGTGACAAGCCAGTATCCTTAAAGTAAAAAAAAAATAACCTAACAAGGAGGCTTCAGAGAAGCAGCCCTTTTGCATTACAGACTGAGTATTCTTTAGCAGACATAATGCTTATTTTTTGTTAGGATTATGATCTTTTCCCCCATGCTTTATTTTTGTATTTAGTAGAGATGTTACTAAATGCCTTCTAGGTGGCAAATGCCCAGCAGCAAAGATGCTAATTCAGAGGAGTTTCATCAGTCATTTCAAAAGAGAGGTCACAGAGATAAGAAAAATGAGCAGTACACAGTATGTGAAGCAGTGACATTCAATGAGCCCTTGTCACCAGCAGCCATTAGCATGGAGGCCTGCTGCTACGTTTCAGAGCTTTATGTGCTTTTCTTGACCAGGCAGGGAGCCTTCGGAGCACTGTAGCAGTTAATACCACACAAGTTATTGTTTCTGTCTTGAATGCTTTATATTTTTAGTGCCATTTAGATTTTTCCCTGTCCCCTTGTGCATCTAAATTTTAAAGAGAATCAAAGAATGCATAATTTATATCTGTCCCAGAGGTAATGGAGTGACTCGATGTTCGTGAAGGAGATGATTTTAAATTTCGTGTCTTATGCAAGAGGTGATATTTATATAAAAAGTGCAAAAATTGGCCTCAGGGATAATTATCCTTACAACAGTGGGTGTGATTCCAGGCAGGACTATCACTGAAAGCTTTAGTGTTTTGTGTATCACCACCCCTTATGTATCATGGTATCATGGCTGTCATGATTGGAAACTTAGCAACTGATAGAGCTCAGGCAATATGACTGACTTGGAATAGCACTTGCAGGAGGTGTGAAAAGACAGATTTGCTTTGATTCTGTTGAAGAATTCATGAAAGATGTGAGGCATTTGTTTACTGCTGAAATTCTTTCCTCAATTTAAAGCAAAAACAATTGTTTATTGATGTTAGGCAGAACCCATCAGTACATGCTTTGCCACACAGCACAATTCTACTACACTACTTGTGCTCTCCTTTCCCAAAAGCCTAGAAGTGCCATGGCTAGAAATAAGTATCTGGTTCTTTGATATGCCATATGTTTGAAAATGCACTTTAAGGTCTGTATTACAGACAGTTCAAAGGGAATATAAATTGGTGCAGTATTCTCTCTTTTCTTTCTAATCCAGTACCATATATTCATTGCATTTTTATCCTGAAACACATCTTTAAAAACAACTTACCACTTTGCATTTTATTTAATTTGGACTTTTTAATATTTATATAATTGTTGTGATCTAGCTGCTCCTGTAGTGTAAAATGTTTAACATCCTCTAAGCCAATTCTACACTGACTTTTAACATTGTGTATCCAAGGAGACAGCTGATCTTATTTGCTTTTGCTTTGGAAACTTCCTAGTTTTAACTCTCTTTCCACTTTTTGCAGGATTGGCCATGAGAATTTGTAACATTCCTTTGGAAATACTGTGATGGGGCCACTGAGAAGTTACCTTCCTGTGTACAGGTCTGTAAACTGTATTGTGTTCTGACTATTTGATATGTTTTAAATACAATTTCGTGTTCCCACTGAAGCCACTCCAACCTATATGCTCCTCACTGCCTCCCTCTGCCATGGTGGACTGGAGAGGAGAATGGGAGTCACAAAAGGTAAATATCATAGATTGAGATAAGAGCACTTTACTGGGAACAGCAATGAAATTAAAAAATGAACAGTAACAGCAACAATACTAATGAGAGAGTGTGTAAGAGAAAGAAAGCGTATTGCTGAACAATCTCTGGGTCCTAGCCTCCCTGGCTGGAACCAGGACAATATTTCAGCAGGTAGACCCCTGTGCTGGCTTGTTATCTTTTTTAACTCGAATGCATGCAAACCAAATCTAATTTTATGCTGGAGAAAGCGTTGTGAAAAATTATTTTTGTTTCTCTCCAGATGCTTAGGACATAACTCTATTCTGTTACTGTTGTACAGATGTAAAGCAACCCATCCGTCTTTCCTTCGAAGTGAATGATTGCAGTTTATAGAGTTGAACTGCAGAAAGGAATTGGGCCTCTATGCCATTTTCTTCTCACTGCTGTGCCTTTCAGTATGTTTTGGAGCTGCATTACCCTAAAACACCCTGCAATCGATTGCTTCCACCCAGGTTGCTCATATGTGAGCAGCTGACTGCAGTTACAGCTGTGGATGTTTTCAGAAGCACACTTAGCAAAGGGTCAGCAGAATTACTGAGGCTTTTGGGTCAGGAGGAGTTCAGGCTCATGGAAAGTCTAAGAAAATGAAAAAAAAGTTTATATTTAAGAGGCTGTAAGAGGAGCGTAATACTAATGGCTTGACTCCTGAAGTGTCAGCATGGCAAGGAGCTGTGAGAAGCCTGTAGCTAATGCTGTGTCCTTGTCAGCTGAAATGATAGTGTGGCCAGCAGTCATTCTGATTTAGAGGGTAGAAAACACTCCCCTGTATTTCAATATGTTTTTCTATGCAGCTATATAACAGAAAAAAATTTGATTTCTTACTGCTTTCAAGGCTAGTACTGAGCAGCATTTTTATAGAAATCTGCTAAAGAAAACCTATGGGAATCAACTTTTCCATCTGGGTGGTCATACCCTGCTATCAGCCACACTTAGGGTCTGTAGGAATTGTATGCCCTTAATAAAAATGTTAATTTTGGAATATGCTGCATTTCATTTGTTTGGTTTACCTTAGAGTATTTTAGATATTACTGCTTTCTTTGGTGACTCTGTAGGCACATTCTGTTTTATTAGTCTGTAGGAATTCTGCAGGGAAAGTGGCCTGTAAACCTTATACAAAATCAGATGGATTTAGGAGATGAGAGGTATCCAAAACAACTTTTAATTCATTTTTGGAGAGTATTATGATTTGGTAATACCTTATAATGCCAACACAGCTCCAAGACACTTCAGAAACTCTTTGAACCTAGATGTAAACCTCACACAAGGGCACAGCTTCTGTAATGAGTGAAAGCCCCACATCAGACTGGTTTAGATACTGCAGATACAAATCTGATAGCGGTGCCTTGTGCCTGTGTTGAGTGAAAATTCTGTGTTCAAAAATAAGGAGCTTTTCAGTGTAATTGAACAACTGTTGAATGATCTGTGTCATCCTAAGGCTTTGACTGCACTGCTTCTTTCTTTAATGATGATATCCCTTCAGGCAAAATTTGTGGTTTTCTTTGACAAGGGGTGGGGAGAAAAAAGTCCAAAACACAGGAAGACATTTGGGATAAAGGGAGAAAACTAGATGCAGTGCTGGCATTTGGTTACTTTACTTTACTAGTAAGGAACAGCAGCTTTATAAAATCTTCCTTTCCAGACCTGTCTATGAATGTTCTTCGAATCACAGCTCACCTAAGACTTCTAAGAGTTACTGCTAAAATTGCCAAAGCAAAGTGAGGTTGGGCCTGGGTCTTAATAATGTGTTACAAATGCAATCAACAGCTGCCATGAGGAGAAATTTTAGGCAAGTAATTTGTCTAAAACACAAACTTTTAAAAGTTTCCTTGTTCACAGGTCTAATTCCTGGAAAACTGTGATGTACATAAAAATTAATATTGTGCCATTTAAAAAGAGGATAAATATATTAATTTGATAAATGTACATAATAGATGTATGTATATTAAGTGGCATAAAATAGTTGGCTATAGGTGTGCTGCACCTTCATTATAATGCAGAAGCAGAGGAAAACCAAATTAAATTAAAAGGCAAGACAGTTCTACTGAAAAGGAGATAGAAAGTGTAATTTCCCCTTGGAAAGTAATGCCCTGAGGTATTATCAGAAGGTATTGCCAGAAATAGATATTTACATCATTAAGAATTCCATCACAGATATATTTTTCATATTATAGCTTTATAAAGCAGTCACAGCAGTTATGTAGCAGTGACGAAAGGCTGAACTCACAGATCCTCAGCCTGGGGTTTGGGTGAAGCTTCTTCTGCAACTATGTAGGCATCTCTTGTATGACTTCTCTGCAGCATCTGGTATTGATGCTGAAGGGAAACAAGATAGTGATCCAGCTAAATAATTAGTTTAACCTGGGTCAGCTATTTCTATTTATCCTGTGTCTTTCACTGCAAATTTCAAATATTTTTTTTCTTTTGTATCTCCTTCTCTTGTTTTCTTAATGTCTTGTTTATTTCCTGCATATGATCCCTCAACCCATTCTCTAGAGCGATCTCTTTTTCCTGAGCTTTTTATCATTTGTTCTTGCTTTGTTGGAGTTTTATTAATTTATTGCTTGAGTTTCCAAAGTTTTTGTGTTGGGGTCACGAAATGCTTCTTGGGGTGTCCTCAAACCTTTGCCCTTGGCACTGCTATGGTGAAACAGGTGTCTTGGTTTTACAGGGAGCAGAGAAAAACAGAAGTGGTGGAAACAGTTCATGGCCACCACATGGGATGAAGAACTTCCAACCCCTGGGGCCGGGCTCCTCTGCCTTGTCCTTGTGTTACAACCTCCTGGGCACATGGTCAGCGTGGGCTGGCTCTTGGGGAAGTTTGGTGGGGGGAGCACTGCTCTGTTGTCTTGCTGCTTTTCAAGTGAAGAAATCACACCTGCCAAAACACCAATCTGTCAAAAAACATAGGACAGAAAGGGAGAAGGGAGAGGAAGAGTCTAGGGAGGACACTTTTCCACCCTAGCTTGTAATCGTGGCAACCATACCTTTGACCTCCATACCAGTGCTGCACATGGACCTGCTGCTGCCCTGGATAAAAATGGGTAACTTAAAGCTATGCTGCCAGCAAGGCCAAACTCTCTGTGCCACCAGGCTTTGCTCAGGGCTCAGCTGTCCCACCAGAGGCTCCAAGGGAGGGCTGAAATGAGAAACCAGAGGGAGCTGATGCACCAACCAGAACTGTGGAGGAGCATTGTTATCTTTGTGCATCTTATATGTGTTACCTGGCTACAGAAAGGCAGGAAGGAAAAGGGATGTTACTGCCTGGAAATATGCCATGTGTGCATTTGCTGCATATATTTGAATTGCTGAAAAGATGGAAACGAAATAGTTTGGTAGCTAGAGAAAATCTGTAAGCTAGATGCTTGAAGGAAATATGGGAAGATAAAATGGAAAGGTGGGGGAAGTAAATCTCACAAAGCTGCCATGGAGGGACAGTTGTATTTTATTAGAACAGAAATCCAAACAAGACTGATTTTGTAAAGACTGTTGTGTCCAAATCATGAGTCTTATGTGCAAGATAATTATAAACACCATGAAGCTGGTGCCAGGACTTGAGCACAAGTCTTATAAGGAGTGACTGGGGATGTTCAGTCTGAAAAAAAGGAGGCTTAGGGGAGGCTTTACCACTGTCTACAGCTGCCTAAAAGGAGGTTGTAGTGAGGTGGGAGTCTGTGTCTTCTCCCATGTAACAAGTGGCAGAGTGACAGGAAACAGCGTGAAGTTGCACCAGGGAAGGTTTAGATTGAATATTGAGAAAAATATTATCACAGAAAGGATTGTCCAGCACTGGAACAGGCTGTGCAGGGAAGTGGTGGAATCATCATTCCTGGAAGTGTCCAAAAAACATGGTGGTGTGGCACTTGGGGACATGATTTAGTGGTGAATATGGCCATGCTGGGTTAACAGTTGGACTTGATGATCTTGAAGGTCTTTTCCAACCTCAACAATTCAATGATTTTATGTGTGTTTGTTATTTTTATTTTTGAATGGTGGCTCAAAGCATCTGTGACCATCCAGTACTGATTTTTTGTTGCCCACAGCAAGACATGGAACAAATTGTTATTAGAAAATCTAAAATGGCAGTTTGCTCACCTGAGTGAGATCTGTGGCCAGAGGTATTGCAAGAGACTGGAATTCATATATATGCGGGGAAAACAAACCAACAACCAACTCAGACAAGCAGTTTGACCTTCCACTGGCTTTTATGTTTTGAGTTCTCAAGGTATTTCTAGGAATGGTCTTAAGTGCTTCCTCTGCTAGAAGAATGGTCCAGGAACATCCTAAAATACCTCTCTGTTGTTTAATAATAGCTACTTCTCAGAAGAAGGGGAAACCAGTTGAGAGACTCCTGCAAACCATGCAAAGTTCTCATAGGCTCAGATGAGGAGAAAGGGTCTTTTCTTGCATCACTTGGTGCGATCTTCTGCTTCAAAGGGGCACTTTGGTGATAATCTTTGCCAATCTTAATTCCTGGGGCATAGCATAAAATGAAAGGAGATCTTTAGATCTTTAGTTAGGAGATCTTTTGCCTTCATTACCAGCAAGAGCAGAGTTGTCCTGATAATCAGTGAGAGATGTTTATCTAATATTCCAGTGAGGAATATTTCAGTGCCACCCCACATAGTCTCTTCCAGACCTACACAACACCTGGGTATTTCTAAAATCCATGCTATGTTCTGTTTGCTCCATAGGAAGCCATTTGGTGTTGTATTTACAGTGAAGCTAGAGAAGAGTTCAACATAACTTTCTTTATGGTAATCTTTCAAATATTAGAAAGGAAAAGGACTTTACATTGTAGCTGATTTAGGTTGTTCATCTGTTGTTCAGAATAAGCATTTGCAGATCTTACAGGTCCCATTTCGAATACTTTTTCCTGTCTTCACCCTTCCATGTGTTGCTAGCTTCTTGATACAAGTGCCAGTATTAAGAAGCTGAATATAATCAATATGATTTCCAGATAATACAAATTATGTAAAATAAGCCCAGAATTTAAAAGTTCAATAATTAATTATGGAGATACACCCTCAGCTAAATTGACCCCAATCCATATTGTGCCTCAGCTGTGCCTAAGTGGAGTCACTGCTAGTGGCTTCTCTCTCTTCCATCAGTTAAGCTCTCACGGTACGATCCTGGGTAATGAATGACACTGTTGGAGAAGCACTAAGTGTGCAACTGATGGCTCTCAGCATATGGATAATGGCACATCTTGCACCTTTTCATTGCCCACATTCTGCCTGCACAGAGATAGCTGAACAATAGATGCGGTGAAATGGTGGCCGTAGCACATTTCAGAAACAATAATTGTCCATTAGGTCCCTCTAAGAGAAAGATAGCAAAGAACTGCTAAGTTTTTTATCCCTAAGGCCCACGGAAGAATCAATCACACGTCATGAATAATAATAATAGAAGGGGGAGGACAGCTGTTCAACTGAACATCATCAGTATTGACACCTTCCAGGAGGAGTAATCCCCTTGACCAAAGCAGGTGTCACAATAAGATAAAAGTCATAAGCTACAGCTCCAGTGAGAGTCTGTTGCCATATGCAGAAAGATATGAATTGATTTCACTTCTGAAAGGCAGTTAAAACATCTTCTCCAGCTGAGAGGAGAAATCCACTGTCACCGCTACTGTTCAAGTCTCCAGAAACAGCAGTGAAACTTGAAGAGATAGTACTTAAAAAACAAGGACTGTTCGTATGGCCAAGCACCAACCAAAGTGAACAGTTAAAAAATAATCCTTTATTTTTTCCACCATAGTCCAACACAATGTTGGCCACATTATGTCCTTTTCTTCTGTTTTTTAGCTAAAGTATCAAGAAAGGCTACCTGTTAAAATACTGAACATTAAAGAATTCTTTTGGATTAGTTTACATGGGAGCAACTCATAGAATCTTAGAATCATTTAGGTTGAAAAAGACCTCTGAGATCATCAAGTCCAACCCTTATCCCAGCACTGCTGAGTGCACCACTAAATCATGTCCCTAAATGCCATATCTACATGTATTTTAAATACTTCCAGGGTTGATGGCTCCACTGCTTTTCCTGGGCAACCTATTCCAATACTTGACAACTCTTCCAATGAAGAGTTGTCAATATACAACCTAAACCTCCCCTGGTGCAACTTGAGGCCATTTCCTCTTGTCCTGTCACTTGTTACTTGGGAGAAGGGTCTGACTCCACTTCAGTACAAACTTTCATGCAGTTGTAGAGAGCAATAAGATCCTCCTGAACCTCTTCTTCAGGCTAAACAACCCCAGCTACCTCAGCCACTGCCTGTAAGACTTGTGCTCTAGAACCTTCACCATCTTCCTTGCTCTTCTCTGGACGTGCCCCAGCACCTAAGGGGTTTGGAGCTGAACACAGCTCTTCAGGTGTGGCTTCAACAGTGTTGAGTGCAGGGGGATGGTCACTGCCCTAATTCTGCTGGCCACATAATTTGTGAATGATGGTGAGTTTGATCCTGCAATTAATATATTCACAATGTGATCAGCATTAGAAGCTGCCTGTGATAAGCATTCAGCTCATTTTTATCTGCCTTGTAAACACTCTATGACACCGCCTTAACTGAGGACCAGGCTTTGTTTGTCTTGAGAACTCAAAGCTGAACAAATTCAAATCAATCTCATAAGTAATAGTAAGGCAAAGTCTTGATTTTGGTAAAGTTCTGACCTTCTTTCTTGGCTGTGTATGTAGCACATATAACACCTCTGGGATTGAGAGTCCCAAGATATACTAACTGCTCCAGGATGACTCAGGTTTCCAGGGTCAGTAATCACTTCAGAAAAGGGAAAATACAGAGAAAGTGACTACTAGATGCCAGAAGTTTAAAAACTAACCAGAAAGCAAAACTTAAAGGAAACCACATCAGCTTTAATATGGTTGGTCAACTATATGGAAGAAATGACCCAAAAATGGCTGTAGGCAACCATTCAGGAAAGAATGTGTTCCTACTTAATGTCATTGATCCCACATCCAGAAAAAACAAACAAACAACAGAAGACCACTAACTATTGTGTTCAAGAAGTGTTATGAGAATCTGAGGAAATCTTGACCAGCTTTGTTCAAACAGCAAAAATAAAAGTAGAAAGATGAAAGAATATCTTGGGTCAAGCTACTCTAACTTTGAGTCTTCAGAACACTATTAAAAATTAACCAAGGAAAATTAATACATACCATTGCTCAAAATATCCTAGAACTAAAAAAACCTATTCTTCATCTAAGTAGCCACAAGTTTTTTTTCCTAGAACTATCCTAGAAAATTAGGAAGTAGCTTGAGGGCCCTGCAGCTGTATTGATTGTACTGACACTTCCCATTAGGGCTGTGGCTGACCCATTTTTGAGGGCCTCCACGCGTGGATATTCTCTGAAAAATTCAGTCCAGTGCCTAATTTTCCTTGCCATTAGAAAAATGTTTTTTTTCTCTTCTTAACATGTGAGTTACTTTTCTCCTACCTGCAATGAACAGGAATAGGTTTTTCCCTTTTTTCTTGCAACCATATATGAAATTTTCAGTGTGCTTTGTCATGTTTCTCCAAGTTTTGTCTTCTTTGCATTAATCAACAAATTATTCCTTCAATTTTTTGTCATGTTTTTAAGAATAGTCACTGTCAGTTGGTTATGTCCTCCTTAAAATGTGGCATCCAACACTTCACCTGAGATTGTGGTTGAAGTCTTTCTAAAATGAAGTCATAAAGGAGAATTCCCTCATGTCTTGTAGATAACATTCTCTTTTATACTTCAAATCTGATATTCGTACATATGTGACAGTGGCTCTGTTGAAGCTTGTGATCTACTGGGTAACCTCAGATCTTGCTTAGCAAGACTAACCTATTTGGTTATTTCCCAATGAGTGTCTGCTAAGTTAACTGTTTCTGATCTCATCTCTCAAAGATAATTGCCAGCAGTCCTGAGATTTTCTCAGTCAGTGATCTACATGTTCTATGGTGAAATTTGTAAGGCCTAGATAATTTGAAAAATTTTATCTTATCTCTAGAGTTCTCTCTAATCTATTTTTTCCTGTTATGAGCTGAATTGCCATTCCTTTGTCTTCAGTGTTGTGGTTCTCTGATCATCAGGGATCCTGCAAATAGCTTCTCCTCCTGATGTGTGGCAAACCAACTCTTTTCTCCCTGCTAATAGTGGTTTCTAACTATTGCACTTAGTGGTTTTCTTAGGAAGTTTTCCTAACTTTACAGCCCCCAACAAAAGTACACAGAAATGTTACACAGACTAGATGAAGGGCTTTGAAAGAGAGAGTGCAATTTTTATAATATGGGAGTTCACAGAGGCACTGGAATTACAAGAGCAGTTGCAGGTAGTTATGACAGTACTTGGCAGGTAGCACACAGATGTCCCTATTCTTAAAGTCTCAGAGAAAACCTGACTAGATCTAAGTGAAACATGAACCAGCACCAAAGAGAATAAAAGAAAACATTTCAGAGGGACCAAGGATCTTGAAAGCAAAGGTCAAATATTAAATCTGGGAGAGGGCTGACTCTGAAATATGGCACCCTGTTTGTAAAATGACTGACAACTTGTCTTTTGCTTAAAGGAGACTTAATTGCTTCATAATGCCATTCTTTAATGTTTTAGGACCAGTAATTCACTTCAGTTAATCATGATGTTCTGTATTCCTGTCAATCCATGAAAACATCCTGCGTGTCCCTCTCTTCACCCAGCTTTTCTACTCTTTTGAGGTGATGAGGAAACAAGGGGAGAAGGGAGAGGAGATGATTACAGAGTAACAATTTAAAGACATAGTTTATTCTGTGAATAGAGTTCTTATACCATTGCCCAGTACTCCTTTCTTTTTGCTGTTTTTTTTTTTTTTTTTGGAGGGGTGTGTGAGCTATCCAGCAATGTTTCTGAAATCCTGGCCAAAGTTTTGCAGACCAACTCCTGTCAGGTTCCTGTGTCTGTCACACATGAGTGAGATCAATCAAATGCACTATCTGTTCCCAATGAAGTATAGATATACAGAGAGATCTGGTTGTTCTTGTGTTCTGGGGCATGAAGCATTTTGAGCCTCTGATCTTTTTATAATCCTTCCACGAACATCCCCCTTTAACGCTAGAGGCCCTTTCCTCCTGATTTTGTAATGGTTGCTCCTGCAATCCTTCCATCATTAATGCATCTTTGATTTTTCCACCTCTGTAGCTCTGTCTGTAGGTTGAAGAGAGTTGGGATTTTTGTCTAGGAAGTCTGTCTCTGTCAAGAGCCATACAGTCAGCAGGCAGCCTGCAGTGCCGCAGGATGGGCTTTCAGAAAAAAAGTCTGCGTTCTATAGCCAAATGCAATGCAGTATTTTAAGGTCTTAAAGTTGCAAAAAATCTCCACAAGTCTACATGGATGTCCTTCAAGACATTTTGTTTCTTTGGGGATGTTTCACTGCATGTTCTGAAGATTCACTTGACTGCTGACAGTCTCAGCACTGAATGCACGATATGCTTAAGACTGTGGAGCCTAAATCAGAGAGCTGTAACTTAGCAGCTTGTGGCTGGTCCAGAGGCTTTTTCTCACTTCCTTAGTTCTCCATTTGTACTCCCTTCTGCAGAATTTCCCCCAAAGTTGAAATCCTTGGTTTATTCTTTAGACTTCCAGAATTCAGATGCTCAGTGAGAGTCCATAGGCTACAGCTATGGCATTACATCTACACTGTGGAAGTGCTCCCTCTGTCCATTTTCCAAGCCAACCAGAAGCAGTGTAGCACAGTTAGAAAGTTGCTGGGTGCAGGCTAATAAATTGCCATGACTGGCAGTGTTCATTAGCTCTGACTCAGTGCAGTTGACTTGGCCTCAGCACTGCTGGTGAGTTTACATGGCTTCCAGTTGTCTCTAACCCAGAGCAGAACAATCCTCAGTTCTCTCAGCAGACTGGTGTCATCGCCCACACCACGCAGGCACCTGCTGCGGTAGGCTTTGCACAACATTTAAGGCACCACAGATCCCTGGCAGCAAAGTATTCTGTGAGCAGAGAGAAGCCTCCTTCAATGGATGAATGTCTCCCGTCCCTTAGAAGTCCCACCTGGGTTTCCCGGCTGCCCCTCAGGTCCCAGCAGGCGAGGGGCAGCCTCTGCTGGGTGGGGACATCGGTGGCAGCTGGCACTGGCAGGGCTGCCCACACCTGCCCGCCGGCTGCTCCCAGGCACAGCTCACGCTGCTGGCTGCCCTGCCTGCCTCCCTCTCCCCAGGCAGCAATTTGTGTGCAGCTTCACCGTCCGGCTGCTGGTTTTCATTAAACTTCCAGTAATGGAAATTACCTCTTGTGACTTCTCTCCAACTTTTATGCTGGCTCAAAAGTGGGTTCAGATTTGCTACTGCCCCTGTTCTGCCAGGAAAGGTGTAATAGATGGACAGGCAGAGGTTCAGTTAAAAATAACCACGGTGGATGAAAATCAGACTTGCTCTTTGTGCTTAGGCTGCATTTTTATATTATTTTGATACAATATTGCACAGATCTGATCTGGGAGCATACTGCCTTCAAGCTCTCATTTCCACACTCATCACCAGAGGTTGCCCTCCCTTCGGCAGAGCTTAAAGGCTCAGCAGATTCTTTGTAAGTGGGATCTCAGAAATGATTCATGTTAGAAGAACCATTTTTTAAAAAGCATTTTTTTAGTGACCCCAATATAGTTTTGGGTATGGCCAGGCTAATGATTGAAGTGAGGTAGCTGGGGTGATGTGGTGGAGGGGGAAATGCATCAGAAGCAAGGCCCTGTGCTACTTACCAGCACTGAGAACTTTACATCCCTCAGTGCAGTGCTGTTATCAGAGGCCAATCTCTTCTCCTTGGTCCCCTTATTTCTACCTGTTTTGTCCCAACAGTTCAGTAGCTTGTCCCAGGAGAGAAACTGAATAATAAAAAAAGTGAATTTGTAAACTGATGGAAACATTTTTACTAGAAAATTTAAAATTTTACGTGTTCTTGATGTCATTCTGTATTTGTGGCATCGCAGCTTTTATGACTGCATGATGTCCCCAGTACTTTGTTGTTCATACTCCTTGTTCAGAATGGGAGATGACCAAAAATTTTCACTTTAGGACTTTCAAAAAGTGAGATAAAGAACAAAAAATTTTGATCTCAATAAGATTTAACTGTGTTGCAGTCTGTAGCTGATTCAATTTCTTTGAGTATCAATAGCACGACAAAATATTCAATGCTGCTTGGGCTTGGCTATAGAAAATGACAAATATAATGAGGCACATAAGTCCCATTGCTTTCATGTTTTTTTCATTTTTCTTGGTGGAAAGAGTCGATTGATGTCACTGTAAGATTTTGCCCTTAGGATTATTACTAGCATCTTAATCAAGGAGATCTGAGTAATTTGACTATGTTGCCAACCCTTCTCACCACTCCAGCTGAGACAGGTTATAGATTGGACAAGGTTTGGAATGACTCCCCTTTTCAAAGCATTGTTTGGTGAAGAAGCAAAGAGCTGTTACTGCTTTAAGAGAATCTGTCACCTTGTCCTCTAGAAGAAAGGCAACAACAATCTTTTCCAATAATGCACCCGTTATCTCCCTGCTGGAATTTATCAGGCAAGAAACATATTGATCCAATTTGCAGTTTGCAGTCTGTAGTTCTCTAAACATGTCCAAACCCCTAGCACATGATGATGGCCAGAATTTAGTCTGAATTTAGTTTGCAGACATGTACCTCCACCTGCTTTCTCCCTTGTGGATTGCTGTTCTTTTTACAATCCAAGCAACCTAAAGCAGAAGAAAAATTCTTTTGTTTAAACTAATTAATTTTAACTCTGCTCTTTAGGAAATTCTCTTACAATGTTTTTCTCCATGGTCCCTCACCAGCTGTTTTGGAGCAAAAAACAGTGCATGGAAGTGTTTCTATCCAAGCAAAATATGCTTAATTGTTGTTAAAAAATATCTAGAAACTTTTTTCTATTCATTATTTATAAGTTGTTGTCATTTCTTAATGGATACAGTATTTTGTTTACATAGAACTGGCACTTCACTTTTAATCTCTGGGCCTGTTCTTTAGGATTGTATTTTAAGATAACAGACACGTTATAATTCTCAGAAAACCCTGTTGTAATGATTCACTGTGCTTTACCCATCATTATCAAACAAAAATGAATGTGAAATCATTCATTTTCTGATCGATTTAGAGTGTGACAGATAAATCTTCCTTGTTTGTTAGAAACCACTTACAGAGGCTACTATGGCAACAAAATTAATGACAATGAAGGAAGCTGTTAATTAATTGTTCGGGCTGACTAGAATAAGAAAATCCTGAATCTTTGCTGAATACATTTACTACCATCCCAATCATTCCTGGTTATTTATTTGAAGAGCTAGACTGTCTTTGTGCTGTATGGGATAAAGAAAGACATTTATGATAATAGAATTGAAAGGGCACATGGACTTCATTAGCCTTCCCCCTGTGATCCCTTTAGATGTGATCGCTGAAATTTGGGTCGTGCTCACAGTGATCCCCTCATCTGCTGATAATTTAATGAATAAAGCTGATAATGCCTTTAGGCCACCAAAGACACAAACAAATAGGAGTAGTCCCTGCCTCGATGGGTTTACAGTCCACAAAGCTGCTACATGCCAAGCAAAAAGTAATACATTGGGATGCAGGCAAAAAGGTTATTTCCAATTGCTTTTTGAAATAGTGCTGGGATGCTACCGGAGAAATTATGTTGATATGTATTAGTAGGCATGAGATGAGTTGAGGAATACTTGATCTCCCCAGGAAGAAAGGGATAACTCTTGGGATGCCTATAAGGCAGTTAAGTATGTAAACTACAGCAGTTTCCTTACAACTAAAGTTGGCATATTATGCTCTGTGAAGCAGGATTGGTATGTTATCTACAACAGAAGGATCAGCCAACAAACTGATTCAAGATGTAGCTTATGGAGAGACTGATCCATTTTACATTCCAGAATAAATTACACCTCTATAGGAAGTTCAGAGCATGAAAAGTTTGGGTATTGTCCATTTTTATGTATGTATTTAACTCAAAGAGCCAGTCACATGGTGGAAATGCAGATGGCCAGAGCCATGTAAAGTGTATTGCCATGTGTCCAAAACTCTGCTTTTCCAGAGAATTTTGACAGATGAATAAGGTCTCTGCTGCTTTGAAGTGGGGTAAGGAGATACCATGTAGCAACAGGATGCTCCTTCTCCCTTCCTCTTTGGCATTGTTTACTTTCTTGTTGTCTTTCGAGACATATGGCAATTGACCTTCTAAAGTATCACATCTATGGAATTAGAAGCTTATGAAATATGAACTGGAGAGCCAAAGAATACCCACTTTGACTTCCACAATGAAATTCCTTCAACAGATGATTCCTCTTCACAAAGGCAACAATTATGCCTCTGAATAAATTAGGAACAAGCTTCCAAAGTTGTGACAGGAATCAAAAGTAGTGATCGAACAACTGAGAAGCATTTGCTTTTCTGTAATACTCCTTCAATAAGGAGCTACAACCAGATTACTGAAACAAAAGAATAAACCCAAATGCTGCTTGCAACAGTGTATTACATTTTTCTTCTGGTGGAACCCACGGGGTTGTTACTCTAGTGGCTCTTTCCCCACCAGATTACACAATTTCTCTCTTAGATTGAAAGGTAACACTATAAAACAAAAGTGCTGTGAGTTGGTATTTCCAAAATAGGTGCTGGTGGCTGCTCACAAGCAGTGCAGAAGTGTGCTCCATAGCAATATGTAGGTTTGCAACCCTGGGAGCCTTATCTTCTTTCCACAGCCATATATGTGTACTAGGAAGGTTACCTACAGTGCAGGACATGATCATGGTCCCCCAGTCATCTCTTGGGCAAATCTCTAATTTGTGTCCCGTGGCTAAGAGAACCGTGTGGGTACATGTGATGGTATCTGTATCAGGTAAGCTCTGATGTGCAATGTCTGCTGAGAGGAGAATTTCCCTTACTTGAAAGTAGCCATTAGAATACTTCTGCCTTTCTCTCATTCTAATGTTTACAAATCTTAGCTGATTCTTTGCTAGCTGAGGAGGGGAAGAGGAGAAAGCCTCAATGCAAATAACAGCAAAAGGATTCCTTTTCAGCGCAATAATGAAGATACCAGAGGCCATCCTGTTTTCCAGGTGCTCTTCTGTTTCTGCTACCTATGATATCTACACCAAACATGGTGCCATCAGTCAGCTACGGTGTGGTGGATTCATGCATATTTACCAATTTGCAAATTATGCGTGGAGAGCTCTTAGCATAGCTGTTTCTTTGTCTTTCTGCTTTTCTTCCTTCACTAATGATTTAAAATGTTTACATGCCTAGCATCAGAGGCTGTATTCTCAGCTTGCCATTTGCCTTTGTACACCAATTAGGTCTTTGTAATTTAAATGATGTTTTATTTGTTGATTTGGAAGCATCCTTGTTGGTGGAATGAGGTTTTCTTCATCCTGCAACTGTTCTTTGATATAATGATTTATTAAGGTACTAGGAGAAATATTGATCCTGCTAATAGCTTCTGCTTTGCCACAGAATGCCTTACATTTTACTCACTGAAAGGGCCATATTCCTTTCCTCATCATCTGATTGACCATAAATGTTTTGGCCTTTCCCCAGCAATTATCACACTTACCAAAGCAGCGGGTAAAAGTCAAGTATTTATAGACTAATTAGAGAATTCAGCATGTCCAAATGTGTACTTTACCTAGCACAAAGAGTTAGTGGACAGCTCTTCGAAATTAGGGAGTGGATACACACTGTTCAAAAACAAATTAGCAAATTCAGAGGAGTTATGCATTTATTATCGATTAGGGCAATCTTTCTGGGAATTGCTATGTGGAGTTATGTGCTGGCCCTATGATTTATTAATGTCATTTATGCTTACATTACATTGGTGTTTTCCACTGTATTCTCCATCATCTATTCTAACCTCCTCTTTCTTGAGAAAGCTTTCTAATGTTAATGCCTGCAAGGTGGTGGTGGAGGCATCAATTTTGTAACCCACCTGGAGCTGATTCCTTTCGCAGTTTTTGTTAACCACTTTGGAAAATGCATTATTTCTGTGTTAACTGCAAATGCTGAAAGGGAACAGAGAACAGCTCAATGCAAAATATGGAACAAGGCTTTTAAGGGTTTAGCAAAATAAAGCTATATGGAGGTGAAGGTGACCTGATCAGCTGTGGATTATTGTCTCCAATGGGCTGCTTAAGGTTGTGGGTACAACATTACAAAAAAACAGTTTCCTATTTTTAATTCCTGTCAGGGCATCCTGTTTTATCCCATTTTGCCCTGTTGGGGCATCTGTAGACTTGTGTTGCAAACTTATAACAGTTAGCAAAAAACACATTAGTAGAGGCATGTTAATTTTTATGCTTCACTGTTAGAGCTAATTTCTGGCTATTTCAGGATCAGAAAGACTTTGCCTGTGGGGTGAAGATTATGGGAAATTGGTTTTTTGTAGTCCTTTAAAAAATTCCTCCAGTAAAGACTGCTGAAAACGGAGCACAAAGCAAGTTTTGCTGCTGTTCATGAATGCCCCTTGCTCCTGTGCAATTGCATACTCCTGAAACTCTGGCCAGAAAGCACAGAGTAGAAGAGTATTAATGCTGTCTTGCATTCAGATCTATATCTTGAAATATGCATGTATTAGTCTGTTCAAGATTTGTTTTTAGTTAACATGTGGTACTTGGGTTTTATTTTGCTAAGTGTGTGAGCACTGTTGCTAGTGAAGCTGTCACGCAGGTCAGAAGACTTTTGTCACCCACATGAGAGCTAGTCACCCTGCATAGTCAGGGGAGACAAACAGGCATTTCTAGGACAAGAATCATCTCAGCTTTAGATAGACAGGCAAAATAAATCAGATTCATCACACTCTAAGAGTGTTTCTCTGTGTTAACAGTGAAGGGAGCTGTGAGTGTCTAGCTCAGAAGGAGGTGTCCGCAGTTCAGTGAGATGAACCCATACTGGTGTGGTGCGTGGGATGAGCTACCCACTTTGAGTCCCCAAAGGAAAGAGTATGTTGCTGAGAAAGTCTGGATAGCATGCTCAAACTCAATCCCAATTGCTTAGATTATCTAAATTAGCTGAGGTCCTAGATTATCTAAATTAGCTGAGCTCTATCCTACAGATCCAGCCAGATTGCTGCTGGTCTGGATCTAATTTGCATGTAGGAGGTGGGTCTTTTACAGGTGTAGATCAGTGCAGCTCCATTACTGCCAGCAGAGCTCTGCTGACTGCGCCAGGATCAGGATCTGATCAGCAGAAAGGCAGTTCTGCACCTGAATTACAGCAGCAGCCAGGGGGTGAGATTGTATCTGCCTTTAAGTAGGATGATGTGATGTGTGGCTTGGCCTTGCTCCAGCCACAGTAACTGGCTGTAACAGTGGTGGGGAGCATGGGAAGGGGGATCCCCTTTTCAGTATGCTTGAGGAGATAGGTTGTATCCAGGTGCTGTGTTTAAATCACTGTGGCCCATATGGAGGCAATGGAAAGGATCCCAGCCCATGATCAGCACTGTCAATAGACACCCTTAAATAAATTCTCTACAGCAACATATCTTCATCTCTGAATGTTAATTAATAATTGATCTTGTTATGTATGTAGAGGACTCCCTATAATTCAATTCTCTATATTTATGTCTCATAAATGGCTCTGCCTTGTCAGATTTTATGGTGAAATAGTAGATCCAAAAATTAACATAATTTAACAACCAAATCGCGTACATAGCCTTGATCTGCAAACTCTTTTGCCCATGAATAATTTTAGTTATTACAACTGAACTCACTGGGACTTACATATGCTTTTGCAGGATGAGAGCCACAATGTTTATTAAATTAATTTCTTTCATACACTACATGTGTTCAAATGAAACTAATTTATCTGTCATGTATCTAGGCATTTTTCAGCATATATTATATAATGAATTTTTTAAAGTGTGGTTGCAGTGAATCAGAGACCTAGCTAATATTTCCAGTAGATATTTAGATAAAACTGAGTCTGAATTCATGGTTTGGAAGAGAATATTGCTTCATATATGTTTATGTCTTAATATGTATTATACTGTCTAACACACAGTTATAAATATCTATGCACAGCTGGGCATGCATAGGTGCATGTAAGTCTTGCTCTCTCCATACATATATCTATTTATGTAGCTACCCAGATGCTGTATGTTTGAAAATAGAGACAGTTTCTTTACTCACTAAATATATGCACACCCAGGTATCCTCACGCTAGTGTGACTCAAGCCCATCTATCTTCACTTTCAAATAAACAATCTTATTCTATTTCTGGAGTTTAAAACACAGAATTCCCCTTGTGAGGATCAGGGTGCTGTTTAACTCCGTGAAGCAGGAAACTCATAAGATTCAATTCTAATGCTCATCCAGAGCTCCAGTGTGGACAAATGTCATCTGCTTTGTGTCGGTGTGTTGTGAAGCAGAAGAAATGTTGCACTTTGTATTGACACTGTGTTTATATATTGCTTTGCTGAGAAGAGGGAATGAAAGGAAGGTAAGAACCTTGCCCACAGTCTGTAAGTTTAAAAATATAAAAGAAAAGGTTTTCCAATGTTTTTGTATTTAAATGAAACAATAAGGAATATTTAAATGAAAGAAAAAGAAAATATGCTGAGCTTGTTCTGAGAGTGTTGCTTAATGATATACAAATAATCACTCGGATTGCAGTGTTTGAAATGAGTGTGGTTTATGATCTAATGTCTAAAGATCGTTAACCGACATCTGCTAGTTTCTGGAAGCAGTGCTGAAAAAAGCCCCAAGTATAAACTCCTTCAGTTAAATTGCCCTTTTTATATTCTGTAAGTAATGGGGAGAGGACCGTAGGGAAGTCTGGAGGTGCTGCTCACATTCGGGTAAAATGAGTTTGTTCTCTGCCATTCAGAATTGACATGGAGAGATTACTTTTTTTCCCTTGTAAATGAAAAAATGGTTGTTTTCCTTTGCTTACTTCTTTTATTTTAAATGGACTCAGGCAGCCATGAAGGCTTTTAGACAGGACATTTGGCCCACGGGGCTGGCAGCACTGACTGTAATGCATTGCTTACTGACCTTAATCCCTGATAGTGTGGATCACAGTCAGGGTGCTCAGCATCCCCACGTGGAGCTGCTTTCTCACAGCTGCGCTCGTGCAGCGGTGTTCCTTGATGCACAGGATGCCCCACTCACGTTGGTACAAATTACTGCCTGGTGCCAATAAAGCTGTCCAGCAGTGGCCTCTGAGGAGGGAGGAATTCTGGGTCTGAGATGTGCTGGCATGTGGATGTCCATCCCCTCACATACCTGGTTGTCCTGTTTGGGTAGTGTAGGCATAGGAGTTTGGATAAATGAGATGAGTACCATTGTGCTTATAGCTCGAGCTCGTAAATATAAACACCCCGTCTTCCAAACTTCTGCTCATAAGGTATCTTTATATTCAGAGGCTTTTTTCAATGAGCTTGTTAGGCTGTATGCAAGAGGAAGGCTTTTTAAAACACTGGATCCTTTAAAAAAAGATGATTGTAGATAAAAGTGCATCAGTGTGCATTAGGGATAAAATTTTCAAAGCAAGGGCATCCTGTTGAGCTCTGTTTTGCCATTGTTGGCTTATATGTTCCTTCTTTTGTGTGAAATGCACTACAAACATCTCTGCCAGAGGCCTTGTGTTTTGGGGTTGATCTGAATTTAAGGTTAGACACTTAAAAATGAGATTAAACAAAGGTGATGGAATTATGCTAAGTGAGCTTTTTCAATTAACTTTATTTTATAAAAGGGAACAACCTGGAAGGTGGCACTTATGTTGTTATCGTGGCAAAAAGGTATCATTACTGAATGTAATTCAGCAAACAAATGTCTACAGGGCAAATGTCTACAGTCACAATATGGTCTGTGCACATCATAACCCCTCACTAAGTGAAAGTAGTTTGGGTAGTTGGTTCCTCAGCGAAACAGAAAAATGCTTTGGCCTTTTTTTACTGGGGAAAGGAACTAATAATAATGGGGAAAAGAACATACTTTGGGCTGGTAACAGAGCAGCCAATGCACATCCGCTTCTCACTGTATAAACCTAATGAGGTTTATTTATGTCCCAGCTCTCTGCATGATCACCAGTCATGAAATACTGTCATTCAGGAGTATGTGTGCTTAGGGTTTTTGCAGAGATGCTGGGATCACACAAACAGGAGTTAGTGGAGCTCAGCAGCATTTGGTTGCATTTTTCAGTTAATTGTTTTGACATGTGGTCCCTTGTAAGAGGTTTAACCCTGGTCTACTCCAGTTCTCTAAAATGAGGCCAAACAATTACTGTCCACAAAACAGACTTAACCCAGGCATGAATTTACTGGTGTTTGAGAGCTCCTTACAAGTCATGGACAGTGACTCTTGAGGATGTTGAAAAGAGTCTAAACAATACCAATATTTATTTAAAAGATAAACTCTTTTCAGAAACTTTTATTGAAATTTTAAGAGGAAGAGTATAGAAAAAAGCTATGGTTTGGTTTTATTAAGAAATTTTTTAGTTTTATTAAGCTAAACTTGAAATATATCAGCCTTCTGAGCAATATGCTTACCTTTGGATATAACAGAAGATGTCCCTGCGTACATCAGGCTGGCCTCAGGTGTCATTTTCTCTTAGACAACTGAGAAATATGCCTTCTCTTTCCTGTGATTCAGGATCCTGCAATCCAAGGAGAAAAAGGGTTTCAGAAAGAGAAATGACAGTTCCTTTAAGTTTATATCAACATTATCACACAACTGAAAAGGTCAGGAAATTTGAGATTATCTGTAATGATACAGACTGTAATGCTGACTCAGGTGAGCTAACGAGCCTGTAGAAGGCAGTGGAATTGTGCTGACATGGCATGGACAGCCTTGGAACTATATATTTAGCCATTCTTGACTAATTAATATGCTAAATTTTCAATTTTATGTACCTTTGGACATGTACTGCTGGGGAAATGTCAAATTGAGCATGGAGGGAGACCAGATTCATCCTTGTGATTTGAAAAGAAGGGTAGGAGCTGAGCTTCTCTGCTCGACTGCTTTAGGTGGACAGGCAGGGCTAACTACACATGCCCAGACCACATACCTGGACCAACCTTTGTCCTCATAGATCTCTTGTTCTTCCAGAAGAGTTGCCTTTTTAATTGGTCATTGTCCTTCTACCTGAACAGGATCAGATGAATTTCTCCGTTAGAGAATCACAGAGCTATGTGCTATGAATTTTGATGTGGAAAACTCACTGTGCGGGAACCAAAGAAAAAGAAGTGCTAAATTAAAAAAGCTTCTATCCTGACATAAATAATCTTTGTTGCCAGTCACTGCACCATATCATGGATCAAAGTTGTTTTTTTCTAACAAACATTTGGGTAAGCTATTTTAAATGTGTAGATGACATTGGAAATCACTCCTGAGTGGTTTGTTTTTTTTTTTTTTTTTCTTCTTTCTGAGGTTCTTGTTTTCAATCCACTTATAAGTCACCAATGTCATAAGCAAAGTATTTCATTATTATATTAAAGGAAGAAAAATACCCTTGGCTTGTGATCACATTGACCACTATTTTATGGTGGAATTTTAAATCCCCTAACCATAGGGATTTGTAATTTGAAATATAGATGCAACCTTGGAATGTACAGTTTCAGCTTTTTTGGCTGTGATAAATATGAGCCATAAAGTAAACCTGTGCTCTGAACCAGATTGGATCAAACATCATTGCTGAAGCTCCTTTGCCATTTTTCTGTTTCTCTTCTAAGTATGTGGTTCTACAGATCACTGTTCTATGTTTCAAGGTTGTGTTTTATTCTGAGGCTGAGGTTAAGGAATTGTCACATCCCCAGGGGAATCTTTGCTTTATTTTTTAATCTGTCTTGCTGTAGCTTTATTTCTGCAGCAAGTGGTTTCGGTAATCCATACTGATGAGTTGTCCGCTCTCCAGGTAGGGTTGACAGGTAGATTTATGAACCAGGAGAAGATAACCTGCTTCCACAAGGGGTCACTGGTAGCAGTGCACGCAGCAACTAGTTTCTGCCATGCTTCTGTAAAGGGCAGGTTTAGACAAGCCTCTCATCAAATGGAATAAAAAAGGAAAGGGAGTCCTTACTCCTTAGAAGTACACTCTATGCACTTTCCAAAGAAAGGGGGCAAGATAGTTAAATGAGAATGCTTTTAAGGACTTCTTTACTTTCTGTAGTCTGGTAGCTGGGTGTCAGAAGACAAAGTCCTTTTACCCTCCCTGTCTGAGTTGGGACTTCACCATTCCCTGCTGGTAGGGGATGCTTGGCTGATGTTCCTTCAGAGTCTGCATCTTAAAGGCCATGAGGATTGCTACAGCTACAGACAGTGTAACAAGAAATTGTTAATTCATCCATAGAGTCTGTATGAGTAATTAAAACAATTTCTCCTGAAATCCATATGCCTGCCTGCCTATTGTTAAAAGAGGTTGCCACAGGGTGTAATTTTAGGACGCTGCTCTCCTTGTTTCTTTGTGTGCAGTCAGCAAGGGTTCCTGGTGTCAGGGGACAAATCTCCCTTTTAATTTTTCAGTCTGCCTGAAAATCACTTTTGGAGAGCAGCAACTCCATTAACAGGAATTAATGGAGCCCTTTCTATAGGCAGGGTTCTTCCCAGAGTGCTGGTGCTTGTAAAAATCAGGATACTTCATGAGCATGTTATTTCTGTGTTCCTAAAGCTTTATTTCAAATTTTATTGTCTCAGGGTGCATGTAGCTCCCCAGCACGCTGAAAAATACCAAGCATTTTTTGTCTTGTTTTGGCATCCTGTCTGTGTGCAGCTCCTAGTCCCCCAAGGATAAACAGAGCAAAGCTTTGTTCTGCTATCTGGTGATAATTTTCTAAAGGTCAATGTTGTCATCCCTTTTGCAGGAAATCTTACCTGTCAACGGCTGCCCCAAATGACTAAAAGATATTTCTTTGCATTTCACCTTCAGTGGGGCTTTCCATGTGAAGCATTGGCTAAGCCTTTTTGCATTCAGATATGCTATGTATTATTTTTTTAAAACAATGTTCTGCCTTTAAAATCATAATTTCTCTTGTTCCTCGCCTGCCATTCACACCAGTTCTAAAATTCCTGGAACGTGTAGCACAGATTCCCGACATAATGCTTTAATTGCTGATATGGCATGGTATTTTTTTCTCCTCTTTTCTTTTTCCTGGAAGAAGAACAAATTTAGTATTCAAGCAAGGTGAAGAGACTGTAACTCCCAACAGCACTGTTTTATCTCTTAGCATTTAGAGATGACTATTAGAGCTGGTCATTGTGCAGAGTAAGTTTCTCGTCAGAGAAAATCCTCACTGCTGTCAGTTCTGACATGTATCTGTGATGCTCCAGAAGGACTTTGGCTGCTTCTGCATTCCCATTCAGCACTGGCCAGTGAGGGGAATGGTCTCACACTGCCTGACATAATCACAGCTGCCCAGTCCTCTTGGCCAGATGGGAGCTTCATTCACCTCTAAATTCATTAGAAACAGATGTTTTCCTCAGAGAAAAGGAAAAAAGAGGTGGGAAAATACACCAGCTGCTTTCCATTGTGGAAAGATCTGTTTAATCCAGGTTGGAATTTCTGTTCACAACCCATGAGTGTCTGTCCTGGGGACTATGGCTGATTTGTGCTCGGGTGCACACTGCTCACCTGAGATGTGCAATGGCAGCAGGCAGGTTGCACGCTCCAACAAAAGGTTCTTTGCAAAAATCTTGAACAATTGAAAACAGTAATTTCACCCCAATGCAGATTCCTTTGGTTCTCTTCTAATTAGCATGCTCTTGTGGGATATGAATACTGCTTCTTGCCCAGCTCTAATCATATACCAGGGTTTGGGGTAGAAAAAGGAATAAAAAAAAGGAAACATTTTAATTTGGATTAAATAAACATTTATCTCCTTGAACTGGTCAGAGAGAAATTAATTGTTTTATTCTTCTGATCTACTAATTATATGTACAGGCAAGCCCATGTAAGCTTTTCCTGCATGCTCCATCATTAAAGAATGGATTACGTTGGAATTAAATTACTGTATTTCCATCAAAGGTCTCAGTGGGTCAGGGTAGTTGGCAAGATTTATAGGATAAAAAGGAGGAAGCCAATGGATGTCGGTGCTTAAGAAATATATTGTTCTGCTGGGGGAGTTACCCTTTCCTGAGAGCCTGGATTGCTCTTTTTCTCATTCTTACTGTCTTTTTGCACCGTTGCATGGACATTAATTCTAAATTCCTGTTGGCTTTTTGTCAGTTCCTACCCTTTCAACCACCAGGAAACATACTGTCAATTGCATGTTTTCCAAGTCCCAGCCTCACAGGGAAATGCAAGGGATCATGATGACAATGCCTCATTTTCTAGGATGGGAACTTTTTGTTGTCCTGTTCTGTCTACAATGGGGCTTTGTGTTTGCTGGCAGAGAATACACACACAATTTCTTTCTCCCTGCCATAAGTATAATAACTGTCTTCTGCCTCTTCCTCTGGCTACATAGAAAAGCAGATGAGAGTGGAAATGTGAGAAAAAACTTGACAAAAAAATTGTTTCTTGAAGGTGAGATTCACAGGCAGAAAAGACAGTAGATGTCACTTTTGGGTCAGTAGCACCAAACAGTGATTTAAGAAAGAGGGAACAACTCTATTATTTTAAAAAGTGACAGCTAACTTTAGGCATCCATTTGTTTTTTCCACCTTATCATAAGATATCTTTTCCCAAATTTTGATTTCATAATTAGAAAATATATGTAATTATGGTGCAGCCTGAAAAGCTTCAGTAAACACAGAAAATTGCAGGTGTCAGATTATCCTATCCCCTTTTCCAGGTACAAAAAGCTTATCTGCATGAAAGAAAAAATTGCAGACATGTGAAATGTAAATGGTCACTTAACAAAAATTAAACACCTAAATTTATGCTGATTTTTAATCAACCCTGTGTTTGGGCAGCATGCAAAGGAAAAGCAGGAAATCATGAGCACCATTTGAGACTTGCTTCTCTAAGCCATATTAGTTGCATTATTACCGTAATTAACACATTCTCTAATCGAACCAAATACACCAGAGATTGCTCCAGATTCTGGGCTTTGGGACAAATTACTCCTCTGTATGAAAGCCAGCAAAAGGCAGAGTTTTTTCTGTCAGTCTCGGGGGTGTCAGCGTTCCCAGTGATGGTCAAGGAGCTTTTTCAGGACTGGATCAGAGCCAGGGTTTTACGAGAGGAGCTGCACATCCCTCCCTCGGCGCGGCCCTGACCTGTTCTGCCGCACAGCAGTGCAGGAGATGCTGAGCTGCTCTCTGTGTCAGCAGTGCAGATTCTCCACTCACCTAAGGCGACACAGTGATAATGAAAACACGTGCGCCAGGCAAGCAGGTGAATTCTACATGGCCAAAACCCAGCAGCTCTTTAGGAGGGCCCACCAGCCTCTCCCTGCCCATGTGCACTTTGTCCTTGAGACTCTCCAATTTTCCAGCCAGGCAGTTGAGTGCGGAGAGCCTCAGTAAGACTTTGGTGACTTGTACAGCTCCATCAAGTTTCACTGAATAGCTATTTACAGAGAGAGTGAATGAGTGAATAGCTGCCAGACAATTTGCAATGTGTGTTGCTGAAAAGCAGAAGATAAGACAGCATTTCCTATCATAATCTACTAACTCAGACATGTTTAATCTTGCCATGTTTTTTTTTTTCCTGGTGAATGAAGAATGTTGTAGGAGGGGATGGAGAGGTGGCAGAGAACATTGTTCTGACCTTGAATCTGCAGCTGTGTATTTATTCGAACTTATATTCTTTGAATGCTGTTTTTCCATGTGAGCCATCGCTGTGACAGGGAAGGGGAAGGCAGAAAGCTGCATGGCTGTGAATGGACCATGAAAGGTTCTCTGTCAGTATGTTATCCACACCTTTGGGAATCCTGCTGGTGGGAAATTTTTCTGAATCACAGATTATCTGCCTGCCCAAGCTGAACCTCACACAACTATCTGGAGAGGGGAAAGGAAGGAACTTTTGTAGGAATACAGGAACTGACACATAATTTGGGTGTCCTTGCATTCTAAACGGGCTGTAAAAGTAGCTGAGGAAAAGGGTGAAGCAAGTCAGAAAGGAATTAAGAAATTTCTCATTAGGTTTCATTGCAAACCGTGGAAGAACAAGGGTTTGTATTTTCCTGTTTCAAAATATTTGATAGTCATACAATCTTCACAGTCTCATTATCAAATTTATACAGTCACCAAATCACAGAATCTTGTGGAGGCTGGAAGCATCTCTGAGATCACGTAGTCCAGCCCATCTACTCATAACAGGGCTGTGTCCAGTCAGGTTTTGAATATCTCCAAGGACAAAAACTTTATGACCTCTCTGAGCTTCCTAAACCAGTGTTCAACCATCCATATAGTAAAAAAGTGGGGGCTTTTTTCAGGTAGAATTTCCTATATTTCAGCCTGTGCCCTTTGCTTCTTATACTATTTCTGGGTGCCACTAAGAAGAGTCTAGCTCTGTTTTCTTTACCTTACTCAGATATTTATACACATGGATATAACATTCCCTTGAGCCTACTCTTCTCTAGACTGAAAAGTCCTAGCTCTCCTCACAAGCTAGATGCTCCATTCCCTTCATCATCTTTCTGGCCTTTTTCTGGACACACTCCAGCAAGACCTTGTCTCTGGGGAGCCCAAAACTGGACATGGTCTGATACACAAGTGCCAAAACAGTCGAACACTTCAGACTTACCTATCTAAAGCATTTTTTAATTTTTTCATCTTAATTCTGTATGATGGAGGGGTTACATTTACCTCTCTGGCCTGGTGTGGAGAGGAAGTATGTCTTGAGGATCTCGACCAATGCTGCAGTAAAGCAGAGACAGCCTCAAAATTAGTTTAGGTCCCTCAGGGCAAAGTCCCTTTGAATTCTGAACATCTCCAAGAATGGTGATTCCACAGCCCTTCTAGGCCCTTATGCCAGTGCTGCATCCCTCTCATCAGAGAGAAAAATTTCTGTGTGTCCAGCTGTAATTTCCCTTGGTACAACTTGTGGTTGCTGGCTTTTGTCTTTTCATTGTGGACTGCAAGAAGGGTGTGGACACTTGTTGTAACCCAGCTCCTTCAACCTCTCCAAACGTGCCAAGGGCTCCACCTCGTGCTGTCATAGTCTCTTTCTACTGTACTCACTGCCAATATCTTTCTTGTACTGTGAGCCTCAGAGCTGGACTCATCCCAGATGTGGCCTCATGAGGGCTGAATAGAGGGGAACAACCACTTTCCTTGGTCCCAAAACTGACCCACTTAATGTTTGACCATGTAATGTGTGTTGGCATGCCCTGTGTCCTCCAGTATGAATTGCTTGAAATTTCTGTTTTTAATATGCTACCTTAGTTTAGGTCTCTCTAAAGTTTTCCTCAAAACTCTCAGCTGATAAATAAAAGTTATTTGTAGCTTTCACTATCTTGCAATCCTCCCCACACACGTGCTTTCCCCTTCTGTCATATATTTATGAGATGTCAGAGGACAAGAGGAAATCTCAAAGGAGCTGTTAATATATTTTTTTCCAAGATGGAAGCTATCAATTAAACATTATTCCTCTTTTCCTGTGTCCTGCCCATTTTTCATCTGTGACATTATCCTTCATTCATTCATGGCTGATTAGTTCCTGTATTAGCTTCTTGTATAACAACTCATCAGAGACCTTTTGGAGGTTGTCTGCTGTGTTACTGTGGGATCTCAGCCACAGACATGGAAAAGATGCTGGTAGATGCTGCACAAACAGACAAAGAAAAGTTTGCAACCATCTGAAAGAGCTCTGTTTTGAGATTAAGTGTTGTGGGTCAGCATATCTCAATCTGCTCCTGGTTACTTTGGGAAGAGACTTCATGGTGTTTTTCTAAGTTTCTGGTATTATGGCATGTCCCTTCCTGTAAAATTAGCCTTAACAAAAGGACATCACAGACAGCCACCAGAGCCCAGCTCAAGAATGTCTGTTGGCAAGATTTTTTTTGGCCAGAAGGTATTTCTGGGGAGAGGTTGAGGCGTGCAACAAAGTAGTGTTTTACAGAGACTTTCTCATAAATGTGACAAAGAGTCTCAAGAGACACTACAATATTGGCAAGTGATGAGTAGAAGCAGGAACTGTGGACTGTTCAGGTGTGAGAGTTGACCTTTGGATGCTGAATAAAATGAGCAATAAGGTGGAAGAGTCCTTGAAAGTGAAGGCCAGTTGTTTGATATGAAAAGGAAAAGGAGCCAGGAAGATGAGTGAAAAGAAATCCAGGCTGGGGAATGATCTCTGCAGCAGCATTCTGGATCAATACACCATCAGGGCATGAATGAGTTTGTCAGTGGTCAGGAAAAGGATGTTGGAGTAATTGAGACATGAGGCGATGAGCGCCCAGATAAGAATTTAACAGCAGGGCTGGGAGTGAGGGGTGAGTCTGAGGTATGTTAAATGGAAGGAAACTGCAAAACCTTTGGTACATCCATACATCAGGCAGGGCTCTGACTGCAGTGCTGCAGTTGGTAGGGATCAGCCTGAAGAAGATTCTCTCTAGACAGCTCAACAACCAGAAGCAGTGAAGGAAAGTGCAGTGACATGGGCTTTGATGTGGGCTGGTTGTACTCAAATGGGCTATTATGAGTTCAGGTATGGCTGCCACTGGATTTCACTGTTCTTTTTGCTCATGTGCTCCATACCTGTTGAGGGCAGAAGCTTCTAAGCTCTAAGAAATTGCTCCTTTCCTTTTTTTTTTTTTCCTTTGAGCTCTTTGGCCCCTGTGCACATGAGTACTTGAAGTTTCCAGTTGCTGGGGTTTGGCAGCTTCTCAGATCTCACTGTTTCCTGCATGTCTCCTTTCTTCCTCTTGATACTGAACTCACTAGCATGACAATGGTAAAAACTGAAGAAAACTGAAAAATTAGGTATGTTTTCAAATTCTGGAAGAAGACAGAATTTGGCCGGTTGAATAACTGTATGCAGGAAATTAAAAAGCAAAGCCTAGACAGCCTCATCTCCCCAAGGCAAACAAAAAAATCAACCAAAAACATTGCCAAAGGTGGAAAAACTGATCTCAGTCCTGCAGGATGTCAGACTGGGAGGCAGGGGGGAGGAAGCACAGTATAACATAGACACTATTTCCCAGTAGCTGTAATTTAGCTCCAAGTCTTCTTTCCAAGTCACTTATCTCATTAAAATCTGTCGCATGCCCTTTCCCCAGGCCCATTTGGGGCATTTCCATATGAGCAGTGCAGTGCTTTGGGGGGAGGCACGAGCCTGCCCGCATCGAAGCGGGAGCTCTGCAAATGACTTGAAGTCATTTGGCTTCAAGATGCACAGGGCTGAGCTTTACCCACCAAGCCAGCTGAAATCATGATCCTCTTCTCGCAGGCAAAAGCTGCCTCTCTTAAGGAACAACAAAAGATCATAAATAGGGCCTCGAGGTTAATACTTGGTTTTGTGTACAGTGACATAGGAGTTATTTGGTGTTCTGCACATACGTGACACACCTGCTAAACATGAGGGTTCTTACTAAGGTAGAAACTTGAGACATATGAGTAAGACAGTGGGTTACTCATAGGGAAAATCTGAGTTTAGAAATTCTTTGTGACATCTGCCATGCATTGTTTTTCAAAGAAGCCTGAAAACTTTGAATTAACCTTGGTGCTTTAACTCCAGTTTCTCGGGAGCTGCAATAAAGTTTGTGCTCTAATACCTTCTAAAGTGAGCAAGTGGAAAAAATCAGTTGGAGCAGAGGATTGCAGCAGCATGAGAAATGTCGCCTGTGACATTTAAGCTCAATTTAATTTTCTGTGACACTAGTAACATTTGTTGGTGACTTAGGGGAGAGGATGTTTGCAGTGGTGGGTGGGATCACAGATGTCGTCTGATTTTAAGGCTAGTGCCTTGGATGAACCATCTTTTCATATTGCTGACAGGGAGTTTTTTTTAACAGAAGCACAGAAATCCTGGAAACACACAGTTTGTCATTTGTGTGCCCTAGTCCAGTGTGGCTGATGCAGTGTGTATTTTCCATTATTGCTCAGCAACATGTGAAAATCTTGTTCAGGAAAACTCCCTCGCACATGCAGTGACAACCAGATCTCCTGGTTGTTCAATTCTTTATCCATGACCTGTTTCTATGATACATGTCAACGAAAACTAGACAGAGGACACCAAACATATTTTCTCATTAATACTTGCCAGACTATCTGTCCTATAAGAAACACAATTAAACCCATTCCTAATCCCTGAGCTATGCATTCTGAAGGGCTGATGCAATTTCAGCTGATAACATAAATGGATTGTAATGAAATTCACATGTAGCCAAGGCAGGGCTTTCTGCTTTATAAACAAAGAGACACCAGTTCTTTTGGGGTGTAGTGTTTTAGGGAGATGTTTGGTGGTTCTGCCTCAATGTATTTTTTCTGTATTGCTTTTTAACATTTCTTTTCTGCCCTACAGTTCTGCAGCTTTGCAATAGATGTGTGCTTCACTCTCAACCCTGACATTTTCATTTTTTAAAGCTAAGACTCAGCAGCATTTGGTTTTGTCCCTGTTCTTAAAGAAAAAGAAGAAGAATGAAACCTAAACCAAATCCAGGATGAAGTCTGATAAATTCTTTGCAATGTATTATTTCAAATAGATGAGTCAGATGTCATCATGTGGGATTATTTTTCTTAAACTCTGACAGCTTTACATGCAAGGGAAGAATTAAATTTCATTCTGGTAGACTTGTCCTATGCCATTTCATTTAGCAAGCTAGCAAAAACAAGTGTATATGGTTGACTTACACATGCACACATTTTGATAACTGGATTATGTCATTTATTTGCTATGCTGCTTTTGGTAAAATGCGTGTTTGTTGTACTGCTTTTGATATTTTGATTGGGTTTGATATTTTGTTAACAAGAGAAAATGGAAAAAGTGGGTAAAGATCTTAGTTCTGTTTGGGAACTGATGTGCTGTCTCATTTTTGAGTTGCTCTGGGGGAATTAATTGGTGTCTGCTGGAACTGAGCCCAAAAGTATCTTTGAAATTACACCAGTACACTACCTGTTCTTTGCTAGCTGGAGTCCCAGCAGGACTTGGCATGGTGTGTCCATCCAGCTGTACCTCAGTCACCACTGCTGTGGGAGTCTCCTCAGTGCCTCTTGCAGGGCAGTGTCTCCTAAGGGTATCCCTGTAGCATTACCCCGTAGCCTTTAGTTAGTCTAAGGAAGACAGAAAGGGAGTAGGAATCTGCTGTAGGTATCTTCTGAGAAGAAACAAACAGTTTTTCACATCACTTTCACTTCTGTCTACATCTCTTTTTGGGTCCACCATAAGGACAATAAAGGTGACTTTTCAGACGAATCTAACTCTCTCAAGAAAGTGAACCCAGTGCAGGCCCTCTGTGGCAGTATGTCCTTAGTGGAGGGACATTTTCCAAGCTAAAGGAAACAAGTCAAAACATTAAAGCCAAGCATGACTTAAACCAAAACAAAAACCACCTGCAAAACCCATGAGACTGCCAGATTGCAAAAACTCCTTATCTTTTGAGTCCGTGCTCATGAGCCAGCCAATTATGTTGAAGAGTATAGAGCCCAGAAACTTCTTATTAATTATAACAATGGTCTTTTGACTACTGGAATAGATGGCAGCATCACAGATTTACTAGATGGTCAAGTACCAAACTGGTTTAATGCCTTGGTAAGGAAAGGCTGGAACCTCTATTCCATACTTTAAAAACAGAGTTGAATTTAATGTGTAAACCTGTAACTATGTTAACCAGGGCCCCGAATTGCGTTGACAAGTGCCGTATAGTCCCAGGGAGGCACATTAAAACCCTGTGGTAAAAGGGCTGGTAGAGTAGGACCTCTCCCATGTATTTAGAAATCTGTTACATTTTGATGCAATCTTTTTCAGTCGCTAAAAAGGAGAGGGATAATTGTCTCAAAAAAAGCCATTTATTGTCATTCCTGGGCAGCACTGGGGGTCCATGCTGAAGGTTCAGGTTTGCAGGATTGCAGCTCCTGCAGGCCAGGCCCATCCAGGGTGGCCACTGCATGCTTGGAGCCAGGACCATGCCACGGTGCTACAGCTGTTGTGAGCGCTTTTAAAAATCACACTCAGCAAGCTCTGCTCCCCTCTGCCATCTCCTCTCCCAGAAAAAACCCTGTGAGCTTGGGCACAGATAATAAATTCATCATTCATTGAGACACTTAGATCAGGACTTGGCCATTATGCAGCTGATTGCACAGAGACTGAATGTGAGTGCAGACACGGATCCTGCTGACAGGCTTGAATTACACAAGGTAAGAGTCAGCAAAACCTGGATCCTTGTGGTTTTAGTCACTGGTTCTCCCCAAAATGCTGAGAGCAGGTGTGTAATTGAAGGCACATGATCCGGTATAGTGAGTACAGAGGTGCTGTTCTCCAGAAATTACTTGTGTCTGGGGAGGAAAAACAGCAAAGAGCTGCATTCTCCTCCTTACTGACCCAGCAGTGTGGGCACAAAGTAAAAGTGACACAATTGCAAGGAGCAGACCACCTGCCCTGCCCAACACTGTTCCAGTATGCATGAACAGGTGCACTTCCCTCTTCTGCACATTCCAGGGCAGAAGCATCACCCTGCTGGTGCAAGGCACACGATGGCAGGGACTGAGCTAACCCAAACATCTCTCCTGTCTCTGCTGGCCCCTTCCATCCGTGCTTCCCCACACACACCTCACCAGAGCTGAGGAGCTGCCCACTAATCCCCAGCTCTGCCTGGGGTCTTGCATCCCCTAGGAATCCAGCCACAATTCCAAATGTCTCTGAGAAGTTGTTCTGGATGGAAAAGGTGATAAAGTTTTATCCCCTTTGCAGGAGCTTGTATTTTTGGTGAGAATCCTTTTCTTTTAGTATCTTTTTATTTTTCGTCTCTCTCCCTCATTCCTGCCTAAGCTGAAAGAAGCCACATTATATCTGAGTTCTACTCTGCAGAGCATGGATTTGAAATTAGCAGAATGAGTTAGTCCATTCCCAGTTTATTAAAAACTGTTTTTCGGGGACTGATAAGGAAACCAATTAAAAGCCATGAAGTCTATTTTCATAATAATGCTAAATAGGACACTTCATAAATTGAAGATTCTCCATGCAAAGAAAAAGTGATACATTGTAGTTCAATAAAATGAGT
Source organism: Rhipidura dahli (assembly GCA_013399225.1). Lineage (NCBI taxonomy): Eukaryota > Metazoa > Chordata > Aves > Passeriformes > Rhipiduridae > Rhipidura > Rhipidura dahli. Next base: position 1,390,018 of record VXAC01003560.1, on the reverse strand, counting down.
TCAGAATTCTTTAAAGAGTAAGGTAGTAACTTTTTCCCCGCTTGTTTTGAAATTTGTCCTTAATTCTTGATCCTTGTTTAAACAAACTTCCTGCACACAGCCAGGAGGCAGTGCAACAGCTGTTCTGCAGGCTGGAAGTGATGGGATATTTGCTTGAGGACATGGCAGAAGAGGGTCAATTGTATGCAATGAACAAATAATTTATTAGGTTGGCCTCATTTCTTCTTTGTCATTTGTCTGTGAACAGATCATAATTTCAGCAGTGCTGTTTGTTTTTCAGAGTTTGACACATAGAAACATAAATAAACAAATGTGACTGCTGAATTTCTTATGAACTTTAATCCCTTATATACAGTCCCTTATAACTAGGTATTCAAACATATTGATTTTGCTCTTTTAATTGGATGTGTGGTACTGGTTTCAGTCTCCTGGCTGAATAGGAGTTACTGACCTCTGAGATAAATTAAAAATGTATTTTCTATAAGACTTCCGCAGAATCATTTTAGAATCCCAGGCACAGAATTATTTTTTAAAGATTTGGGAAATCAGACTGGAAAGAAATTAGCAAAATAATAAAAAAGTCAAACTAAGTTTATTCCCCCACTTTAGACAAATGTGTGAAGATAGTTAGTTATTTTGGCAATTTTTATTAGGGATTTAGCCATCTTGGTCAGCAGATATGATCACTGCTTTACAGAAGTTTTAAAGTTAAAACCAAGAGGGTTTTATTGATACTGTCAGTAAACAGTGTTACAATTTTCACTCATGTCTAAATGCCGTGTGCATATTAAGTGCCTATTCTCATAGCAATAATCATGGTTTAGTAAAATTTATAGTTTGATGTGCATGGAAGTAAATCAGCAGAAGATTGGGTGAACTGAAATGTGTGAACTTTTCTAGCTGAAGGAACTGAATTACTGAAATGCAAAACTAGTTACCTGCTTCATTAAGAACTATGAGCGCAGATGATTTCTATGAAAAAAAATGATGCAAAGCAATTGGCTAGAGAGTGATTGCAGGAGATAGTGTTGGTGCTAATTGACTTGTTCAGGATGTACGCAAAATCAGATTTGCCAATCGTATGTGCTTTTTGTAAATGATAATATTATGGCAATTAAAGGATAAATCACTTTTCCATGATGTCGCTATATTAACTTAAAATGATCATCTGGGTTTAATTCAGATCTGAGAATAAACAATTTATTTCAAAATGTTACCTTTCAAGTCTTATTTCTTCGTGGGCGCTCTGAGTGCTTTTTGTCTGCTATATATTGACGGTTCTCATGCTCAGACTGCTGATCCTAAGGGTGTTCATATAAACAGATGTTCCTCATATCCTGTCTGGGTTATTTTTCCCCCCTTCTTTATAGAAGTCATAATTCTACTGTATGTAGTGCTGTAGACATTTTCATGGTAGAAAGCCACGGTGTCTTTCATAAATGCCGTTTCCCATGAGAGACCAAAAAGTGTGTGGATCCCATGGTGATGGATGTTCATTGGAGGCAGCCTGGGCTGCAATAGGAGCAAACAGATATGTGAGACACCAGGGCAGTGTCTTATGTGGGAAGGACATAGGTAACCTTAGGGGGAAACAGCCTAAAATGTAAAAACAGACTTACTAAAAGATATTTTACCCAGTAGGTTGGAGAGAAAACTGATATTCTCTTCTGTAAAGGTCTTTTTCTTTTAAAAAACCTGCACTTCAGCTATTTCACTTTCAATTTGCTGAATTTCCTCTGCACAATGAGCAATTACTTCTCTTATGTCTACATGACAGACCAGGAGGGCTTAGCTAAAAGAGAGGCTTCTACCTGGCTTCAGACCCTAAGGGTCTGCTAAAACCTTCAGACCCTCAGGGTCTGTGCAGGCTAAAACTGAGAAGCTCAGGCTGTTAGCTGGGGGAAAAAGGGGTCTGCAAACTCCAAATCAAAACATCGTTCATACTGAACAAGAATCACAGAACTCTCTCCTTGGAAGTGGGCTGAGGATTGATGGATTTTTGGAGAACTTTTTCTTTACTCTTGCAGCAGCTGGAGGAGTGATAGATTTTGTTTTAATCCAGCCCTCTAGGATGAGAGAAAATGGAATTATGTTGAACTGGCTACAGAAAGAAATAAAAGCCTGAGTTAGCTACAAATAGATAAAATGTTTCTCACAGTTTGTAAAAATTACAGTGAAAAATGAACTGCAACATGGAGACAGCATGACTTCTGTTTATAAATATTTGTGTTTCATGCTGAGAATTCCTTCAGCTGAGTAGATGCCTTTAAAACTATCTAAAGATTAGAAAATCTGACTCCAAAAAAGTTAATTTAATGGATTAAATATACCATAATTTAATTCCTCTTGATACAGGACAGAGTGGAATTGCCCACTGGCCAGCTGTTCAAGCAGTGTCCATGTCATTCTGGAGCCTGGAAACCGTGCTCACAAGTTGACACCGTCTTTTGCAAACTGCTCATTAACACTTACCTTTGTCACCCTGGATTGGTGAGCCATACAGTGAGCTAAACTGGCTGCAGGATGAACAAGTGTTTTTACAAGTCTATTCATTTCAGTAATTCAGGTTCTCAAACAGCAGGGGGAAAACCCAAAAAATATTAGGATTGTATCATTTTTCTGACCTATTGACCAAACTGCATGTTCTGATGTTCAGTAGTATGTTTTCACCAACTTTTCATCCATTTCCTCTCTTTCCTTCTTCTTTCTCCCCTTTTTATGCCAAGCCCCCTGCCAGGCTCCTTCCCCCTTCTCCTCCCAGCCTGCATCCATTTTGCACATTCTCCTTCCAATGTACTCCTCCTAAACATTAATTACTTCCTCAAGCTCTGTTAGTTGGATGTTACAGAAACTAAGCAGTGTAGACTACAATATATCCAGTGCTTTACTCTGTATGTCAAAACTGGTTGCAGATAGCTGTTCAAATCATTTGCCTTCCATGTCTTGCCTCCACTGGAATAGATGGCAGTGGTTTCATTGGCTTTGACGAGGAGATACCGGATTATTTGCTTGTTTTCCAATATGGCCAGGGGTCACAGCAGGAGGCGTCTTCCAGAAAGGTTCAGGTTCCAGCCCCAGCCCTGAGTGCACACCTGGGGGTTTCGATGGGATGTGAAAGAGAAGGTTTAACTGTCCAGAAATCCTCTCTATTTATAGTGATGAGGGAGCTGTGGGGTGCTCTGCTGTGTTAAAAGATGCTGCTTAAAATGCAGTGAGAGAGGAACTGATCCTTTTGAAAAACCGTGCTTGGAGATGCTGAGCACCTGAGAACATGATGCTGAGTACTGAGTTGTTTTACCAATATTTTGACAAGAGATGAAGCCTCCATGGAAGGAGAAAAGTATAGAGTAGAGATAGCTTTGTGCCTCTCTGGTTTATTTTGAAGGCTTTCCAGTCATTCTATCAATCTCACCATCTCCTGGCGTCTCTCAGTGTGCACTGACAACCTTTGTGCTGTAGCAAGATCAAGCCATTGAGGCCATAGGTGATCAGTTGTGTTGGCAGCTCTCAGTGCAAGGGAAGCCTGATCAGGATCCTTTGCAGCTGGCTGAAGGCAAAGTGAGTTCAGGACCCACAAGGAGCATTATCCGGCTGAATATTGAAATATTTGTCGCTGTTCAGGAGTTCATCTCAACACTGCTGAATTGTATCTTCAGCCCAAACTAGAAATATCTACTGTGCTGCATAGAAGACTCTTGATTGTGCTGAGCAGCTTATCTGTGTTTGTTCTCTTCAAAAATATTTTGTTAGCAGAGTCACTTACTTTTCAGGGCAGAGCAACACCAGACAAGGAAGGAACGGTGATCCTTGCTTGTACTTCTGTCACTGTGCAAGACGGATGTGTAGAAAAAAACCCACGAATCCAAGTTAGCAGAAAGTGGCATATGAGTCGAACTTTACTAATTTTCCAGGGTTTTTATAAGGTAGCAAAGTGTATTAAGTGTCACAAAGTAATTGGTTCTTCGGGCCAGCCACCCGCCAAGGGGCTGGTAAAAGACCCAGGCATGTGGCAGAAAGATATTTTCCTAACCAAAATCATCACTGTCTGAGAAAAACAACCTGCAGGTGCAAGAAGTTTAAAAACCTGTAATATTGTTTAGGTCAGCATGTATGGGAAAGACAGGGTTCTCACAGAACACTAGAGAGCTGAAAATTTCTCCTACTACAAGCTCCGTTACCACCAGCAGTACTTCTTAGACCTAGAGGGTCCAGTGGTCACTGACAAATACATGTAACCCCCTTCTGCATTGGGCAGGCATAGTTAATCCCATTCTTGAGTGAGGAACCAAAAAAATTGCAAATTCCAAGTGGCTTTCCAAGCCATAGGTGTTCCATGGCACTGTTTGGTCTGTACTGTAGTCTCGCTCACCCTTTGAATTGGTGTGTTCGGAACGGCATTCCAAAGCTGAAGGAACAACTGGGACCTTGCAGAGATAAGAAAATTATGTAGATTCATAACATTTTTAGTTTACAGTTAACACATGGAAACACATAGTGTATTCCTATTACTTGAGACAAGCAAGATGTCCCGTAGTCCAAATAAATCTCTGACAAGATGACACTTCTTTTTTTTTTTTTTAATTTTGGATTTTCACTTCAGAAGATACTTTTCCTTTTTGGTTACAATACATTTTTTTCTTTTTTTTAATATCTTGGTGTTCAATCAGTGTTGTCCTTTTTGACATGCTTTGCCTGTTACACTCCCCCAATAATGCCACAGTGTTTGTCTTCTAAAGATTGTTCCCAACCTATGAAAAAACTGTCTTTGTGTATAGAATGGATCTGAACTCTCTTTTAATCTGTGCTACTTCTCAAACATAGAGAAGACTGCAGAGAAGGTGGAGATGAAAAACATGATGCCAATGAGATCCCTCCTCACTAGGCACTATGCCTGTAGGTGACCCTCTCCGTCCTGATCCTACCTGTGAGCAGGTGGTGTCCGCACAGGGACTGGATCTGTCCACTCCAGCTCTGGTGAGGAAGAGGAGGTCGGGGACCCATTCCCACAAGTTTTAGTGAGGAGAAAAATTATCAATGTGCGTCAGCTTCTCCACTTCTGGCTACCATGTTGTTGTAGCAGCCTCATCCCAAGTCCATTAGGTATTTTCACATTTTTTTGACACCTCTAAAGTGAAAGCTGTCTTTTCTCTTTTCTCCATTTTAGAGAAAAATTCAGAAAACACCCTGCACAAAAAAATGTTCAAGATTACATTCGTCTGTATAATTTTCAGTGATCTGCAGATTTGTGTCCCATGGTGGCTGTTAAAGCCTGCATTCAGAACATTTCTCCAGAGAACACTCTCAGGTTGCGATATAGTTAAATGCTAACTAAAAATTAGGAACATTTGGAATATTTGCCTGAGAAATTTAATTATGTCATGATTTGAAATTTGTAGGCTTCAGTATCTGTGAGAATGCTACTTAATTTCCTGGAAATGCTATTAGACTTATGCTCCGATCAGCTGGAATATTTTATTCATAATCATGTGGCACTCAGTGCCCATAATTAACAATTGTGTGTCAATTTGTCAAGCACCATAAAAGACAAATGGGAAGGCAAACTGTTCTCTCACTTTTGCTTTTTCAGCAAATATTTTTCATTATAAATCCCATTTTCCAGAGGAGTTCCTGAGATTACTTTGGTATTTTAGTCATTTAAAAACAAACAGTAGCTGGTTTGCAATTACATTCACTCCTGACTGGAAACTCTTCTGGATCCAATATTGCAGTTTATCTTAAGGTTTGTCATTAGCAGAGAGGAATGTTCCTTCTGTAGGTTGGCAGAAATATCTGGCAGGCAACTAAATTGTCCTTTTCAGCTTTGGGTAGATGGTCATCTGGTGTGCTGTCTCTGCTCCTGGTCTGTCACACATGGCATTACAAGGTGATCAGCTCCTCAGGAAATCAGGACCTACTCCTTTGATCTTTCTTTTCCCCTTTTCTCTTTCATTTCTCCATTCATTCCCAGTGATGGTAACTATGTAAGTGAGGGTAGGACATGATTATCTTATTCATTTCTGAGCACCTTGATTGTAAATCACCATGAGGCATCTGAAGGGTGATAACTAAAGTGAGCAAACAAAATCTATCTAGAGTTCCAGCGCCAGTTGCACACCCCCTGGCAGTGGCTGTCATCACACCACTTTTTTCAGAAGGTAAAAAAATTCCAGTTCTGTGCAGTCAGAAATCAAACTTCAACAGAGGTAAGTATTGATAGGGGTAAGGCATTTATTCAACTACACTTCATCAGACAGTCTTGTGTAAGTATATTTCTTAGAATATATGGAGACTCTACAGACCTCTGGATTTCTGTCCTGCCTGCTGAATCTGCCCATCACAATACACATCTGTGGTTTCTGTGGGGAACAGGTTTGTAAGCAGAGTTTAGCAACTTTCTGTATTCATTTTGTATTTACATTATACTTTTTTCCCAGAAATCCCGGTGCAGAAAAGCTGGTTTAGAAGCAGGGGTTAATTTTTCTTTATTTATAGTAGATAATAACTCCTATATGACCTATGCACATAATAAATGTAAACAAACAAACAAACAAAACCCCCTGAAAATTGTGAAAATTTAATNGACCTATGTAAAAAACCAACCAAACAAAACCCCCTGAAAATGGTGAAAATTTAGTAGTTTTGTAAACAAACAGCATTGTGATGTTTTGGTTTTCTGGTGGTTTTTTTTTTGTTTTGTTTTTTTTTTTTTTGTTTTTTTTTTGGTTTTTTAAATTTGTTTTTCTTACCTACTGGTGTTCATTGGTTATCCCATAAAACTTCCAGTCACAGCTGTTGCTGGTCACCAGGCACAGGGCCAGGAGGTGGAGAGACTGACAGTTCTGCTTCCACAGACAAGACTAATGTCATGCTAATGATATAATGCTGGTGACCCTGTGTAACTATTTTTTATGCCTATAGAACAAAGAAAATATAGAAGAACCTATTTTAGCAAGGGGGAAAAAGGTGGAAATTCTGTTGGCTACTTGAGTGCATTGAAAGTGGGGTTTAAGTCATAGCAACTGAGTTTAAATCTTAGCAGTGGAAGACCAAGGGATTTTTGTGGGTAACCTGGGATTTGTTTCTTTGTTACATTTATGTGTGACCTGTAGTCACTTGCTGAACCAGAAAGCAAATGCAACAGAAGGGGCAGGGGGATGTGACCAAATTGTTCTTGCCTGTGAAATGGTGCACCTGAACCCTGCTTTGAAAGAACCACTTGCTGGGCATGGAGTAGCCATGATTGCAAGGCTCTCTGAGCATGGGAGCCTTTTGAATATGCTGTTACATAAATGCCATATTGGCTCTTTGTGTGGATTCTTTTCTCGCTAGGAGCTGTGCTAAAACTTCTAAGAGGTTTATGAAACGGGTATTAGAAATATTTTTTCTAAATGGGATTAAGTCCAAGATTCAGTCTTTAAAGTTCCCTTACATTTCTTAAACTACCACAGTCCATTTCCCCTGTGTCTATACCCACATTTATTTTCTTAACACTCTTCTCTAAAATTATTGGTGAAAACTTGACTTTTCTTATTGATCTCTCTTTTTTTATCCTTCTGGTGTACTTCCCATTCTATTTCAAATGTCATTGACTTCTCTACTGTCTCTTTTGCTTTTCACATGGAATTTAAATGCTCTGTCGACAAAGCACTGAAGTAAGAGCTTATATTTTGATGTGATTATACTCCCCAGTGCATTTGCCCCACCATTCACAATAAAACCTTACTCCTTGCTGGATGACTCATATCAGGAAAAAACTTTCTGTAATGAATATGTTTTGTGTAAATATTCAAAGCCACCTCTGTATTAAAGAGACCAGTTGTTTATGGCAGAGCACTGACCTATATTTTTCAATAGGCAAGCTTGTCAGTGTAGTGCTACAGCTGAGATTTAAACTATTGTCTTGAAAACTTCATTTGGCGCATCCCCCACTCCCACTGTATCACATGTCTTTTCATGCTTCTGGTGATGGATCCATGCATTTGAGGTGGTTCTTAGGAGAACTGTGCACTTCTAGATACTGAATATGAATTTCAGAGTCTTCTAGTTTAAACACAGGGCAGGGTGGTAGCTGTGAAGTGCCATAAACATCTGGCAGCAGGGCAGGTGGCCACATAGTGGTTTCATTCCACCTCAGTGTAAGTGGTCTCCATCATGTAAAATACAAATAGCACTTATCAAAACTCTCTGAGACTATAAGGTTTTTCCTCTGCATTTAGAAAGCACTGACTTTTTCTTTGCCCAAGATTTAGGAAATGACATTGGAAACTAGGTCTTAGCATCTTCTTTCAGAAGTGAGATGAAAAAACAGATTTGGTCTAGAGGGCTTGAACCCTCTCTTGGCACATGGAATTCAGGAACATACAGTCTCTTGACAGAGACATGATTTTAGAAGTGTTTGAGGTCTTTTCCTTTCACTTTTCCCATTGGAAGGCTGATTCCAAACCAAATTAATGGCTAGGAACTTTATTTGCATTCCTAGCCTAAATATATTCATGAACAACCTTTATCCATTTGTTTTGTGACACCATTACCTTTTATCTTGAATAGTTCCTTATTAATAATTAATAGAGTATTAATTAATATTTAATAGAGAGCAAACACATCCTCCCTTACCTTTCCCCTTAGCTGTTTCACTTCATTTTGCTAGACTAAACAATCTAAGCTCCTCTAATCTCCCTCGACAAAAGAAAAAACTCTCTCCAAACTGATTTTTGCAGACTTTTCTACACCTGGTCTGTTTTCATTTTGTGATGAGGGTGGCCAAACCCCAGCTTGCAAAATGCATGTAGCTCATAAGATCTTAAAATGTGTCTCTTTTGCTGGTTATTCAGTGTTAGTGCTGCTGCCCAAAATGCAAGAGAAGTGTATTGCCAGCACTAGAAGGTAAGAAAATGGAATAAATAGGCACAGGATCGACATACAGTGCTCTGGAACACGTGATGCTTCTAGTAAGAAGAAGAGGCTTCCAGCTCTTCTGCATATTGCACTGTGCTGGCAGGAGCTCCGCACCAAGGATTCAGGAACAAGGTAGGGCATGGTATTTCACTGGGGAGAGGTGCAAAAGTGGGGAGGCTGATAAGGTGGAAGCAATATTTTTAGAGAGGTGCAGGGCACAAAAAGTGAGGGTGAGGAGGATGCGTCCTTTGGGCTCCAACCATTGTGCAGTGGGCTTAGGGACCACTGCTCAGATGAATTGTTAATGTAGGTGGTGTGGAGCTCAGCTGTCCTGTTAGCTTTGTCACCCTGGGATGTGTCTCTGTGGCAGGCTGCAGTAACACCTGAGCTATGTGAACACACCAGCCACAGCCCTGGGAGGCTGCTTTAGCTTGATATTCCACCTGGGCTGATTAGCCCTTCTCACATAGCCAGGCTGCTCCCAGTGTCAAGGCTGGCAGCTGTGGCCAGCCTGACTTTGGATATCATGGCCAGGTACTGTAGGCTTAGACGACTGACATATAAACAGCAGGAAAATCTCCCAGAGTCTGGAGTGTTTGTCAGGTACGTAAATATCTCAGATTATTTTTCCCTAAATTATTCCTATGGGGGTCGTTTATGCAGCAGTTTTATAACTAGTTTTTGCATAAAATATAGACCTGGTACTCAGGTTATCTTTTATGTAGTCAAACATTTTATTGTTTGCATGCTAATCTAAACTCTTCATCACTGAATGGCTTTAGCAGCCATAGTCTGGTTTTCCTATGGTGCTTTGCTTTGGAAGAGAAAATGAATGTGTCTGCTTTTCTTAATCATAAATTCAGTCTCCTGTTTCTTTGTTATAATTCTTTTGATGTGAACAAAACTCCAAATCCATTTTTTTTTTTTTTTAAATTTAAAAAGCTAGTATATGTAAGAATGCCTATGTGCTAACAAAGAGCCCTCTGCAGCTGGATGCTTAGTAAAAGCTGGGGCAATGTCTCCGTTGAAAGGGTTCTTTCAGTTTTCATACTTTTGATCATGCCTGAAATATCATTTCCAGCCTTGAAATAAGTACAGGATTTGTTGTTTCAGAGTGGTACGGTGAACAGTTCATCCTTTAGTTTACTTTCTTCAGGACCCTCTTTTTAATGTCTCATAAAAAAGTATAACCCTGGTAGAGGAGCCTGGATGACAAAGGGAGCCTGAGTAACATAGGATTTCCAGTTTGGAGTACATTGTGGTGTACCAAAGTTTAGGATGTGTGTCTCACTGCAGAGTTCATGAAATCATGGCAATGAAGAGTATAGGCACACCCATCCCATAATGTGAGGGCTGAAACAAACCTCTGAGTGCTTAACATGCAGCTCTCATTTTATCTGCACCCATATATGTGCTGTATGTATAGCACTGCACATTTCTGGGGCTTTGTCAGCCCAGATTTCCAAACTCTCAGTTGCAACCTGCTTGCATTTGATTGCAGCTCCCAAACTAACCTGTGCTTAATTTACCACCATTTGAAGCTTTCCTGCCCTCCAGGTTAGGAATGGCCAGCTGCTTCCTGGCCAGTGAGCAGTGAGCTCCTTGCACCCACAGACCTCAGCTCTTGCCTTGAGGTGGAAAGCAATTAGGTCACTGATACAGGGTCACTGCAAGCATTGTTTGTACCCAAACCATTTCTTTTCACTGAGTCAGTTGTAGGAGGGTTGCTGAAGATAAAATAATGGTGATTTTCATATGCAGGCTACAATGAACAGGGCAAGTACCCTCCCCTGCAGAGGCTCTGCCCAAGGAATACCTCAGAGAGTAAGGAATGGACTTCACTGTGGCACAAGATACCTTTGGGGCCAGAAACCTCTGCCGCAGCCGGATTCATAGCCCAGTAGTAATCCAAGACCAAAGTCTATCTGCACCTCTGATTTGAGCATTTTCCATCTTTTCCTTTTTTTTCTTCCTACAAAGATTAAGTTCAAAACCAAAAAAAAAAAAAAAAAACACCAACCAAAATTGAAGTCTCTGCTGTAGAATGATACCTGGAATAATAATTGGATCAAATGAATAATGTGCATTTTTACTCATAGTCTGAAGTGTCCTAGTTTGTGTGATGGATTAATCACCATTTCCTTGTGAATTATGTCATCACCTTCAAAATGATATCTTAGTTTCCATAGAGTGGCTGAAGCCATAGACAGCTGCCTTATTAACTGCTTGTTCGTAACAGCTCCATGAAAACTGGAGTTTTAGTTAGTGGTAATGGTTAAAGAAGGTGGAGAAAAAATTCCCAGGAGGTCCTAGTTTACATGAAATAACCACTTTCATCAAGATGCAGCCATCAATTTTTAATTGTGTGTTGCTGGTTCATGTGTGGGGCTTGTTGAATGAAGTAATCATGGTCACAGTTAATCAGGACATGCCTGATTCCCCCTCAAAACCAGGGAAACTCAGTGCTGGCAGACACAGATCTTATTTCAACTGTATCCTGTATTTAAAGAAAAAACAGCTGCGAGCCATAGTTACTAGTGTTAGTGACACTCAGCCAACATATGAAGCATTTTGGGCTCCATTAAAAATAGGAAAAAAATCACAGTTCACAAAATGTAGAGACTGAATTTTTTTATATAATAACTCATCCATTTGTCATATTTTTTTTTTTAAGCTGTAAATAAGCGCATAGCAAAACTGGATAATTTTAGATTAGGATAATTCCCATGTGGATTTCAAGAAGTGGAGGATAACTAGGGACTTTTGCAATCTGTTCCCAAATGAGCCTTTGACAGGAGAATGGAATAGGGAAACAACCAAACACTGAAATGAGAGAGGAAGGAAGAAAGGAAGGAGGGAAGAAAGGAAATAAACAGAGTAAATACTATTAAATGTTTGCTTTTGTAAAAGTACTTGGTTGTGCTCTCTGAGGTATAATAAATATTGTCCAAACCTCAAAATGTACAATTCTGTAAGACAGACTCAAATCACTACAATCAAATCCCCCAGCCTGCTGAGAGTGTTCAGCCTACCATAATTTAGAGTTTGTCATTAATAACTGACATGCTTTGCTGACATATTTCTTTTTCCATCATGTATTTGAAATTTTAATCAAATTGGTCTTAGCACGCTAAAAACATGATCATTTGCTAGGAAATTTCATTGGGCAGGAATAAATACATTGAGAAAAAATAATTCTGAATGCTGAAAGTCAACTTTAGACTTTCTGTTACATTCACAATTTTCCATCATCTTTGTTTAGGACTGTGACATGTAAACTCTTTTCCCAGCACAAGTTTGGGTTATAAATCTAAGTCTCCAATATCATGTTCCAGAGTAAATAAAAATAAATCAGATTTGTTGAGTCAGCTTTTTTTTTTTTTTTTTCAGTTCAGAAACAACTTCTGATTTTTTATTTATTAGATTATTCCCATTGACTAGTGACTGAAAGGCTAATGCAGGAACAGTCACACTGGGTCAGATCAAAAGTTGATCTAACACAATAGTCGGTCTTCAGCTCTGAAATTAAAACCTAAGAAAGAGTACAGGAGGATAGGCAGGCACAGCTATTTCCAAAAAATACTTTGTATTGCTGCGCTTCACTGCTCAAAGACTAGCTGAGCCAGAGGTGATAGCCCTTTGGCAGGTTATCATTCCTATGAGTTGGTCCAGTCAGCTTTTCAGAGCACATAAACTTCTAGCATTTACAGCTTCCCGTGGAAAGGACTTGCGCACAATTTAATGATGTGCTGTATGAACAAACACATCTTTTTGCTGGTTCTGTAGCATGCTAGTTTCATGTGATATGCCCCTTTCTTTCTCTATACCTTCAGATAGGATGAACAGATTCCTTTCTACCTTCTTCAGTCCTCTGATGATTCTGTGAATGTCTGCCATATCACATCCTCAGTCATTGCCTTCCCAGGCTGAAAATAACTATGTGTAGTTATTTTCACCTGGAAGCTGCTCCATGCTATTGAATGTAACTGCCATCCTCCTATTGATCTATGAATTTTTTCCATGTCTTTTTTGGGTAGAGAAACCAGGAGCTGAGGCTGAAACTTTTGCAAAAAGAGAATGATATTTCTGTTTGTTTTCCCTTCCTTTCCTAGTAATTTGATTTTTTGTTCTGGTTTAACCCCAGATGGCATCTAGGCACTACAGAGCTTCTCACTCACTTTCCCCTGGTGGAATGGGAAAGAGAATTGTAAGAGTAAGTGGGAAACCTCACAGGTTGACTGTAACAGGTAAAGTCAAAGTAACACACAAAAACAAAGCAGAACAAGGATTTAATTCATCACTTCCCATAGGCAGGGAGGTGTTCAGTCATCTCCAGGAAAGCAGGGCTCTATCATGCCTGATGGTGACTTGGGAAAACAAACACCATAACTCCTAATGTCCTCCTCCTTCCTCCTTCTTCCCCCAGATTTGTGTACTGACTATGATGCCATATGATCTGAAATATCCCTTTGGCCAGTTCTGGTCAACTGTCCAGGCTGTGTCCCATCCCAGCTCCTTGCACACTCCCAGCCCACTCTCCATTGGGGCGAGAGGCAGAAAGGGCCCTGACTCGGTGTCAGCACTGCCCAGCTGTAACAAACACATCCCTGTGTTATCAACGCTGTTTTGGTCACAAATTCAAAACACAGCCCCATGCCAGCTGCTGTGAAGAAAATTAACTCTATCCCAGTGAAACCCAGCACATTTGCTTTCATGAGCACTGAGCTGAGCTGTTTGAAGGGCTGGCTGTTGTGACTCTGAAACCTCATTTGTGCCTTGTAATAGCCTACTGCAGACTTCATCACCCTGTGTAAAAAGTCGTGATGGTTGGTCTTTTTCCACATGTCCAGCACTCTCAAATTGTGTGTTTTCTATTTTACCTGCTATTTAATTGCTTAGGTTCTGAGCTACAAAGAGTGCTTCTGTATTGGTGGTGTAGGAACAGGAGGGAGTTTTTGGAACAAATCTCCTCATTGTCTCTATTTGTCATGCATTTGTACACCCAGAAGATGACTTTGATTCCTTCCAGATGTAATGAAACCAAAAGATAAGCTCCTGAAGTTCAGCTCGGGTGTCCTATCCTCAAACATTGAACCCATGGGAGCAGACTGGAATAAGTCCTAATTAAATTTAAAAAAAACCACAAAAAATTATGAGATGTGGATCATGTGTGGTCTTCAGCAGCAATTGTTTCACTGTACACATCTGCTCTTGTTAATCCTTGGTTCTTCCTAGTTTTAACATGGCTTCAAATCTTACTGCAGTACTTCACCACTGGCCCTTATCTTTACCTTCCAGAGTAAATTAGTCTCATCCATGGGTTGTTAAAAAATGGCAAATATTATGCAGGTTTGGTTCAAGATGTTAGACCAATATGATCCAGTAGGGATACATTTTTCCTCTAGATCTTCTTATATGTACCATTTCTTACCAGCTCTTTTCTACTACTGTGTCTTATCCTTTAAGATTTTCCTAGGAACTAATAAAAAATTATTTAAAAAAATATTGGCTGTTTCCTGTAGTTGTTCTCTGAACTTTAATACTCAGGATGAATATTTCACTATCTGCTTTATATTATTATTTTTCATTGAAAGAGAAGTTGCCAAAAGTAAGGGAGGGAAATACATGAGTGTGAGGAAATGGTAAATTCTTTAAAATTGGCATAATTGATAACTAATCTTCAACATTTGATTTCCTGGGAAACAAAAACAGGGACTGATATTGAATGAATATGTTGTCGAAGGATGACGAACAAGCTGGTGTGGTTTATATAAATTGTGTCACTAACCTTGTGGTGACAGAAGTGGTTATGATATAAAATCTTTTTGACTTGCAGGATTATCATATTTTACAGTATTCTGTCTTTCTGTTTCAATAAACAAAATTTCACTTATTGGCGCATTTGATTGTGGGTCTGAAGGAATCAATTTTCTGCTCCTTTTGAGATGGAAACTCATCTTGCTGGACTTCTATTTATGACCTCTTGACAATGCTTATATTTTATTTAAGAAATTGTTTTCATTACTTCAGTTTGCTCAACCAAAAACCCCCAGGCACTTCATTCAGCTTTAGATGCACAGAGCAGGATAAATTCATAAATTGGCAGAGTGCAATGATTTATGATTAATTTAACCTTCTACTGTTTTGACGTCTAGTTTTTCCCATCTATCACATTTGGGATTGAAGTAGCCATGGTGGAGGAGTTAAAAAAGGCATATGAAGTGCCCTAGTCATCTGTCTCTGAAACAGGGGTCTGAGAACTCCTTCCATGAAACTTCTGATTACTATGAAGCCACAACTGGCCTCATAAATATAACAGGATCTGTGATGCAGTGCTCCTTGGTGTCTGCTCTCTTAAGTATGGTATGAAATCCACTTTGAGATTAGAAGCAAACAGTCTGATCTGGAGAATTTTTCAGGCAGATATTTTTGAACACTTGAAAGAAAATAAACCTAGTAATGTTATTATATTGAGTAACAGCCTCCCCTTTGTCAAATGCAAACGTGCTTCACAACTGCAATCTTCTTTGCATTTGTTCTGCTAAAACTGCTAATAAATAAAATCCTTATTGTTAAGCATATTTATGAAATATTGGTTTCATTCCTGAGCCTTTTTTCAGTACTGTTACAGAATTAACATGCTTCTGTTGCATATTTATAAATCTTAAATATCGTTAACTTCGAATCACAGAATTAAGTGATAACTCGGATTATTCTTTTATTGTGAGAATGGAATAGGCATCTGTTCATTGAGTTTACAAGATAACATCTGGTGCGGAGGGTGCCAAACAGCCAGCTATTCTGCAAACGGAGTGCCAGAAGATGACTTTTAAAGCAAAGTCTGTGCTGCAAAGACAATGCTGCAATGCTTGGACAGAATTCAGAGGATGTGAGCTGCACGGAGATCTCAGCCATAATGTCAGCAGGCAGAAGAAACGCTCCCCTCATGTCTCTTGCTGTACAAACAGGATTAGGCACCTGCTATTCTCTGTGTTCTTCTTGTAGGTATTAATAGAGTGGTTGAGACAGGACTGTGCTGAGTCTCTGACTCCTTCAAGTGACTGCCATTTCTACCCCACTCCCAGGGGTATCAGTGAGAGAGACCTTGTCTGCTCACACCCTGCTTGCATGAGGGTGGCCCTAGCCCAGTGTGCCTGGGGAAACTGAGTCTTGGTGTCTGGTGTGCTCCCCTCTCATGTCACCACAGACTGTGCTCTTTCTAGCAGCTTGAAAGGATCTAAGTGTGTCCTGTCCAAACAGTTCTACATCAACAAAGCAGCATCCATGATATACACATATTTATTTTATTAAAAAAGAACTTATGTACCCAGCTAACAAATCCATGTGATCAGCTGATGAACAGTTTTCTTATAGGTATATCATGTAATGGAAACCATGCAAGGCTTGAAGCAACAGTAAATCAGAAAGCAATTACATGCAATCAAACAAGGAGCCAGTTAAAAGCCTACGGAAGTGGAAACACAGTCCATCCAGATGGGACAGTGCAGACCTGCTTTTAGCCATATCATGACCCATGGATATTAGTATAAACTTTAGTTTACCTTATTTGTCTTCAGATTATTTGAAATTATCTCTTTTACTTAAAAAAAATTCTCTTTTTCCTGCTATGTCATTTATCTTTCTTTAGCTAGTTCAGCTATTCAGAAAAAAAAAATCTTTTTGTTTCTTTTAATGATCTGAAGCAGAATTCTTGAGTTTTTCCTGCTTAGTCTTCAAGCACTCTTTTCTGGCCCAGTGAGGTTTTATGTAATTCGTGTTGCCACAGTATTGGAAAATATTATTGGGAAGGGAAAGGGAAGTTTCAGTTCTATTAGAGCATTAAAACATTGCTTTCACACTGCATCTTTGAAAAATAATGCATTTCTAACAACGCTGCATGGAATCTCAGCTGGAGGTGACTGTATAGCAGTTTGTACCTCATGTTAGATCTAAATTTAATCCGACTGTAGTCAACCAAAAGCAGATGCAGCATTAGTTGTATAAGCTGAATATAAAGGCAGTCACTTTGCCAAGACAATCTTTAACAAAACACTTCTTTCCTATTCAATTTTCAGATTGTTATGTTGTTCTAAGGGACTGATGGCAAGTGATCATGCTGTTTTGATGGGGTTTCTGATTGACATCAGATTTCATTAGTGGCATTAGTGTTGAAGGGAAGGGTCACAGGTTGGTTATGGTTCATTCTACCTGCCTGTCTCACTCAGCAACAACCAGGAAATGTCCAGTAATTTTCTGGCTTTATGCTTCTTTGAACATTCTAATATTTCAGATGAGTAAAGTGCAAGTCAATCATGTTTGTGCATTAATAAAAGGTACATAAAGTGTTTCAGTTAGTCAGTTGAGTGAAATTATTTCAGAGATATGGTAATAACCTTAAGTGATGTTTTGAATGCACTTCATATAAATTAGATCAAATAGATGGGACAAAAGTTATGTTTTCTAGTCATCCACTAATTGTCACGTTCACTGATTCCTGCAGCCACTCTGGGCAGATGCTGGTACCTTTGCTTCAACTGTCCAAAGGCTTTCCCTGTTGTATGTATCTGTTGTATCCTTGTGTTGCAATTAACTCGCCTACTCCAATTTTCCCTTCCCAGTCAAGACCTCCATAGATTGAAAAAAATGTAGCTTCAAAACCTCAAGGATTGTTCAGCTCCTTTCAGAGGCTGTTGGTTTAATTGCCTGCATGGATTTCTGACCGGAGCCCATCAGGTGCCCAGAGATGAGAGGCATCTTCTCCCCCTGCTGTTTCTACTTGTTCCATCTCTGTGCAGAGTGGTTTTCAGGCTTATAGGTGGTTGTGTGGATAAAACTGAACAAAGTAATTCTTTCTGCCCTTTTGGCATGCCTCTGATGGTAGAGAAGAGGAAAGAATGTATTACCCTGTCTTTTGTCATTTGCATCAGAATGACACGCGTTGATCGGTGGACCATGCACTCAGGCATTGTAAACGAAACAGGCAGAAGAAGGACTAAAGGGAAGGGGCTAGATCAGTGGAAGAGCTGTTTAATTCTGTGGTGGATTTAGAACTGCTTTTTTGTGGAAAATTAAGGGCGTAATCAGTTCGAATAATGCAAACTAATCTTCATCTGGCATAGCAGTCTTCTTCCCCCAAATTAGTGTTAAACCCCATCTATAGTAACTAATGCTATCATCTGTCATAAATATTTGGACTCTTGTTCTTCCTTAATAAATGATGATTGCATTAAGTAAATATTTAGCGATTAGATAGCTTATCTATTTTGGCCTTCTTCTCCACTTGTGTCTTTGCGCACACCACAAAAAACCTCAAAACACTTTTAAGCTCTCCCATGCTTTCCACTATTTTCTGTGTAAATATGCAGTTGAAATTTTCTGTTGTATATTTCTGAACTCAGCAGTGAAAAGGCAGTTTAAAAGCCAGGCTATGCAGCTTAGGAAGGATAAAGGAAATGAGGAACAAAACCAGGTTATAGCTCCGGTATAAATGTGGTTACACAGCAGAATGGGATAGTTGCACTTTGCAAGTCAGATTTTCTTCTCTTCTCCTATCACCAGACCTACAGGAAAAGAAAAATAAAAATCTAATATGATTCTAATATGCTGGAATTTTAGATGGTCGTTAAAGACTGCAGGGTCTATTTTGAGAGGTGAGAAATTCTTTGGCTTTCACTGTTTATGTTTTTTGGTGCAGAACTCCTTGCAGAACTGAAGACACAAATAAAAACATTCTGTTTGTCATGTACATCTTTAGTGTGTCCACTATTGCAAGCAGAAAAACCTCCACGTTCCTGCATTTTGTAAGCTTCAGTCATAGGGTGAGTAAATATCTGCTTGAAAGCATAATATAGAAGGTCACAATTTTTTGTTTAAATGCAAAAAAATTATATTCCCTTTTTTCATCTGAAGGCAACAAAGCTTATGTACATGGTCATTGTTTTATTTAAATCTAGACTAGCAGCAGCTCTGACCAATTTTAGCCTCTACCCTCAACAATATATCTTGTTCTCTAAAAGGTGTTTTCTGTCTCCAGTGAGAACCCTTTTTGTTCCTAAACAAAGCCCTGGAAAGGTCACACTGGAAATTGGAGTTCCAGGTAATTCAAATGTAAGCCTAAGTTAAAAATGTTGTGTCTGCAGCTTGCCAAGCACTATTAGAATCTACAGTGTTAGTTTAGATTCAAGTCAAATAGAGCAGTATCCATTGGGAAATTATGCTTTCCTGAGAAGCATGTATGGATTTTTTCTTTCTGTATACCTTTCCAATAAATATTATGATAGCAAGATTCTGTTTCCCATGAATTCTTTATTTAGGTTAAGTATTATATGTGAACTCTGATTTCATGGTTTAGTCCTGATCAAAGTAGCTGATTTTTTAAAATTTATTTATCTGGAAGAGAATTGAATTAAGATACTCAGCAAACTCACATGACAGTCCAAGTAAATGTGATTTGTAAGAACACAAGTCCAGTTATATAATAAGAAATAGAAATGAAAATAATTGAAATTTCAAGTGAGGAAGAATTTTGGTTTTACTGTTCAGATCCACAGTTGAAAACTGGAGGTGCAAAAGTGAAGTTCATGGGTTGAGATAAGAAAAATTTACTGGAAACAACAGTGAGATAAGAAAATGAACAGTAATAGCAACTATAGTAATAACAAAAGTGTACAAAAGAGAGAGTGATTTACATGCAGAATGCTCCTGCAGGCCCCAGATGACAATGAACACAGGTGGATGGCTTCCCCCTCCTGCCACATTTCCTCCACAGAAACCCCTGCTCCTCTTCTGGGAAGCCAGAGAATCCCTTACTCCCATCGTGGCAACGATGTGAAATGGTACAGAACCTCGTGGCTATGCCCCCTCAGCCACACCCCTCTCTCTTTTTTGCAAGGTTAAACTTCATGTTTCTTGTTGTGTTTCTGAAGTCTGGTGCACACCTATTCGTTCCTAAAAGAATTTGATCAGCATAGCTCTGTCAGCTTCTGTGGGATGAACGGATGCATAACTTCTCATAGGCTGTGGTTCATCCTGGTCTTTGCAAGCTGATTGCCCATCCCTCAGTCTGACAGCCATCTGTTTCTGGACAGAGTGTAAGCTAACAGAGGCTGAAAAGCACATCCATTATAAAGGTGGCTGACATAAATAGTGGGCTTGGGAGGCTTGGAGCTTTGGTCCAGACAGACTTTGAATGCAATGTCAGAGTTGCAGAAGGGCAACTATGCCTGGTGCCATCCATCTGAAAGTGCTGGCATTCAGAGTATGAATGAAATTCTTCTGGAGTATTTTTCACTCAAAACGAAAAACAAACATGTAAGTGTTAAAACCAATAGACAGAATAGAATGGAGAATGCCATTGCTAAGCATCACTTAAAAGACCATTCTTCTCCAAAAAGTGTTGGTAAATACAGTGCTATTTGAGTCAGGAGATCTAATCCCAGAGTGTATTCAGAATGCTGTTTTCAGATGCTAACAATAAAAATAAAGGGTTTTTTTCCCCCCTAATATTTTACTTGTGTTACCACAGCAGAGTCAACATTGCCAAACGTGAGCTCTCTATTCCTTTTCACCTGTCAATAGAGTGGTTCTGAATGTTCCATTTACAAACCCCAAATTGTCCCCTGTGTAGTGTGCCAATGCAGTGCCCACTGCACAGCCAAGGCAGGGTGGAAGATGAGGCTGGAAAGGACACCAGTGGTCAAATTTGGTTTACATAGGTTCTGTCTACTAATAGAACCTCCAGAAGTTTTTCAACCAGTCTAGAAAATGCCAGTTTGGTGAATTGGAAATATTTCACCTAAAAGATGTGGAGTTTGATCATCTTTAGGAGTCCAACGGAGACCACACTTCTGTCAGGAGTTGAGACTATAGTGTCATAATCTGCAGCAGGATTTCCACATTTCCTGGACAAGAAGGGAAGAATCAAGCATGTGTCATGCTTTTTGACTCCATTACAGAGATGTGGAGGCCAAGCAGAACCAAGCAGATTAGAACATCCTAATCAAAACATGGTATGTGCTACCACTAATACCAGAAGCATAAAAAAATTTTAACCCAGCTTGCATTAATGGGGACGAATAAAGGCTTCTTCAACAGGAAGGAAGATCAATAGAAAAAGTAAAGAGACTTCTGAACTAAAGCCAGGTGGCAGGTAAAAACCAATTGCACTGGAATCTTCAAATAAAGTTATTGAGCCATACTTAGTGGTGAAATATGATTTTATTAATTGGGACTCCTTGTCAAAATCCATTGAAAAACTGCCTGAATACTGAGAGAAATGTTCATGTCCCTTGCTGCTAAGGTCACTTTGTAGCTGGAACATCCCTGTGGGCATCCTGGAACACAGCAGCACAGCCCCAGGCTTGAGCAACATCCACTGCAATGCACAGATCCCTTCAGCTCTACTCATCTGAAACCCCTGAAGAATTGCACAGCTGTCAATTTTTTGGCCTTCCAGATTGTTCGGTGAAGTACAAGTGAGTGACTGAAACACATCTCACTCATCTCAGGGCAGCCTTCAAGTTTTTGGGGATGTAAATATACCAGCTCTCTTGCAGAAACATTATACACCAGAACTAAAAAAATCTCACTATCATTTTTACAGGGCAGCAGACCTAATGTCATCTATCCCCTATGGCTTCCGAGCATCAGATTTGACTGCTCATCTGAATACAAAGACGAGCTCTGCCATCTTATATTTATCTCTTCCCCAACCTGTGTTGCCCTTTTATTCTAAATGTCAAATCTTTCTTGAAAGTACCTCTGTCATTATGTGGTGCTTCTTGTTCATAAGATTTCCTGGCACCTTGAATTTTTGCAACACGTCTCAAACCTCTCTTAACAAATAGGTAAAAATGGCATCTGAAGAACATAACACATAGTGGCTTTTTTCATGATACAAAATATGCTGTAAGCTGGCTGGTACAACCCCAGAATCGAGGAGGAAGTTTGATAAGGTTTAAGCCTGCTGGAGTAGCTTCTCTCAGAAATGTGCCTGTCAGTAACAAATATATTGAAGCAGTGGATTTGTTCCATTTACCTGTTTCTATGTTACTGTATCAAAGAGAGAAGTGAAGCAGTGCCCAGCTGCAGTGCTGGCACAATTTAAGCAGCATCTCTAGCAGGGATTTACTGCTGGGAAGCTACAAGCTCTAGTGTGTGCATGTGTATGCAGATGCACAGACATGCAGAAGACTGTCCTGTTTGCAGAGCAGGTGCAGTTCTTTTACCCTTGCTGGACATCTGTGTCCTCTGTGGCCTTTTGGTTCAATTTTGCACTGAGCTGGTGCTGGATGACACTAGGATTTTGTGTAGATGGTGTGGTTAATCCAGCTTTGTGCACCACCAGCTGAGAAACATGAAAGCATGAAGGACTCCACTGCAGTGGGCAGTGCTCATCCCAAGACGCTGGCACAGCAATCAAGGAGTTAGCCACACAATATTTCTTTAGGAACTGCAGCCACTGAACAAGTAAGTATCTATTTTACTGCCAGCTGTGTTAAGGAAATCAGTTTTCTTACATTTTAAATCTTGCCTCCATGCTTTTCCTTAATGGTTTTGGGGAACTGTGATCCTCCTCAAATATTGTAGCCTGACGAGGTGTGTATTAGCAAAAGGGCAAATGTGGAACAAAATCCTGTGATGAATTTTGTGTTTCAGGTGCTTTTCAGAAGGAACTTGTAAAGCAGATAAATTTTGTCTGCAAACAAAGAAACTATAAAGCAGTCACAGATGTTGTTTCTTTTTAAGCACAGTGTAAATAGGAGTATTCATAAAACTTTTATGGGCTGTATCTGTACCTTTTTTCTGCAATGTTATAGAAAAAAATTAATAACTCACTTCCATCATCAAAGGAAAAATAGAATCTTGCCCTACTTTTATGGTGAAAAAAAAAAATAAATTCTAAGGGTATTTCTATACACACATTACTATATGGCTGCTGGTAGCCTGTAAAAATAAATGTTGACTCTTGCATGACTTGTGATTAGTTAGACTAGTCTCAGAGAAAATATGAAAATCTTGACAATATATCACACATATAGTGACTGTAGTCACATATGTTCGGTGACACGGAAGATCCTTTTTCTCCTGTGAGTACTTTTTATGTAGGTGCATCATGTTTGCATAGCCATAAATAAGCACAGTGAAGCCCTATGGTGCTCAAATTTATTTTTCCCCTTGGGGACTAGCATTTTTTAAAGTTCTGAGCAGTTTCTAAGTGAATACAAGCTGGATACTTCAATCAGAATTTTAAAAAGTATTAAACTGGAAAAAGCCGTTTTCTACAATCTGATGGAGGTGTCTTTACAAAAGAAAGACCCTTGGTGTTCACAAGCAGTTGCTGTGTATGCAGTTGTGTTTAGCACCTGATTCATCCTCAGCTAAAGAGCAGATTTGCTGTGAACTAAAATTAAAGATATTGTATCAGAAAATTTAAAGTATTTCCAGTTTGCTAGAGTTCTTTCACTTCTTGTCTGAGCAAAGACTTCTGCCATAGAGCTTAAAAACACACGATGAGTGTATGAAATAAAATTTCCATTTGTCAAACCAGCACCCTCTAAACATACTCATGCTGTGTGTAAGCCATACACAGTTTTCAGACTATGCTTTATGGCAGCTCTTTGCAGAGGTCTTGCAGCAAGAGAAGCCACGTTGGTGCCACTCAGCAGAAACAAAGGAATATCTGTTTTCAGTTTTGCATTGTACAGTTCTGTGTTTGAAATAGCGAGTCTCAACAAAAAGTACAATGCAAAAGTAAATGGTGGGTGAAAAGGTCCTTCATAAGTCTGTCTGTGAGTGTCCCACCTGTAGCTCTCTCAGCAGATAGCAGTGACTGAAAAAAGAAGTAAGAGAACTTCCTCATCCAGAGGGCGAAGTGAAAGACTGAGAACATTCAGTGTTTGTATGTCCTTGGAAGTTTAGTAAAACTGAGGTACTGCCAAATCAAATCAGCATCCTGGGGATACTCCTATGCTTCTTTTGTTATTTTTGCCACTCAGTTAATGCTGAGGTTTTATACTTGTATCACCTTTCTTTCTTCTTTGTTTCCTTTATTTCTTTTCCACCCCAAGCACCCTTAAGAAGCAGAAAAAACTATAAATGCTTTAATGATGCCTTTCTGGTACTAAAGCACTTTCGAAGCACCTTTAAAGCTGTTCCTAAATACCTCAACCTTGCTAAATCACTTTAACAGTACATTCTTATCTGTGTATCTGTCAAAGTAGGTAGTCATGGACGCTTATCTGTGCATGTTCAATATCCTAAATCTGTCTTAGATAAGGACAACAAGGAAAAAGGAATGGAAAATTGGAAGGTGTATGAAAATGTTAGAAATGTTAAGAGAAATTTACTTTTATGTAAAGCCATTTAATTTTAGTGATTTTGGCCTCTCTGTTTGGAAGGTTCAGTGACAGGTGGATTTTGTTTTGCCCACATTTGAACCTCTCCAGTGCAGATGTCTGCCATGGTGGTACTTGCCTGAAGGTACAGTATAGCCAGACAAGAGAAATAGGCATGTCTGAAATAGGTCAGATGAACTGGCTGCCAAAACTCACCCATTTTTCTCTTGTGCCTGTAAAAAGAGCCTCAGATGTTAAATATCTGCTTTGCAAATGTCCAGTGTTCATCAAGATGAACCACACTCATACTGTCTCACAGATATTGATTAGCTAAATGTATTAAGCAGTAGGAGAGGTGTTAACTGCTGTTCAGATATAAAAGTCCTGCTTTAAAAAAATATCATTGTCAGATCAGACATGGAAGAAAAAGAATGGAGCAAAGGCAAGATTTTATTTGTTTTTTGGGAAGTAGAGGCATGGTTAACAGGTTAAACCAGTTTCAATCATCTGGAAATTAACCATTCCTGAGGTTAATGGGAAAGCTGAATTTCCCAGGAGATATTTGTCCCAGCTGAGCTTTGTCAAATACATTGACCTATTTTTTAGTGTCCAGGCTGGGATATTGATTTTTCAGGGTACTTCATAGCATTTTATATGTTTCAGACACAATGGATAATGATTTCAGTCTATAGCTGTGTTCCTGCCATGTGACCTCCAACCCAAAGTGAAGTTGTCTGGTTTGCATAGCTCACCCAGTACCCCCAAAATAATTTATAACTGGCAAATGAAGAAACTGACTCTCACCACTGAAATCCCACTGCCTCTACATGTGACCTTTTTTTTTCTGTAATTCCACCTTCTATTCCCAAGATATCTTCAGCCTTCTGCAACTAAGTGGCTGTGAGTCCTGCAAGGAAATAAAGTCATCTTCACTTTTCATCCTAAACCTGGTCAATAAAAACAACTGATACTGAGCTGCTGAATGAAGCAAACATTAACGTAGAGTCCCATGCCCAATCTGCATCCTATTTAATGGGATATAATAAAAAATGCCTAGGTTGAGATATTGCTTGCCTCCTGAGAGTTTGACTTAAAACCGCTGCAGTGTCTCTTCTTTTAAAATGCAAACTAAGAAATGGTATTTTACATGCTACTGCCCATAGCTACGGCTAACTGCAGTTTAAGATGTCTGGATTCATAGTTCATACCTCTCCCATTTCAGTTAGTTGAGCAACTGACAATAATAATAAGCTATCTGCCCTCCCTGGACACCAGAAATTAAAGGAGGAGTAAGACAGTAATTTTCCTTATGAATTTCAGAGGTATTTTGTTAAAAGCGAGGAATGTGAGAAATCAAACTCTCTAGGATCAATTCCACATTCTGGAGAGAGACATGCAACAATTACTTACAGACTAGTTTTGACTTTTACACCTTCCAAGCTGATGGTTATTCTGCCACTCATACGTTTACTCCTTGCACTCTGTCCCTATTCTTTTTTCTCATTTTTCTTTCTGTCTCTTCCTACGTCTTTTATTCACCTTGGTGTCTTTTCCATCCACTATTTCTGTCTTAAATCAGAATGAGTAAGTTTAGTCTATCCTTTTAGAGTAATCTGAAACATAGACATTGACATTTGAGCCAGCCTCTCAGAGCTTCTTCTGTATTCTCTGCAGAGAAATAAACCTTTCCAGGCACAACTCATACCACCATCAAATACACAGGTAAGATCAGATATAGCTAAAATATCTCAGTGTCTGAGATCAGTTAGCCTTCATGAAAAACCTCATTTTTTTTCATTGACTCTAAACATTCTATTCCAGATCCTAATGCCTCCTTTTCTACGAGGCAAAAGGTAGGGCACCTGAATCCCCTCTGGAGATTTCTCTTCTCTTATGGCAACAGGACTTTACTTCAGGGGAAAGAGTGGACATAAATAAAAAGATTCTTTTTAGTCTTAGAGGTAGTGCCCAGGGTCAACAGGAGTGGTCCTGAACTAAGGTCAGTTTAGTGTGTGAGGGTACCCTTGGGGGACTGGAGCTGTGTGGACTGGGCTGCACTCAAGTGCAGACGTCATCTGTGGAGAATTTGGTGCTGCCAGAAGTCTGATGCATGAGAAATTCTCTGGGAATTCTCTGCTGAGGACAGGCAAAAACCGTTTTGCAGAGCACAGGTCTATGCAGACAAATTTGAACAGGCATGCGCAAACAAAGCAAATGCAGCCTTGCTTGACCCTGCTCAATACGCGTGTTTTCCTGGAGACAGCACATCATTTGTAAAAATTAAAATACACAGAAAGAAATTCCCTGTCAACCATGTTCTCAGAAACAATCCAGTTGTTTAGATGAACTAGCACAAACTGATTTTAATTTTTGATCTTCTGGGAGCAGGATAACAGGAGAGGATAGGTGAGGGAGAAAAGCCTGAGGCGGACATCTCACATAGAAAATTTCAGCCTTCATGGCTGGTGAAGCTCTAAATTACAATTACACATCTACAAGATTATTCAATCTTAAATATGCATGTTCAAGTGGTTTAAGGAGAATATTTTATGTATAGTTTTCTTTCATTGCCATTCAAGGGGAAGAATACAATCCATATTTTCAGTTGGGATTGTTTTTATCAGTTTAAACCTGGCCAGTGTCATAACTTACTTTTCCTGTATTCTTCATATCTTGATGTACTGGAAGTTGTGTCTAAGGGCAGACAAGCTGAAATGTCAGGCTTTTCAACCTGCTCCCAGTTTCAATCCAGCCTGCTTTGCTCTTAAAATACCAAACCTTCTGGGAGCCTCTCTACATGACACGGGCTATAAAAGGTATCAATAACAACAGCAGTTCCTGCTGTGGAAGGGGCTGTAATTGCAATTGCCAAGGATCTGGAGCTTCATTATAGAGAAGGCAAATATTCTGCAGTCCGGTTCTCTTGGGTATATTCTGTCTCTCCCTAACAAATCAACACTTCTATTTTCTTTCTATTTATTTAATTACTTATTTATTTACTTTAAAAAATAATTGAGCACAAACCAGCATACCTCTACAAGTGGTGGAATATTGGAAGTGAAAAAAAATGCTGCTGAAAAATAATTTAAGAAATAATAATAATAGAAGAATAAATTTTTTACATACATCTTCATGTTAGTCTCTGATTTAAATCTTGATGACCACATACTTGGACTGAATTCCCAACAAGACATATTTCTCCTTGGGTACATAAATAAGATGTGTTTGTATAGCTGTAAGCCCTGAGTTTGCAGTGTAGCTTGGTGCTTATAATAGAGAAATAAATATTAGTTTTATGCTTGATAATTTTATCAACATTTGAAAAATAGGACATAATAAAATATAAACATAATATTTTAAAATATAGGCATGTATTTTCTTTACTCACGGGTTTATATTTCACCTCTGTAAACAGTGACAGCTTGCTAAGGAAAAGCACATTTGCAATGTAACTTGCCTGCAATCATTAGCCTCTTTCTACTTTTTAAACTATTCCTTTTAAATTACTGCGAAGTAATCTCACCAGAAAAATGTTTCTGTCTCATTGTTTTTGGCACTGTGCCTTATTAAGATGTTTTTAGTTGTCTGTTCTCATTTTGCAGTTCATATGAATATATGAACACCAAAACTAACTGCCCAAAGCACTGTTTCCTGCCTTCTGCAGGTGTTTAACTTCCACATATCAGCACTGAACTTCATGAGCTTTGCAGGTTATGGGCACCTCTTTGAAGATTGTGCTACTAACTTATTATTCTACAAAGTTAGATCAATTATTCCCACTAATTAATGCATCTGTAAATATCCTGCACCAAATCACACATTAATGATAGAAGCATTATGTTAGTGTAAATTATTAAAAAAACCCAGAGAAACTATAGAAAAAATTGTAGTCTCTGAAGGCTGTAAAGAGCCCTTGTTTGACTGTTCAGATGTAAACCTCTGTAATTCCATGAGTTGCTTGTGTTTTCTCCTATGTTTTTACCATTTATCATATCAAAGGAACACATTCTCAAACGAGCACCTTCTGTTACAAGTATTAAATAAAACTCAATACAGCCTAGCTATAAAATGTAACATTTAAATGCTGTTATTTTATATAGAATATTAAGAAAGATCTGTTCTTAAAGCTGTTTCTCCTGGAACTTGGAAAAATTGTTACTGCAGTAACAAACCTCAATATGCTGTTGGAGCTCATGAATATCTGGACATTTTAATTAATTTCAGTATAGCTGTGCTCCACTTTATTCCAACCTTGGCACTGGTTGCAGAAACACTCTTGCCAGTCCTGAACAAACCACCTAATCCAGTCCAACCTTCCCAGAGAGATTAATCCTTCATGTGACACTGAAAAGCAGTCAGCCACAGACATCCTTTTAGAAGCTTGACTCTTTCAAAGCACATGACTGCCAGCTCTTCCAAAATACTCCTCAGGCATCCCACTTCTGTACTGAGAGACAGTACTTACTCTTAAAAGCATCAACTAGGTATTCCACTACCAGCTGCCAGAGAATCCATGCAAAGACCTTTTGTGCAAGGTGTTTTACCTTTAACCATGTGCATCTGTCCTTCCTTCTAGCCATCAAGGCTGTCCCAGAACCCAAGAGCTGTTCCAGAAACTCACAAAACTCCCATCCATCCATCCATCCATCCATCCATCCATCCATCCATCCATCCATCCATCCATCCATCCCTCCGTCCGTCCATCCACCTTTCCAATACCTGCACTGTTAACTCAAACAGATTGATCTAAAGGACTGCAGGTATCTGGTGGTTGGTTGTGAGTTCTCCAAGCTGCTAGAGCACTCTCTGGTGTCACATTTTCCTCTTGATGACAACCAGCCTTGTACATGCCCATCTACCTACCTAAATGCAAACATCGGTGCACCTGGATACTCTTTTCATAGCTGCAGGCTCTCTCTCTGTCACAGCAGAATTATTATACTTTGTTAAAAGTCAGCCTTACAAAAGGGTCTAGAGTTGCAGACTTGCAGACAGGCTGTGCTCTGGTATTTGGCAAAAATATTGAATTGTTGCTTGGTAATTCAATAATAATTCTCTGAGGTCGCTGCCTGAGAAGGGAAGAGTAGCACAAGAGGAATCACCTGCTTATACCTGCTAAGCCCCAACATAGAGGTTGGCATTTTAGCTTGAACTAAGCTGGTTATGTGATATTATGGGTAGGATGGGTATTGAGTAAGTGGAATATAAGCATATGTCCCCTTCTGCTACCTCCACCAGAGAGCCATGGAGGAAAAAGGACAGTTAACAGCACTGATATATATGGAATTGACCTACCTCTTGTATGAAGAGCTGGAGGTATGGATATCTATTTGTTTTACATGCCAAATGGTAAAATAGCATATATTTGGAGAGGTCCTTTCCCTGCTTCTGTAGAGACACATCCACTCCAGTGTCTACAGTAAATTCAGGCTATTTGTTCTTACTGAGTGTATAGGAGAGTGCAACAATGGGAGAGGAAACTGGGGTTTCTTTCCTTTTACTGCCATAACAGCAAAGTTGTTCTGTCCATTTAAGTGATTGTCACTTATGCAAATGTGCTGAAGACATAAAGTCTGTGCAGCTGTGGGAAAGACTGCAGCTTTTGAAATCAGCAGGGTAGCAGAAGTATAAACAGTGGCCTAATACTGTTTGCCAGTCTTTTGATACTAGTAAAGATGCAGGTAGAGGAATGTCCATCTCCTTTTCACATCCTAGTCTGAATAGACAGAGCTGGGAATTAATTCTGTCACCATTTTTTCTACATTTAGCATGAGACAATTCATGTGAAGCAACTGGTGGACAGCAGGGGTGACCTAAGCACAGATATTAAAGTGTCCCTTTCTCAGTGTTAAAATGTGTTGGAACTGGTTTGTTGATGCAGATTAGCAAAGCAATGGGCTGAGATGATGAGGGCTATTTTTCTCTGGTGTCATCTCTCCAATACACCTTTACAACCTCTGCATTACTGAAGGACTCTATGCTAAAGAACGTGCTAAAACATTCTTTAAATCTCTTTTGGAGAACAGGGTTACCTTTGGAAATCCTCACATATAAAAAGAACTGTAAATATTCTGTTAAAAAATTAGAAGTCAAACCCATATGGTTTTAAATTTTTTTATTATTATTATTTAAATTTATTTAATTAGTGAAACCTTTTGTTTATTTTTAACTGAGTTTGCCATCAGAATACCCCAAGTGATTTGACTGCACAGTTCTATGGATTTATCACTTGCCAAGTTTCAAATTTTTAAAAATCAAATCCCTTTTTTTTGAAGACCACTAACAAGCATAGAAAATGTCCTTTGCACTGCTAACCACATAAAAATGACCCAGATTTAATTTGTTTTGAAAATTATTTGTGGCAAGAAAATACTCCCAGGCTGAAGTGTTCTTTGCCAAATGTAGTCTGCAGTGAGAGTCTGCAGGCCAAATTGTGAAACCACTGAAAAACAGGGCTTGTTAGGGGAAATCCTGACACCACCTCTGCCTATCTACATGTTCACAGACAACAAGTAATGTTCACTATTTCATTGCATACAAAATCAATGTATTTATTTAGCAGATCCATCATTTTATGAGAGTTTTAAAAATCTTTCCTTAAACTCATTTTATGCCTCCCCAAATCCATATTTTTTATTGATAGTGAAAATGAGATAAATTCATTGGAAGCAGACAATAAAACCTGCATGCATAAGGCAGTTTACTTACTGCTTATGCAAGAAAACATACATTTATTATACTTTTGATGAACTGTCCAGGCCCTGTTTATAAAGCTGATTTTTTTTTTTATTTTGCAGTGGTCATACAGTATTTCACTGAATGCTTCTTATCTGAACCCTGGGGTAGTCTATAATTCTTGAATCTGAAAGTAGAGGCATGTCAGACATAAAACAGGAAATGTGGAAGTTTTGAGGAATATTTCAGGTGATTTTGAAAAATATATCATAACTAATAACAAGAAATGCTGCTCTAGGGTAGAGAAAAAAATTCAGGAGTGAGGAGTGAAGATATTCCTTAAAAGAGGTTTTAGCTGGGTGACAAGAAACAGGTGCAAAATGAAGCAGGTATTATGCTTGTGAATAATGAGGAAGTTGCATTTGTGTAGTGGATGTTAAGAAATCTATGTTTCAGTGTGAATGGATTCAGAGAGGTGACAGAAATCAAACTGAGTAATGGAAATCAGACTATCGGGTTTTCAATAGCTGTGTTGGAGAAGAATCTCTTCCTGTAAGTCTCAACCAATGACTAAGGACAGGAAAAGAGCAGACGGTGCAGCAGAGTAATGGAAGTGGAGAATATCAAGTGCATATTCAGAGCTTTTTAATCTACTACTTGTTATTCAGCTCTGACTGGGACATTAGAGCTGTAGTGATGATGGGATGTGAGCTTCACAATGCATTTTGAGGAAAGAAATTTTCCTTTTCTGTCATTAGATTTTTATTCATATTTTACTTAATGGAAACCACATGTCATTGATGGCTGGGAGGTTGTGACTGTGTATTTGTGAAAATGCCCTTTTTTACAGTGCTTTGAAGAGGATCAACCTGTAGTTTAAACCTTGTACATTATAATTTTGGGAATCTGGTGCATTTGACAGACTTTAATGAAATTGCACCTCAGAATAGCTAACTCTTTGGTATGTGAATGTTCTAGAAAAGAGTGTGATAAAAGCTGTCCAGTCTTCCTTTATTTTATGTTTTTTCTCTAAGTGAGAGAGATGTCAGGTTGCATGATTTGCTTTTGACTATACTTTTTTCACGTTCTTCCCTCCACACTTACCTTCACTACATCCTTGGTTTTGTTTTTAATCCTTCTTCCATCAAATAGTTTTCTCCTTCTTTCTCTAAATGACTCAATTGTTTTGTGCTTCATCAGCCAGCAAGTACAGGATAACTCAGGAATCAGGCCCAGCCAGCATGGTTTTAAGAAAGGCAGGTCCTGCTTGACCAACCCAATCTCCTTCTGTGACACATGGACCTGCTTAGTTGGATAAGGGAATGAAACTGGTGAAAGATCTGGAGCACTGCTGTAATGAGGAATGGCTGAGGGAGCTGGGGGTGCTCAGCCTCATGATAAGAAGGCTCAGGGGCACCTTATGGCTCTCTACAGCTGCCTGAAAGGAGGAAGCCTGGTGGGGGTCAGTCTGTTCTCCCAAGTTACAAACAGTAGGGGAGGTTTAGATTGGGTACTAGGAAAAAATTTCTTTACAGAAGGAGTTGTCAAGTATTGGAACAGGCTGTCCAGGGGAGCATTTGTGTCACCTACCCTGGAGGGGTTCAGAAGACACACAGAGGTAGTGCTTAGTGATGTGGTCTAGCTGTGGCTTAGTGCTGGGCTAACAGCTGGACTCAATGATCTCAGAGGTCTGGTACTTCCACTTTTGATGCTTTACCTCATTTCCACAACTGTTTTCTGTTTGGAGGTCCTTACAGAGAGTGTAAAGCTGGCAGGCATCTCTAAAAACAATCAAGTCCAACCCTTAGCTCAGAATAGGGTCAGCTACAGCACGTTGTGAAGGACCATGGCCTCTTGAATGTTGAATATATATGAGGATGGGAAGCCACAACCTCTCGGGGCCTGCCTCAGTGCTTGACCATGCTTACAGTAAAAAAAGTTTTTCTTATGCTTATGTGGAACTTTTCGTATTTCAATTTGTCTTTTTTGTCTTGTCCTGTCACTGGGTGCCACTGGGAAGTATCTGGTTCAGTCTTTGTTTCCCACCCCATCAGATATTTACACCTATGGGTAGGATTCCCGAGGCCTCCTTTCCTCCAGGCTGAATAGTCAGTCCCAACTCTCTCAACCCCTTCTTATCTCAAAGATAATCCAGACCCTTCAGCACCTTTATGGCCTTTTGCTGGACTCATTCCACTGTGTCCATGTCTTGTCTTGTACTTGGGATGCCAGCACCAGACCCTGCTCTTCACTTGTGTCTCACCAATGCTAACAGAGGGAAAGGGTGCCCTCCTCTGACCTATTGGTGACCCTCTGCCCAGGGCAGTCCAGGAGGCTGTTGGTCTTTGTTGCAAGGGAGCATTACCTGTCCTACAGGTTCCCCTTTTCTGTAAAGCTGCTTTCCAGATATTATGGCTCAGCATGCACTGCTACTGGAGGTTATTCCTCCCCAGGGGCAGGACTTGACATCTCCCTTAGTTGAACTGCATAAGGTTGCTGTCAGCCCATTTCTCCAGCCTGTCCAAGTCCCCCGGATGTCAGACCAACCTTTTGGTGTACCAGTCACTCCTCTCACTTTTGTATCTTCTGCAAACATGCTGAGGATGCACCCTGCCCCATCATCCAGGTCATTAATGAAGAATCTGGACAGTACTCACCCTAGTATCTATCATCACAAGTGCCCAGTCCCCAGACTGACTTTGTGCCACTGATCACAGACCCCTGGGTCCAGCCATTCCACCAATTTTTAACCCACCACACGCTCATAAACTGTTCTCAGCATCCTTGGAAATCCTGTGCAAAGTTTCTCACTGAGGCTCAAGGTTTCTCTTCATATCTAATGGTATTTGAAATCACAAAGAGGTTTGTCTGTTTTACCTCAGAGACTGTCCAAGGTCATGCAGTAAATTCTTGGAAGAGCTACAGAATAAAACCAGATTTCGTATATTTTAGCTGTTAAAATCTTCCAGTCTCTGCTGCCTTTACTGACTAGAATTAGAATACAGACCTGTACCTGCACAGAGACTTTTCTTTGTCCCAGTCTTCTTTTCCCAACTGTATTTTAAATATGTCTATAAATTTTTAATAATACTTTATGTTTTTCCCCCGTGGGTAACTGAAAAGCACAGAAAACGTAGTGCGTGAGAACATCCTGCCTTTGGACAGCTGCATCATCACAAGTGTGTTTTCATCCAAAACACCATTCTGATGGAAACAAACAGACACGTGGAAATTCTGCTCATCTGCTGCAGACTGTCCTTGCTGCTTTTCTTAAAAGCCTGGCTTGAAAAAGACTTGTTTGAAACAGATTGAGCACTGTCTTGCTAAGAAAGGGTGTGGAAAAACTTGTGGGGGAAGAAAGCAGGAATGGATACAGCTCCATGGGTACCACAACTACACATGTTCATGCCCGATAAAGATGTAACAGTTGGTTGCATTTCCAAGCTTCTGAATAGATGTATAATTGAATAGTCATAACACACTCTGAATGCAGGGCTGGTCATTTGTATTTTAGATTGCCTTCAAAGTGGTGAAGCCTTTCTTCTTCAAAACTTGACTGATACTCGTTGCCTGTAGTGCTAACTTTCATTCCAGCATAACTTCTAATCATGTGACATGCTCTGACTTAAGAAATTCTATCAAAATCCTGGGAGTCGGGATTCTCTTAATAAGATTCAGTAAGTTCCATTTAAAAATAGATACTGTTTAATTTTTTCTGCTTCGGACTAAATTCTGATGTCCCAGAGGATTAAAGGATTTTTTTTTTTTTCATCAGGACTTAAAAGGAGAGGAAGAAACTGAAAAATTCACATTAACTTTTATATATATATATATGTGTGTGTGTGTGTGTATATATGTGTGTATATATATACATACACCATTTATTTTTCAAGAAGAGTTTATTTAGCCCCAATTTCACACCCAAGAAACTGAACCCCTGCTTTGTGCTGTCCAGAGCCACGGCAGTAGCCCTATCCGTGATGGTGCGCATTAGAAAATCCTGTTTGTCCTAAGTAAGTGGATGGGCCCTGCCACTGAAGGATGTGATAGGAGCAGTTAAAATGAAAGGTACATTTTGAAACAACACTGCTATGAATGATTTTCTTAAGAGGTCTGGTAGCACTGCCATCACATATTGGTTGAGTCATTTTACTTTTACAGGTCACGTTAACATTTCCAGGTGAAGGGTGTGATGTTGAATGCCTCTGTTGTGACTGATGTCCCCTGTACCAGAACTGTCACAGACAGTGGTTATAGGAGGTGCAGCAAAGAACCTGTTTTCCACATCTGAGTGAAAGGAGCTTCCAGTTTAAAGCCCCTATAACCAGTGAGTGCTTACAGGTTTCCTAGCAAGTAATTCTTGGAAGCAGCAAGCTTTAGATAAAAGAAATGAGAACTAGAGCATTATTTCTTTTAGTTTGCAATTGTCTGCAGTTGTTGTCAATATAAATAGTTGCATACATTTGTCTTCATTAATCATTTTTAGGTGTTGCTTCTTGATGCAGCCAGCCCAGGCAGTTCATGGGCACTTTAATTTTCCAATTATTGTACCTGTGGCTCAGAACAGATACTGATTAGTTTCACATTTTGGTCTGTGGGCAGCTTAATGTTCTTGTCACCTTACATTGAGTTTTAAATGTACAGAGTGTAAGAGAATGTCAGATGTGCTCCCAAGTCTTCGGGTCAGGCTCAGCAAGTTATGATATTTCCAAGTTCTGTACTGATGGATTTCTGAAAGATGGATGAGAGAACAAAATATGGTTTTAGGATCCTATCACATCAGTAATGATTCCTCATGTAAAGCACATGTGAGTGATTTTGTGTTGTATTCTTTTCCACATGAATTTTCAGCTGGAGATGCAGGTGATGCTGCTGGCTGCTACAACAGCAGTAGAAAAGGAAGTTACGATAGCAACAAGGCAACAGCAGCGCCGTTCAATATTTGCACACAATTGCAAGACCTTTTCAAAATGTAGTTGTGAAACCAAAGGAGAAAATAAATTTTGAAAAGCCCTAAACACAAAGATTTATTTTATAACAAATAGAAATGTTGCCTGTGTCATCTTTATCAATTGTGTACCAGCTATGACTCATCTATACATGCTTTTCTCTTTCTGAAAACTGTCATGGAAGAAATCCCCTCCAAAACACAAAACCACGCTGAACATCTGCTGTCTAGGTATTCATTAGTTCTGTCTGCTCTGCTTTTGGCTAATTGCCTGGGAGTGAAGTTGAATCATTTACGGGGACTTAACCTGGTGGCAGTTATAGTGGTAAAGATTGTGTAACATTTTGATAAAACCTAGGAAATGTCAAACATGTAGCCTCCCAAACATAAAGTTTATTTACT
This sequence comes from Rhipidura dahli, assembly GCA_013399225.1. Taxonomy (NCBI): domain Eukaryota; kingdom Metazoa; phylum Chordata; class Aves; order Passeriformes; family Rhipiduridae; genus Rhipidura; species Rhipidura dahli. The sequence goes on along the minus strand of VXAC01003560.1, from coordinate 1,353,763 downwards.
GGTTTTCCATGCACTTTGTTTGCTACAATACTGCCAGCACAACTGATAACAGAAAATGTATTTAATAACTACTCAGTGCTAATATGCTGTAGTATGCATGAGTGACTAATTTAATTTATCTCTGATTAAGCCTATTATGTTTGAGATCACTTTACAGAAGAGACTTTTTTTGCCAGCTGTAAGCTTATTTGAATTGTAATATAAGTTAATAATGTGTGAAATAACTACTGGTGCCTGCTTCTAAATGTTAATTTTACCAAATCACTTCCTGAGTTAGTGCGTACACAGCCCATCCATTGCAGCGTAGTTAGTGGGGTGTTGGATGTAAGATTGCACAGGTAAGAAGGCAGGTGCATGGCAAGGGGATCAGTGGCTGTTGTTTCTGCTGAGAAAAAGCAAAATAAGTAAAATCACAGCCCAGCCAGGGATGGCACACCATCTGTAAAATGACAGCGTCAGCTCAGAAGGAACCCTCAGGATGTTCTGCTTCTTGAAATGCTTTCTTCCCACCAGGTGCAAAGAGGAATAGGGGCTCCTTTGAAAACAGAGAGAGGAGTACCTTAAACAAAAACCTGTGAGAAAGGCCATTGTTAGTATATTTATATAGGAAAGTAGCCATTTGGGCGGAATTCTAGATTTTCTCAGGCTGAGGGTAGAGATGGAAAAGAAGTGTGGGGGAGAAAAACAAACAAAACCAAAACAAACCCCAAACAATTAAAACCTGGAAAATGTAAGGAGTAAAAAGTTCTGCCAAGGAAGGCTCAACTTTTTTTCTTTAGGGAAAAAGCAGACTCTTTCCTGTTTGTCCTGCACTCTTTTCTGTGGTCTAATTTTTAGGGTAGGCAGACCCCTAATGGAGAGGGAAGCAAATCTTTTTCTGTGCACAGGCTAAATCCCGGAGCTATTGATCCCTGCAGATGAAACTTTGCAATGTCTGTGCTTTGAACCACTTGTTTCTCTGAGAGGCTGTGAAATGCTCTCAGTTACTGATCTGGAAAAAGCTCTGTGCTCATCAGTTGTTGCCTTTATGACAAAACATAATTATATATAGTCTTGCTTTAATATATGTTTATTTTGAATCTGCTGAGGAAATTCAGGTGGAGAGAATGAAGTCTTCTACCTTGTTTAGAGAAACAAGTTTGATGGCCTGGGGTTTAGTCTATGAGATTATTTGCAAGCAGTTGCCTAAATTATGTCTACTTTGCATTTAAATATATGCAACTTCAACTGGAATAAAAGGAAGTCATATCTTTTCTCTGTCAGATTAGTGTATCTCTTCGAAATAGGAAATATATAGGATACTGTAGTTACTGCATCACACTGAACTGCCAAAACAATGTCACTTAACTAGCATGGAAAGAAAAGTATGCTGCACATAATTTCTTTTTATGTCATTCTGTTCCACCCTCCAAACATTTCTGGCATGTGATAACATGTGGGATGTCAAGCATCATTGTTCACATTTTGTCATGCTATCTCATATAGATCAGTTATCAGCAAATTGAGCTGCACAGCAGCTCTGATTTCAGGGTCTCTTCACAGCATGTCAAATTCTAGCTGGCAGGACAGGACTTTGGCAGGCCCCCTGCCAACAGTGGTGATGCAGGAACACATGCAGCTAGAATGTTTGACGGTTGTACTGTGCTGAGTAAATTTCCAGTGTTATCACCAAAAGGATGGTATTTCTATAAAAAATTCTGATATGGTGGTTTCAAGGTTTGTACTGGCATTGCCAAGACTTTTCCTCTTGTTTTTTGCTCAGAATAGTGAGTCAATGAATGTTGGAAGAAAGATGTGTCTGTTTTTCACGTCAGATAGAGACAGGGCCAATGTTGTTATAAACTACTGGCAAGGTGAAATGTTTATGGAGTATCACGTGGAGGGTGTGTAGTACACTGGCTTCCCATGCTTTGTATAATCGTCCAGGTGTAATCCAGGGCTGAATGGGATGCACAGAGATCTGAAAATGTGATGCTGTGTGTAATTCAGAGCTAGCTCTGCCTGCTGGCACAAACTGCAGAAGTGCCAGTTGCGCTCTTGCTGGTCCTGGTTCTGCACAGCTCAAGCCTGGAGACAAGGGGTTACTGGGGACGGTTTTCAGCTTTGAGAGTTGCATCTTCTCTGGCCTGAGAGCACTCAGGTTTCCCCAGGTGTGAAGGCTTCTTCTATGTCCTCTACTTCTTGCCTGGGCAGCTATGGGTAGAGAAATTATTTAGTTTACTGACTTTTCTTTTATAAGGAGTAGTATTCTTTAAAAACTATAAATTAAGACCTTTTTCCTTTTTTTTTTTTTTTAAATTTCTTGCTAAGAGTAGCAGACTGAGCTTCTTCACCTGACAAAGAGGATCACAGAAATTCAATTTGTAGATCAGTCAATGCTGAAAATTCTTTTCTTTTTCTACAAAACGTACATACTTAGGGATAGGAAAGTAGAAATTGATGCTTCATATTTCCTACCTATAAGAGAGCAGTTCTGAAAAATAATTAAAGAAAGAAGGTAAAATATTTGGTTATAAATAATCTAAATTTTTAGTGACTTTCACAGTCATGTGGCAGTCTCTTAGATGCTTTGAATGTATTAATTATAAATGTATTGCAGTATTGCCTGCAAGTGTCTGAAACATACATGGTTAATGACTCTCTATTCGAACACTCTCATGCAAGGCTTTTGGAATTCTCTGCGGCCCAGTTCAACACAGAAACCATCAATGGGTCAGGAATTGTTGTGCTTTACAGAGGGCCAAGTGAAGACTAGGACTGCCTTCTCTCCCTCCTCTTTCATCTTTCTTTTCCCCCAAGTGCCTAAATTGAGATTGATCATTTAGCAGGAAGAAAAGACACTGGGAGCAGTGAAGCATAACTCAGTACAATACTGAAAGCTGCTTAGCTGTCGTATCAGACTCAACTTACTCTTAAGCAAAGATTAGCGAGGATAACTTCTGTACAAGCCTGTAAATCTGCTTAGCGATCTGTGACTCTTATGGGCAAATAATGCTTCCTAAACACAGCCTTTGGATCTGTCGAGAGGGCCCCTTTTGAATGACTGATAAACAGAAACCAGATTATTTCTTCTGGGAAAGAAAATACTGTTCAAGACATTACAACATAGGAAGCCAAAGTTTAATTCATACTTTAGCTAATTGTGTCTATCTTAGACTACATATATGTTGCAAAAGCTTATTCTAACTGTGAGTAACACCCCATAAATATTTGTTGTTAGGAAGTTTCCTTTCTTGCAACAGTGGTTGTCTCACCTTTTCTTAAAAAATTCACCAAAGACATATGATGTTATAGATCTCAAAATATTTGAAACCTGAAAACTTTTTGAAGTTTGCCATTTCTGTTTGTCTTCATTGCACTGATGTTTCTTTAGCTCCTTAGATGAATATGAACTATGTACAACAAAAACACAAAAGCAATCCACAGGGAAACATCAATGTCATTTTCTGCACCTACACTTAAAGGCTCTGGACTTCAAGAAGACTTAAGGTTAAATAAAGAAGAGCATGTTTTTTCCCATGTGCTTTTCAAATTTTACTACTTGATCTGAAAAAAAAAAAAAAAAAGGCAACCCAATGGTATATAAAAGATCCAGAAATGTTTGAAAAATAAAAACATAGTGTTCTAGAAGATACCTTAATACATCAAATGGGACTTTTCTTTTTGCTGTGTAATTATTCAGTTTAACTTCTTTATTGGTTTTGTCTACTTAAGTATAAAAGTAAACAGTCCTGTGAAGCTGGGGGTACATACTAGGCAAATGGTAAGGATGTGGGGGTTTATTGGTTTTGGTGGGGTTGTTTTTTTTGGTTTGTTTTTGGGGTTTTTTTTAATTTTTGATGACTGTTTTCTCCTTTTTTTTTCAAATCAGTCCAAGTTCCAGGACGCTTTTTGCTTCAACCAAGTCCATTATGGTTTTTTTGTGGTCTTGTTCAGGAAATCCCTGTCATCAGCGAAGCTTGTTTGGGCAAGATTAACAATAGCTTTATGGCATGAAATCTGATATCAAGCACTCTAGGTTTTTTGTTTGGGATTGATGAAAGGCTTATAGGTATGTTTAGACCTCGGTCATCCTATTTAACTTTTACTAATCTGACATAGTTTTTAGCATTCTTCCACTGCTCTGGAATTTCTCTGTTTGTCTAAGATTAATTAAAAATCAATGCTGGTGGCTCAGAACATCCTAATCTGGCTTTTTATACAAAAATGCTGATACAGCTGCTGTTTAATATGCTTCCAAGCTATTTTACAAGCAAAGAAACTATTTATCATAGCTGAGTATGAATTAAAACATCAAAGTAGCCAAGTGAACTGCACCTATGTATCATGGCAGGGGTGGGTCGAGGACAGTGATGGAGGAATTGCAGGCATCTCCTGAGAATGTCACAGACTTTACTTCTTTGTAGAGTAATTTCAGACTCACTTACCAAGTGGTGGCACAGAGAAGAAAGGCTCAATCTAAGGAAGCACTGACTATCAAAACAGTTGAAAATCCAAATGAACCAGCATGAAACTAGAATAAAAAACTGCATTTGGCAGAGAGACACACTTAGTGTGGAAGAGTAAACTTCAGAGAAGCTTCTTCTCACCAACAAAATCAGAAATGATCTATTTACTGAGCATGTTTAACTTTCCTGCATCTTTAGTGGCATTTCTATAATTTCCATCGAGAAAAGCACTAATGTCATTGCTGAGATTCCTCTTCTGCTTGTCATACTTAGAAAGTTGATGATGTCCTTTAGTCTACATAACATTGATTTTTTTAATTCCTTCTTTCATTTTTTTCTTAATCACCTAATGTATATGAATTGCAATCCATTTCCCTATGTTCCCTGATAAGGATTATTTTTTATATCTATTTTTACTTCCCTAGGGCAGTGTGATGAATCAGACAAGTACTCATTTTTTCTCTTTGTTAATGTTTTCTTTTAGTGTCTGAAAAAATGTTCTTATACAGGTCCCAGCTTTCACCTTTTTCCCAAATAAACTGTTTCTCCAAGGTGAATTTGCTCATAATTGTTCTCAGGATTGCAAAATGAATCCTTTTAACACATCAGGTATATTTGTTTTCATGTTATCCTGTTTGTGAATAAGAAACATAATGAGCGTAAGGTGACATTCATAAAGAAGCAACTGCTAATTTTTAGTCCTGTGGTAAAATTTATGTTATCATTCAAGATTAGGTGTAATGTAAAATTCCTGCAAGCTAAATGCAGTTCTTACTGAGTTCAGAAAACATCCTTCTGTTGAATTTTAAAAATATTTTTATTTATTTCAAGGCAGCACAAAACCTCCAGCATGGACTATCAAGTCCTCTGTGGTAACTCAGATTTCTCTCCTACACAATATAAACAGATGCTTGAGGAATCCCTCATCAGCATTTTCCTCAGTGTATTTGTGGTCTGGAACAGATTTCACCCTGCTTTTCTTGCACAGCCTTACTTTCAAAAGCATTCCAGCCTCTGAATGCCTCCTTCAACCACAGCAGGATGAGCTGTGGGGAGATTCAGTTCTTTCTGTCCAGCAAACACTTCTCCATCTGAGGGCCACAGCTGCAGCCTGTCTTTATTGCTCAGCTAGCCTGGGGAAACCAAATATTTCATTGGTGTGTAAAACCACTTAATTCAAGAAATTTGGTAGTCCCAGGAATCACACCATGCACCTGAGAGCATTGTCCAAACACTTCTTAATTCTGTCAGGCTGGTGCTGTGAGCACTTCCCTGGGGAGCCTGTTCCAGTGCCCAACCACCCTCTGGGTGAAGAACCTTTTCCTGATACCCAACCTAAACCTCCCCTGACACAGCTTCAGGCCATTCCCTCAGGTCCTGGTAGTGGTCACCAGAGAGAGGAGATCAGTGCCTGCCCCTCCTCTTCGCCTCATGAGGGTGTTGAAGACCACAATGAGGTCTCCCCACAGTCTTCTCCAGGCTGAATAATTCAGACTAACAAGAAGTGCCAGTCTTACAGGAAATGTCAGGCTGATAAAGCTCTGGCCTATACCAAGGTGGCAGTGCTACATTAACACTTAATGGTTGAACTCAATGATCTTGACAGTCTTTTCCAACCCAAATGATTCTATGACTCTATTAAAAAAGAGTAGAGTGCCTTTGTTAGAAATTATGTGTACATGGGTGTATGGGATAATATGGGAAAAACAGGATGTCTGCACACATCCCTGAGTCAGGGCTACTTTTAAGGACCAGGGAAGCTATGATAGTGGCAGTGCAGGAGCAGTGGCTTTCCTGGCCAGGGCTGGGATCAGGAAGACACAGGACCAAACACAGCATGGCTACAACACAGTGTAGGCAGGGATTGAAGCCTGAGCTCAAACACAGCTGCTGAGCTGTGGGGGTAGAGGGTCCAGGCACAGAATCTAACAGCTCCATCCCACATGGCACCTGATCTACACCACACTCAGCTGGCACTGATCAAGCAGAACTAAAATGGCTGCTGATCATTCCCAAAGGGTTATTGCTTCTCATTACATCAATGAAATAAAAGCAAAGCTTCAGGTTATGCAGGCGGTGCTTGCTGGTATTAAACACGGTATCAACTTTCCCTGCCCATGGTGAGTTTAAAATGACTGTAATCTGAATTTAGCATGCTTTTCACTTGACTTTCACAACAGACCTAAATACAAATTGTACAAGAATGGCTTTTAATGTCATTTCTGAAGTGGTAAAAGACCCTCAGTACAGGCCTTCAGATCCCAAAGTGAAGAAAGCTATTAGGTATGTTATTGTTTTAAATTTTAATCTGTTCTGATGTTCCTGAAATGCTCTGTCTGTAATGTCTTTTGTATTAATCATCATAAATATTTTATCCTTTCTGGAGAGGGTATGCTGACGTAATGTCTAAGCGAGGGAGGCAACTTATCTCAGCTACTTTATCATACTTGCTGGACTTAAAATGGATATTGAGAAGTTCCAAGAAAGATGTTGTTCAGACAATAAAGGCAAAAAAAAATGGATAAAGCTACAAAATGGTAACCATGTGTAGCTATTTCCTTGCTTCTTTCTAATTCACAGAAAACAGAGGTCCTTTTTAGTGCAGCTGTACAAAATCAGTAGGTGCACCAGTCCCTGTTACAAAAGTAGTGGGCTTGGGGGATGAGGAAAGTGCCCAAAAGCTGTGATAAAGGTTTCAAAAGCAGATGCTTCTTGACCTCTTGTATTATTTTCTTTTGTATGCTACTCTGTAAAGAATGGTCAACCTTGATAGGACTAGGTCAGTAGCTTCATGCTTGTGCTTGGTCTCTGAAAAACAATTCAGGCACATGATCCTACAGAAGATCAAGCAGTGGCCTGAGTGAAGTGAACACGGCTCATCTCATCTCACAGCTCATCTGGTGGTGGGCAGGTATGAGCTTGGGTGTATAGTTTATTCCTATTTTCCCCATGCAAACAAGTATATTTCAGGCTTTACCTCAGGTTTTATCACCATATTCACTTTTTTTCAATGAGGAGAACTATCTTGGATAATACTGTGCTACGATTTTCAGTTGTTGGTGTCTTGTAGGGTAATGCATGGCATTTGTCTATTACCCTCCCAAATACCCAGATCAAAGTTTCCTGCAATGGAACAGATCTGTGTTCAAAGCTTGACAAAGACTTTGGTGTAGCCTTCTATACTGAAGTTTAAAGCCCTTGCACACATCACCCATCTATATATAAAAATATCGAGCACTTCCCATTTCAAACATTCCCGGAATATGTGCCCAAGCTCCTGCTTCTGTATCAGATGGGCTGGGACTGGCATGCACACCTAAATAATTAATGACTGTTTATCCAGGTACTAGCAATGCTTTGTGGTTTGTTTTTTTTAATTGCAGCCTGCAAAGAGTGTTACTTGGCTTTCTTCTAGGCCAAGAGGAGAGTGTGATCAGAACAAGAGTGACAGAGAAATGCATATTTTAGAGCATCAAATAGATTAAAAAAAATATATCCTCTTCCTTCTGACAGCTGAAAGCCGCTCCTGTCCACAAATTGTGGGCATGTTTGCTTCTCATTATTAGCAGTCATTTGAAGGAGAAAATGAGCAAGGGAGCTAAGCATTTGGGGAGAGTCTGCCAAATGCACAGCAGAGCCATGGGGTAGGAAGATGTGGATTTAATGCATGGGGCTGGTTGTGAGAGCATTTTGTACATCTGGTTCAGTTTGTGGACTGGATCCATTTGTGGAGGGGAGCCTTGGCTATTATTGTTTGATCCCTCTGTCTTATTTTAGCTTCACATTACTCAATGTCTGATTATGTTGGACAGTACTCACTGTTGCTGCTGAGAACATTTTGGACAGCAGTGACAAAATGCCAAGGATTATGTCCATATCATTCTATCACATCTTAGGAAACCTGTGAGAGTGAGCCAAGGCAGGCACTGGATGCTTTGCAGAAGGAGGGGTGCCAGCCTATGATAAATTAACTAAGTTTGTCTCCCCTTTTTTCTCCCATCCTGACTGCCTCTGTAACAAGGACATGAACTGGGAGTCCTCCAACCCATTAAGTGATGGTCCTAAGTCTAAAAACTTGTAAGAGGGAAAAGGAAACCTACTTTGATACAGCAGGGTGAAATTTTGCAGATCCTGTGAATTCTGTCATTGTGTTAAGAGCTGAGCTCATTACTGGGCATGCTGTTCAGCAAAGCAGGATTTCTGTCCATATTTTCTTTTCAAGTTTATCCAGCCTGTTTTGCAGCTGTGATAACTCGTGTCACAGCACAGTCCAAAGGCTGGTGAGTCTATGTATATATATAGGTATAACATCAGTTATTCATGCTTGCTATCTGAAATTGGGAGTTGCTGCTTTGAAAAGAATGGGTACCTGAATTTTGGGTTGTAATGTGAACCGAACAAAACCAGACAGAATATTTGGCACATAAGGAGGTATTATATTTCATTTCATTGTAATGTTTTCAGTGGATCCAAAATTCACTAACTATCCCAAGTTCATAAGTTGTCTTCAATGCTGCATATAATCTTTTTACCTTAGGTTTGTCTGGAACAAGTATCTATGTCAACCAAGCCAGTGATTTCAGGAGTACTGATTGTTTCACCAAGGTTAATATTACCTTACAATAAAACCTGTTCTTTATGGATTCACTTACTTAGGGCAATACTGCTCACATATTGGACATAATACTAAAGTCTCTACAAATGTTTTTGTAAGTAACTGAAATTACTCTGACATTTATGGTACACCCTTTTCTTAGATCAGGGAATGAAGCAGTTACTTAAATTACCTTCAGAGAAAAAAACTGTGGAAATTTCCATTCAGGATTTACACTGGAAAAATGAAAGCATAAAGTGCCATTTTGGGTGGTATAATTATATTTTATGTATCCCCCATTCCCACTGTTATGTCACTGCAAGGGAGGGAAAACTGGATGTGAGGACACATTGCCTTCTGGTGTCTCTTTGCCCAACTGAAGAGGGACACATGTGCCATTCAGATGTTCAGCTCTAGGAGGGACCAGTGCAAGGTTTTCTGCCTCTGTAGACAGAGCCTGAGGCTCTGCAGTAGCAGGGTGAGCTTAGCATGCTGAGAATGAAGGAAAGGGGTTTGAGAGAACAGCTGAGCTACAGGAGATGTCCACTACAGACAAGAGGTCAGCTCTGTGTGGAGAAAGCTGTCTTGCCCCATCTATTCTCTAAGAACTCTTGGGGAAAAGGAGTGAGGAGCTCTGCAGAGACAGTGGGGCTGGGGGTTAGGTGCAGGAGGTGTAGCAGGTGCTGGCACAGGTTGCCCAGAGAAGCTGTGGATGCCCCATCCCAGGAACTGCTCAAGGCCAGATTGGATGGGGGTCTGAGCAACCTGATCTAGGGGAAGGTGACACTTCCCATGGCAGCAGAGTTGTAACTGGATGTTCTTTAAGGTACCTTCCAACCCAAGCCATTCTATGATTAGTAAGGGCTCTTTTCCCCCCAGAAAATCCCTCTCCCTCTGCATTCTCCTTTCTTTAGGATATGAGTTTCAGAGCTCACATCTCCTGGAGCTTGTAGACTTGTCACCATCCAGAATCATATTATAATTCCAGCTCATAAAAGGCAGTCTGCCCTCTCCACTCATCTTCAATGATGTCTCCTCAACTTCTTGGTGGCCTGAAGGAGGAAAAGGAAAAAAATATTTAGAAAAAGAAAATGCAGAGGGCCCTTCCAGAGGAGGAGCGGCAGTTGTTGCCAGAATTAGATGTGAAGATGGGAGCTACTGAAATGTGGGGCATTCCAAACCCTTCTCCACCAGATTTGCAGCACCAAGATATACGGTGAGACTGCTTATCTCATCCCCACTGTTCCAGATATTGACAGTGCTTATCAAGAACTAGTAAAGTACACAGTGCCCATCTCTGGGCAATGTCTACCTGCCTGTGTTTGAAGTTTTACATTAAAAACACTAGCTGGATCTTTCCACCTTTTCTTTTTTTTTCTCTCTGTTAGCTTCATGAAGTTATGAGGAGTTAAAAAAATATAAAAAGAAAACTTATCTTTGGTACTTAACGTAGCAGTTGAACAAAAGTGGTGCAAAAATACTGCAATAGGTGTTGAGTAAAAATGTATGTTGTGGTAACTATTCTGGGTATAGCTGTTCTTTCATGACAACTCCTTTGAATTATTTCCATGTGGAACAGAGCAGCTCTGACAGCAGCTCTTTTTTAGAGGGAGGCAATTTCCCTCCTATATGACTTGTCAGCTGCTAACTGTGGGTGTGTAAATATAGCTGAAATTTGGAAATAATGCCAATCTGGCAGAGGTTTTAGGCAGTTATTTATGACTGAATGGATGAGATTTACCAAGTTCAGATTGATGGTAAATGTTGCAGGGCAGGTACATTACCCAAGCTTGTGCTTGTGGAGCACCTTGACAGTTTTATATTGATTTCAATAATACAATTCTTCTTTAAACAGCTGAGTGGTGGATAAAGTATGTAATTTATATAATAACTGTAAGAATATTCAGAAGCACCTCAATTTAATTTTTTTCCAGTCTTATTGACCTTTTCTTCTCCCTTTGCTTTTGTGCTTGCATCCTTCTCTCATCATTCTCACATTTCATTTGGGTTTTCTCCTCCTCCCACTCCATCTTTCAGCCAAACTCCCATAAAACCGGGGAACCTCCCTCTATACCTCTGGCATCAGTAACCTCATTTGTTTGTGGAGCATCTGCTTTATCTCTGCAGTTTTAACTTATAGTTTTATTTCTTCTTGCTTAGTTTGTCCTGTGTCATCCAGACAGTGCCATGTTTCTGGTCTACACTCTGTCTCAGGTCAGCAATCTTTCTGAGTGTATTCCCTTCCCTGACTTGCCTTGGTATGCTCCAGGTCTGTCAGCTTTAAATTTTTGTCTACACAAAGATGTCAACTTTGCCATAAAGCCAGTTGTTTCAAAATAATTTCACGTTCATGGGGCCTTAACTAAGAAAGGTCTTAAGAGCTTTTAGAAGGCTTGAATATGTCTGTCATTTAAAGCCAGCTAGAGATGCCAGTACTATAGTTACATCTCTAAGCCTTCTGCAAACTTCTTCTCTGACTGGAAGCTCTCTTCCTGAGAAATCAAATGAAGACTTTTCTATCTTACTTTCAAGGCATTATCTCCCTTTTGATTTGGCTATTTATGAGATCTGCTCATCCACTTAGTCCAGAGAGAGTACTATAGAGCACAAAACACCTTTTCTGCTGTCATCTCCATGTCCCAATTGCCAGGCCCTCTGTTTCCTAAAATTCAGATAAAGCCACTTTATATCCCTCATTGTATCTCAATGTATCAAAATAAAAGAAGAACCTCCTCCTTTTTTCAGGAGATTTTCAAATGCTTTTTCTAGTTAAAATTTCACTCCACCACAGTATTGCAGAAGGTGCAACAAACTAAAGGAATCATTAGTAAAAGAAATAGAGAAATCAGCAGATGGGAACTTCCTCTTTCAAGAACAGCAGCTTGTTTCAGTTGTGTCAATATGATCTCTAGGAGAGAGGATTGCCTTTATTTGTGCTGTGTCTTTGCTGCATGCAGCAGCAAGCTTGTATTGAAACTTCAAGTTAGTAATTTAGCTTGAGTTGTCAAAAAGCTGGTGTTTTGTATTGGTCCGCATTTCTTCCAGATGTCTGTCACATACAGCAAATGTTGCTTGCTGACTGCCCTCAAAAACACTGGGGAAAAAATAAGATCCTTGAAAAAGTGAAAACCTAATGACTTTCAGCCACTTCATATCTAATAGCTAGTGAATGCACTTCTTGCTTGAGAGGAATAGGAACAGAGAAGCTTGGAGTTGGCTTAGTGATGGGAGGCCGTATGTTGTTTTTGAAGGAATATTTGCAAATTCTCTATTTGGTAGCTGACTTTTTAAAATTCAGTCAAATCAGTATGTGATGATGGCAGAAATAATCGTGTTATTCTATTTTGACTCAAAATATGTATTGCATTGGACAAAAAATAACAAATTACTCAGAAAATACACTCTAATGTGCTTTGCTGGGTTTCAGTGTCTCCAGGGAACTTCATTTTATGACTTTATCAGCTTGCCTTAAAGCCACAGAATATGTGATTCACAGTTTCACCATCCTATTAGTTCATGTTTCTGTTTGGAAAGTGAATCAATTTCTGGATCTGATGTGTGTATAAACAGCTTCTTTTTCCTTATAGTCTCAAGGGAAATCATGAAATGTCTGAGAATAAAGGTACACAAAGATATAGATGAATTCCAGTGCTGAAATCTGAAAGTTAAGATGTATCTAAGCATTAGAACTTTAATAAGAATTCAATGATCAGTGCTTAGCCAGCAATGTGACAATGTGCTCTCTCCCACTTACCAGCTATTTGTACACACTGTACTTTGGTCACTGGGTACAGTAACCAGGAAAGAACAAAATACTTGGCAAATTAAATCTAAAGATTTCCCCTCCTGCTGTAGAACAGATAGATGTAATGTACCATTTCATCTTAAACCAAATTATGTACCAGGACATTTAGATACTTATTTCTGAAGACATCAGTGTATAATGCCTGATATCATAAGGACTGAGATGCTTAAATTCCAATTATGAAAAAATCTTTAAACTGAAAGCAGAGATATGTGAACTAAACAGCTCTGTGATACACCTAATCTTTCCCTTCCTCCTGTCTTATTGTTCATTCAAGTGCACATGTGAACCAAGGACTCCATCAAAAGTCCTTTGAAGTAGATGGTAATCTGTCAGCCAGCTTGGTCACTGTTTGGCCATCACCTGTGTGTTTTGTCTTTGCAATAAACACTTTAGCGATTTCGTGAGTGTTGACAGAGCATGTGACATGCACGATGGAACTGAGACCACTGAGCCAGTTTGGCACTGTTTGTTATCTTCAGCTGTTATCTTACAGCACATTAGTAGAGCTATGTCTTCTGCACAGCATGCTTCTGCAATGCCTTTGCCACAAAAGGTTTTTGAGGAAAAGAATTTTGAGGAAAGACATAAATGTTATCTTCAGGACCTGAATGCTGTCTTCAGCTGTCTAATGTGGATATAAGGAAGATATAACCAGATGTTTCTTGTAAGGGGAATGTGATAGGAGAGGGAAGGGACACAAGTTGTGGGAAGTCTCCCTTGGATACTAGGGGAAAAAAACCTGGGCAAAAAACCAAAACACAGAAATGTTGTCAAGGATTAGAGCAGGTTGCACTTGGAGATATTCAGACCTGACAGTCTTGAGCAACCAGATCTGACTTGGTCGCACCTAGAACAGGGGATTGCACCAATTGACTGCCAAAGATGCTCCCCAGCCTATGTTGTTCTGTGCTTCTGTGAATTCTGTTCTTTTTATGTAGTTGGCTGTTTTCATCTGACTCTTAAATAAAGGGGAAATGTTCTATCTCTTTTCAGAACCTACTGGGTTTGCTCTCATTTACTTACACAAATGAGAAATGGAAAGTTTGCTAAAGAAAGGATTCAGTGAACTGCAAAATCATGTACTTCTCTATGGAACCATGCATTTTATACATTTCATTTATAATACCCAGTAGAAAATGTGTGCTGAAAGCTCACTGCTTTTATGAGCTGAGATATCTGTATCCGTGAACAAGATTTATTTGCAGTGTTTTCCTCTCCTTTCTTTTTAATGAACAAAAAAATATAAATGTATTCTGGGGTTGTTTGGAATATTAAAACATGCCTGCTTTCATGCTGAAAATCAGATCAACTCGAATAAATGTAATTATTACCACAGATAGGTCTGCTTTTCCATATAAATATAAGCATCTCTTCTTTCTGTTTCTAATAATCTACATCTTAATGGAGGTATGTCTTTTGCACAGTGTGCTTTTGCAATACTTTTGCCCCAAAAGATTTTCCTTTTGAAGTTAATAAAGTCAAAACTTTTAAAAACTCTTGTCAAAACCTGAGAATTAGAACCATTTCTGTTTGAAATGCAAGTATGTTTTAAGGAATTTTTCAATGAAATAACTCAAGTGTGCTTTTGCAAGTTAAGAAGTTACACATTCTACTTGAAATATTTTTTTCCATTTTTAAGTAGAGAATTTATAACAATTTTTTTAAGCTGCAACATGAAATATGAGCTGAATTTCTGGTCTATACATTTGGCTTGATTAAGGGTTGTTAAACAGACTTTGTATGTAAGAATTTCTTATAGCATGGAAGAATGATCTCTTATTTAACACATAATATATTTTATAGTGTATTACAGCAGAGGATGGAATATGTTTATGGAATATGTACATATAGAATATATGTACTAGATCTTATACGGATGCTGTGCTTTAACTCTGTCTGGAGGCTAATCCCCACACATCCCCTCACTCCCTGTCCTGGTGGTGTATAAGAAGAAGAGAATAAGAGAGGGATAAGTGAAGAGAGAATAAGAAGGGTTAAAATGAGAAAACTCGTGGGTTGACATAAAGACAGTTTAACAGGTAAAGTAAAAGTTGAGCACACAAGCAAAGCAGGACATGGAATGCATTCACCTCTTCCCATGGGCAGGCAGGTGTTCAGCCACCCCAGGAAAGCAGGGCTCCGTCACACGTAATGGTGACTTGGGAGACAAAAACCATCAGTCCAAACATTCCCCGCTTCCTTCTCCTTTCCCCAACTTCATATGCTGAGCATGACACCCGTATATTACAGGATTTCCTTTTGGTCACCGGGGGTCAGCTGTCCAGGCTGTGTCCCCTCCCAGCTCCTTGCACACCCCCAGCCCACTCTCCATTGGGGTGAGAGGCAGAAAGGGCCCTGACTCGGTGTCAGCACTGCCCAGCTGTAACAAACACATCCCTGTGTTATCAGTGCTGCTTTGGTCACAAATCCAAAACACAGCCCCATACCAGCTACTGTGAAGAAAATTCTCTCTATCCCGGCCCAAACCAGCTCAATGGACTTCAATATACCTGTTCTGTAACAAAAGTCTGGAAATAGGACAAACATGTCTCATCAAGGAAAGTAAGAAAAAGATTAAACTTATGTAAGTCAGTAAATTTGACTGGATTGCAACCATGGCAGGCACTCCAGTAGCACTGCTTCTACATATAAAACAACCTGTGAATGTGAAGTGAATGAGGGTGAAAAACTTTCGGCTGTGAATGTGAAGTGAATGAGGGTGAAAAACTTTCAACTGCAAAATAAGTCTACTTTTTTTAAAAAAGCTACTTATGTCTGAATAAACGTTTCTGCTCTCTGAAAAACAGAGTAGAAACTAACACAGAACCAGGATATTTTAACATAAATACTGTCTGTGGGTTTTTTTGTCTTACACATCATCTTACAGTCTCTGGCTTCATAACTAGTGGTCTTTTCCTTTGGGACAGGTCTCACACAGTTCTACCTTCCTGGGAAAAGGAAAGAAATCCTGTGAAAACTGATGTTTGTTGCAAGAAACATGTACAGTAAAGGCCAGATGGATTTCATCAGTCTTATGTACTTAGCCAGCAAGGGCTGTTTATCGGTACAATACACAGATCATTGTAAGCTTATAAAAGACAATGAAATAATTGTGACCAAATCAGCTAGGTTGCACTCTTACTTTCTGAACATTGGCTTTCTTGGCAGCTGAATAAAGCTTTGGAGGAATAAAGCTTTGGCTTCACAAACCAAAATGTATTGTATAGTTTAATGGCAAGCAGCCAAGATTGTAATTTTTGAGAGACCAAAACAATTTGTCTTCTTCCATGAAAGTTTCCTGAAGCATTTTCATGGCAAAAACGTTGATCTTTTACACACACAGGTTACTCTTGGGCAAGGACTGGTTTAAATTTTATTTAATTTTCAATCATTTTTCCACTACATACTTCTTGAGCAAAAAATAGGCACAATTAATTATTTTTCTTAGAAATATCTAATACCCTATGTATCTGTATGCTTTATTCTTCTAGGAACCATTGCAGAGAATTACAATATTCTCAAGATATTGCTGTTAGGAGAGATGATGATTGACACTTATTCATTAAGACATAATTGATTTCCAAAAGCAGAGGATTTAGATTCCGTTTGAAAGGCTTTTTTGCCCTATATTAATGAAGAGCAGACTTCATAAGAGATGCACTCGTGCAAGCTTTTTGTTACACACAAGCATATGCTCTGTGTGTGTTTAAGTAATGCTTATGTAGATGTGTATGCCTCCCGAAGAGGCAAGCGTTGTACAAAAGTCAGCAGAGAGAATCTTCACACGTGAAGTGCAGACATAAAACAATACCCAGGAAAACACCATCTAATTTAATGCACAGTGTGGCTGGGAAATTACTCAAATTACAAATTCAAGTAACTGTTGAGTAAGCTTCCAATGCAGAGCTAAACCTTGCAGAAATGTATGAAGAGCACTCAGATACAAAATCAAGATAAATATCTCACTTCTATCCCTGGTTTGCTTGTCAGGCTGTCCTTCTTTCCCTTTTCTTTCTGCTGTTTTACAAGAAGCATCAGCTTTCTAGAGGATGGGGGAATTTCACCTGTAGCGAGTGTGAGGTTTTATCCACTTTTTTCTATTTGATAATTATCTCTCTGTTGTCTGGTCACTGGTTTTCTGTAGAGTTAAATTGGTTCCACTGCTTGTTCTCCAGCTGCACTGCAGGATGACAGTGTGTCCTCAGCACACCCATGGTTCAGGAGTACCCTTCCAAATCTGTGTCTGTATAGTGTAGGTACATGCCTTCTGGGGTGCAACACTGTGGCTTTCAGGAGGAACACAGCTACTGAAGCTTTGTTCTGGGGCCACAGTTTCGCCATGGTGAGTGGCTGCTGTGGTGTTAGGAGCACTCAGCATGCATTGAGTTGTTAGAGATGAATGCTTTGTAACAAGAAATTACACTGCCGGAGAGCAAATTAGTGATTGATGTAAAATGGAAACTTCTAGGTTGTAATTGTGCTAGCAAGATATGAGACGAAGCTTCAAGTATAATTTTAACAGTATTTAATTAAGTGGAACAGTAGATTAACCACCACAATCCTAACTAAATACATACAGAAGAATTACAAAATATAAATGCTCATTATGGCTAGGTTGCTTCTGCCATCAATGGCTGACTTGAAGATGGGGTGATTGACTTGAAGCTGATTTAAAATGGCTCAATTTACAAACTAAATTTTAAATCTTTTCCAATTGTTCTCCTCTAATGCAGGCAGGGAAAAGTGACGCATCTGTTCAGCACTGCACGGTTCACTGGGTGGGGAGAAAATTCCGTATTTTATCTGGTCACTGACATCTCACTGTGCCATTGTACTTTGTGCGTAGCAATTAAAGCAAAGTGAATCACTTACTTAACCAATTTAGTGTCTTGTTTTTTCAATGGAAGTATTATTACCTCTAGTTTATATTTGTTTGATTTGCCTGATGGCAGATATCTCTCATCACCTCACTTCCTGACAAAGGGTAATTAGGTATCCTTGTGCTTGGTGCTAGATGAAGAAGTTGCAGGGAATGGGTGCAGTTCCTTTATGGTTTGTTTAATTAACTTTGTGTGCTGTATCCAAAAGATTTTGGGAGCCTGTCCTTCCTTGGTTCGTCAAGCTGTGTAAATCCCATATCAATTATACCTCCTATTCTGGAAACAAACAGTGCAGCATACAAGCTTTGAATTTGTTTTGCATGACTCTTTGCAGGAAACAAACAGAAAAGGAGCTTGTATTCAGCCACAATACATTCATTGTTAATTTGAAGTGAGTATTTATAACTTTCTTTTTACTATTAGCCTGACGCTATGAGCAATTATAGCAGTATTCAGCTAAATCTGCCCAGCCTGTGCTTGGTCAGAATTTTCTTTCCCAGTGTTTCTAATATATTTCCTATGCACTATTTTGTCCTTAATGACTTTATAGCTTGTTTATTGGAAACAGGTTTTTAATTATTTTTCAACAGTACTGGAGACCTGATTTAATGAGCAATTGTTAGATATACTAGGGAGACACATTCACCTGATTAATGTGATAGTTAACTGAGCAACAAAATTGCCTCAAGAAGAAGCAGCTGTACACAGAGTCAAAGCAGTAAAAAAGTTTGAGGGAATGTGAAGAAAATATTTGAAGAGAGATAATTTAAAGTAGGACACTGAGCAAGTTGGAGGCTCAGTATAAATATACAGTGTTGGTTTGCTGGTTGGTTGGTTGCTCTGTTAGTCTGTGCATGTCTGCACATACATGCCTGTATTTGTTAGGAAGCAGTTTATATAGGCTTGGCTGAAATATACTGCACTGCAGTGCTGGGATATTCAAGGACTGTAGAACCAAATAAGGAGGCTGGGTCCTCCAGGTGTGTGTTGGGAGATGAAATTGTGCAGCCAACGCTTTAATGGCGTGCAGTGTCGATGTCCAGCTTCAGTGCTAATGTGTGCTCTTGGAAACAAGTCTGTCCTTTGGGAAATAAGTCTTTTCTCAGAGAGAGGAAGGTAAGAGAGAATAAGTTTGATGTTCTTTAGTTGTCAGAGTTCACACTTTCTTTTGTCACTGACTTGGTCCTACCAGCAGCACTTATGTTCTCAGTTTGGAAGCTTGTGGTCAGCTTAAAGGACCAGACTAACATGATCACCACACAATTTCAGTACTAGATAGTTCCACTCATGCATTTCAATAACAACTTCCCTGCTCTTTGCAAGCAGCATTTGCAAAGGAAGATGATGCAGTGGCAGCCCAGTAGAAACTCATGGCTAGATCAGGTTTTATTCCTGCAGAGGGCTGTGGCATCCACAGGGAGAAGAACCATGAGGGGATTAATAGACACAAGGTGCACTTTGGCCAAAAAGCAGCACAGCAGCAGACACATGGAGAAGGGGAGAGCTGAAGTATGAATGCCGGGGGAAACACAGCCCAGCTAGTTTCTCTCATGTAGTTCCCAACTTGGCCTATGTGATGGAAAACTCTTTACATGCCTGAAAATACAGTGTTTCAAAGTCATGGTATGGTATAAACTATCCCACTCACAAACTTTCTGGACCCCTTATGGCCTAACATAACCCCTCTGGTTTCAAGTTAGGTCTGGTGGCTTTGTGTTCCTGCTGACTCATATGCTAGTGAGGGCAGGAACTTTTTTTTCCGAAAGGAAAAGTGGGCTTTTTGTATGGGATGTTGTATTCATGTTTATGTGATTTAAACAGAGGAGAGCTATATAGATTATAAAGAACTCACTCTGGGAAAATGAACTCACTTTCCGTGCAATCACTTTGGGAGCACGGATTAGGGAGAAGACTGATAAGATTCTTTGCCAAGATCAAATCTAAGTGAAAGTGGGCTGGACACGTTACTGGGATTATAAGAGATTTGAAGAAAATGGAGAAAAATGAGAAGGCAATTAACATAAAGCTCTTCCAAATGGAAGAGGAAAATGCTCCTATGAGTGTCAAACTCCCTACCCCACCTAAACTGGTTCAGCTCATCTCCATTTTGACTAGTAACTTGGACAATTCTTTCCAAAACATTTTTACTTCCTTGTCTTGCTAACGTGATGGAAATATAATTATGATTTGGATGCTTCTTTCTAAGCCAGGAGGGTGGCTGCTCTGATGGCTGGAGAATCAGAGTAGAATTCAGTAGATCTGGATTAATTTTGAAGTCCATAACTTTGGTTTAGCAGATTTTTAGTAGGTAACTTTTGGGGTTATTGTCTGTGCCTCATTTTATTCATGTTGTCTGTAAAAAGGAGAGAACGATCCATATGTTCCACCCATGCCATAATGCCTTACCAGTTTAGCTGGTGGAATTTCTGGGGCTCTGCTTGTCTGTGCCTTGGGTCAGCAGTGATCCAGCCCTCCTGGACCACATCAGCCCTCTGCTTCAAAAGTTTTTGTCTTTCCTGGCTTGAAAGGAGAGTTCCCAGTGATGCTTTCATTTGGGCTCTACTTGCCTTTCGTTTTTTTAATGTGGTGTGGTCTTTTGAGCTCTTTTGTGGAGGTCCCGTGGTGCTGAAGCCAGTGGGGTGGCTGTGCAGGGTGGCTCCAGGCATGACAGAGCACCTTGTGGGAGCCTAAAACAGACCACAGCTCAGCAGATTGGCTGAGCACATGCCTAAGCTCTGCCTGCTCAGCAAATGCTTTAAACATAAACATGTTCCAAAGTGTTCTGCTATAGATGGGTGATCTCCAAAATGTGCTGATGTGCTCTGCTAGATAAAGATCAGGATTTCTTTCTGGAAGAACTCATTACAGGACAAGCACACTAACTTTGCGTGCAGTTTTAGGTAAGAGACTTGACTCTTTGCCATTTGTGTGGCAGCCAAAGTAGACAAAACCAGAACATACTTTTTAAATTGTTTTCTGGCATACAAACAGAGATTATTTAGTGTTATAATTTGCACATGTATTATATTTTATTGCTATCAAACTGAACTATAAGATGGCAACCACTCCTGTTAATCTTGTGTTCTTTAATATTCAAACCCAACAAAAGTCATCTGCTGAACTCAGCACTGAGTTTTTGAGCCCAAATTTTCAGTTGTTTTTTTGTTGTTGGTTTTTTTGGTTGATTGGTTTGGGTTTTTGGAGTTTTTTGATTTGGTTTAGTTTTCCTTATTTAAAAAGCAATATAGGGAAGAGATTTGAAGTGCTGAAGATCGAGTGCTCCAATGCAGAGTGTTCTCCTATTTTTTATGAAGATCATCCTAAAAAAAATGCTGATTTTTTAAAAAATAGCAAATAATATACAATGCTGTCACCTTTGACAACTTTGGGAGTTTAATGTAATTTAACAGCTGGCCATTTATATATCACTGCAACTTGTCATAAATCTAACACTGTGCAGCTAATAAACAGCAACAAGTGGTCAATCCAAAGTACATGCAGTCAGAGCATGCTGGCCTGCATGTATCAACTTCTGTATAGCCACTTATGGAAAAATATTGACTGGACTTCTAAAATGCCTGAGACAGGGCAGCTTTTGATGTAAAAGCAGCAGCCAAAGTTTGTAAAAGCAACTGTATAATTCCTGGCATGTTTATACATACTTGCATATATGTATATATATTTACAAACTGTCTGATAGGTATTCACACCTGATACAGAAGTATGAATGGCAAAAGTGCTATACACTTTCATTCTGAAAAACTGCTTGCCTTTACTGTTGAACCCTTTTCCCTCACCCTTGTCCTCAGACTTAGCAGTCATGTTTGCAAAGCTCAGCTTTTCACTAGCTCACACTGAAAGGAAAGTTTGGCATGATTTCCTTCTTTGTAACTGGGGCCCTGTCACTAATTTGCTTGACACAGATAGGCTCCTGAGGGGTCCCTTAAAGGGATTTAGATCCCTCCCTACCACAGTCATCCCTTGTGTTTTGTCCAGGTGCATACTCTGCAACTGTCTCAACAAAGTGGGTTCTTTTGTTTGTTATTTTTTCTTCCCAGGACCCAAATATTAACACTTCTGGTAGGAGACGTGAAACAGAAATGTATTTGCCAAATGGTGCTGCCTCTTTCCTTGGATATGGGAAAGCATTTTGTTGAAATGGGAAAACCAAATGAATAGAGCCCTCCGGTTCCACACGCCTGCTGTCTGCAAGCATCCCCACCCTGGGTACGTGGGCTGTGTTACTGACTCGGGGGAATGGGTTTAGAGGAGCCCTTTGTTGAAATATTGGCAGCACATCACTGGACTTGCCGTTGTTGCAGATGGAGCAACTTGCCGAACAGATGGATTCTCGGTTTTCTGAAAGAAAGGGAAGGTACTTGATGTACCACAGTGGGAAAGAAGGGAGGGTATCCTGGGCAGATGGAAAGGCAGGAAAAAAGGCACGTTCTGTGCTTTTTTGGTGCAATTGCAGCCTAGCAATCTCATTCTGGCAAACTTGGGAAAGCATAAGCACAGCACTCTGTGAGAGGGCAAAGGGACTGTAACAGATGTGGAAGAAGTTATTTGCACAGAAGCAATGAAAATGAAGGCTGAGTCTAGGAAAAGACAGAGTGTATAACTAAGTATTGTGTGCTAGGTGTGGGAAAGGGCTCCTGCCCTGCTCCATCAGAGGTGCACTCTATCAAGGCACAGGACTAGTGCCAGAAGAGTATAACTGGAAGAGAGAAATGATTAATATTTTAAGGTCTATTGTGTTGTGGAAGAGGCTAGAGATAAATGTTACCTGCCTCTGTGAAGCCAGGAATCCCCATGTTCCTGCAGTGTGTGCACTGGTTTCATGATGGCACAGTTTGTACAGTGGCACTACTCAGATACTGAATTGCCTCTTTTCTTCTCTTGTGCTTCATCCCCTCCCCATCTTGTTCATACCTCACTTCCATCTAAATAGTAGGGCGGGATCAGTCCTGCACAGCACTCAAGAGCCTGTAAATCTGACTTGAAATTATGTCACCTGATCCAATATTTACTGCTGAAATCTTCATGCATTTGCCAAGTATAGCGTGATAAGGAAAAGGCATGAACTGAAAGAAGTGATCGTATTTTGGTGTTGTGTGTTAACTCTGTACAACTTTTCAGTCACTTCACACACACATACCAGACTTAGCAGAAATAGACTTTATCATAGTATCATTTATGATTTAATAACAATAGACTTTTATCCTTATCCCTTAGCCTAATTAGACAATTTCAGCATCTTAGAATGCAGACATTGAAGCTTTTTAGTTATAGTAAGGATGACAGAGGCCTTGGAAATCCAGATTTTCTGGGAAATGAATGTGATAAAGGGCAAAAATGTTATTTCCAAGTGTGAGTCACTGCTGAAAGCAGCTATGCAAAATTATCACTTTCTTAAATAATGGCTTTGGCTTTTGGTCATAATCAGGGTTGTGTCTACAGCAACAGAGATGTCTAAAGACTTTTTCTGAAAAATAAAGTGACCTGGATTACATACCCACTTTTTCATCAGCTGTGCTCCATATTGCAAGACTGAATTCTCAGGGAGGCTCTGAGATAAAATGAACAAGGAATCCCATCACTGAATTTTAGTATGAACATTTTTCATATTGTTGTGTCTGGATCTCTGCCAAGTCTCAGCCCTATAATAAATTAAGTCCAACCCACACAAAGTAAGGAAATTAAAAAAAAAAAAAAAGGGAAACAACCCAACAACTTCTACAAGGCAAAAACACTAGGCAATTTTTATGGAGAAACAAATGGCCAAGAATAATTTATTGGAAAAGTAATTACCTAAAGAAAGAGAGGGCTCTTCTCTCTAATTGGAAATTATAACATTTTCCAGCCTTACTAAGCACAGTAGAGGATCATCATATTGCTTCACCAACCTGGTTAAATTAAATACAAAGTTAAGAATTTGCTTTCCTCTAGCTCTATTTCTCCTTGCACCCAATACTGCAGTTGAGCCCACTTTCTTTTCTCTTTGGCAAAATCTAATCTGGCTGCAACAGGACCTGTGAAAATCATGAAGGTGATGAGCCAGGGTCTGTTTTCTGCATTGTACGTCTGGCTTATTTAATCTCTAGTCACCCTCAGATAATAAATATTTCATATGTTGGACAGGTGAAAGGTTTCATTCAGCTGCAGATCTGCTTCCACAGCAACTGATTCTTGTCATTTGAACAGCTTAAATTTGTTGAAAACAAAGCTTGCTTTCTGTTTTTCTCCACTGTGGTTTTATGTGTAATGTATTATTTGTCTTTTCCCTCCTGTCCCTTCTACAAGCAGATACAGAAAAGCCGACAGCATTAACAAATAATTCTAAACAATTTATAATCCAAGTATATTCTCTCTTCCAGTCAAAATGGGATGAAAAATGCCATTTCATTTGACAAGCATAGAGTAAATATACAGAGATATGAAATTGCCCAGGTTAGCATCTATAAATACTCTGTATGCAAAAATGCATGAAACCACAGTATACTACTTTGTGCTTTACAGTATGTTTCTCCATTGCTACTGGGTGTTTCCACAATATTATTGTCTACCAATTCAGCTAAAAGAGTTGGGTTTGGTTTTGGGGTTTTCTGGGGGAGGGGCAGGAAGTACCCCAGGTCTTTCTCTAGGAAAGTTTTCCTTCTGTAAGAAAAGATGCTAGCAAAAAGCTGAAGCGAAATATCTGCAACCATATCTGATTTCTGCCAATGTTTGTGCTTGTGACAGATCTTCTGGAACATGTCTGCTGCATCCTTTACATCTTGCAGCAGAATGAGCTCTTTGGAAGCATAGCTTAGCTCATTCTTCCTTTGCACATTTCCAAGCATAGTGGGCAGCTGCTCTTCCTCTTGCTCTCAAGCCATCCCCACATCTGGACTCTCTAACTCATGCTGTGCTCCATGCCCAGCACCACCTCTGCCTGCATACATGGCTGGTGGCTTCACAAAGCTCTTCCTTTGCCTGCCTTCTGAGTCAATTGGGACTTGGTGCAGTGATGAAATTTTGGTAGACAGGCTCCAAGTAAAGGGATTTTCCCTTTACCATCTCCTGTTAGGCACAGAGACATTTTTGCTTGCATCTGACCATCTGTGTGGATGTTCCCTTGCTGCAGTTATGGCAGAATGGGGGCATTATTTCATAAGTCACACAGCTGTCTAAGAAAATAAGTTGGAGAACACATCTTAGGGTGTGATTGAGGAGTTTTAGATGTGATGGAGCACCATGGAATAGGTGGCTTATTTGATCTCTCCCTGTCCTCTCCTGTTTACTGTATAGGTTTCTAGTGATGCTGTATTTGGGAATTAGGAGGATGTTCCAGGTCAGTTCAGAAAAACTGATATGACATGATGCAAAACTGCTGTTTTGGGTTTAGGGGGAGAAGGAAAATGGGTACAGCCTTTGATTAGTGTCTGTGTCTGTGCCTGGGTGACTCCGTGGCAGATCCCCCTATTAGAAACAATTGAACTGTATCTGACCTTGCAGCCCTCTCTCTTCTGTTTCCAGGCATATAGATTTTAGCCAGCAGGTCTCTGGTTAACCCCTCCTCACTGTTGTTTATTTCCTGCCACTCCGCAGACACACCACTGAGCATTAAGTATGTGAACTCAAAGACGCTCCCTCTCTCCTGTACAGTCTTAATAGCAAACAGTCACGAGCTGGGCTTCTCCAGGCAGAATTTCTACCTAAGAAACATAGGTTTCAGGAGAATGCCCTTTCTCTCACCCTTTTCAGATTGCATTAAAAGCATCCACTTCAAGAAACTACAACTGTGTTTATTCAAGCTTTGAATTTGGAAGTCGTGCCGGGATCCCTGCCACGGCACGCTTGAACCGTGAAACCCAGGTCAGTTCCATTTTTTGGTTTTCATGTACTGGCACTGCGCTGCAGCTGTTTGAGCCACCAGGTCTCTGTGGAAGCAATACTTCTTTTAACATGCAGAAAACATCATATTTGATTTTATAACCTTACCTCTTGTTTTAGGTTTTGGGATTTTTTGTACTACTAAGCAAAATGTCAGGGTGGCATGTCAGTGAACATAATGTGTTCAAAAAGAATCATGCTGACAGGCTCAAAAACGAAATGCTCTCTTCTAAAGAGGGAGGAACAGCTCTGATTTTCCTTCCTGCCCACCAGGCTATACTTGGACTTGAGAGGACAGCTGTGCTCAATCTGCCTTTTGCTCTGTCACTGTGACTGCTGGCTATCTTGGGCTGTGGGATATGACCAGTTTCAATCAATGTCCACTGAGGTTGATTTTGTGACTCAAAGGCTACTGACTCAATAGCCCATTAGTCTTGTCAGTGAATCAACCCTTTCTCTCTCTTCAAGCCTTCTATGGTTTTGAGGATTTTGTGGGGTTTTTTTATATTGCTAGAGAGAAAGATGCTGGGTTGGCTATTGCACTGAACGCAACTGGACGGGTGCTATTAGGTTTGTGTGAGGCGCTGTCAGAAAAGGCTCTTTTTGTTAATAATTCAACTCTAGATCTCAGAGTCCAAATTCCACCCAAACAGAGTTTGCATTTCTGAAACTTCATGTGCCTAGTCTTTTACTGCAAGGTGGATTTGCAGAAGGAAAATCACAGGTAACAAGATTTGGTACCTGCAACATTTGTTCCCTCCAAATGTATTTTGGAAAACTTTATTTAAAGGCACGGTACTGTTTGTCTTCTTACTGGGAAAACATCTGGAGGCAGCAGTGCTTTATGCAAGGGAATTCGTTGGTGTTTGACTGTGGTGTGTTTCTGCCTTCCCTTTAATTCCTGTGCCCTGATCCCCAGTGATTGTGTGCTTTGATGTTGCTAGAGTGCTCTCAGAGTAAGTGCTCCTCTCAGTGAAAGTTATGCTGCTGTCATTTTTTAATGTTTCATACAATGGGTGAAGAATAATCTGGAATACACCCAAACATGGGCTTTTCATCACCATGAAGCGTGCAGTTAGAGCCATTGTCCCATTGAGTCACCAAATATGAGTCTAGAGAGAAAGTACCAGGTCCAGCTCCATGCCTTCTCTGGCTCTTCTGTGGTGTGTTCAGTTACTCGGCTTCTAAGCATGTTCCCCCTCTTTCCAACTTTTTTTCTTGGTGCATTTGTTCCTTGCCTAATTATTTCAGGTCAAGTCTGCAAGAGCTGAACAGAATGCATTGATGGTAAAGGTCTGTTATTTTCCTGTGGTGGAAAAATTTGTATGAAACGATAAATATCTTTTTGGGTATTATATTTGTCTAAGACAATGGGGAGATAAGTTCTGAGTGGCTGAAAATGTTGTAACTGCACCATTAATGTTTAATTATTATTGGCAGCCAAGAAGTGCCTTTCTGGATTAACCAGACACTCAGCTTCTGGGATGTGCATAGGTGGCAGGGGGTGATAAAGCTAGTGAAACCGCACCTCTGGGAACATGTAATGGGATCTTTCCTGTGATATGCAAATTACGCTGCCAAGCTGCTGTATAAACAATTCATGGGAGATGTAGTGAGAGGTAGTTAAATAACTGGATCACATATCAAAGATAAAATCCATCACTGGGAATGGAAAAATGTGTTAAAAGAGTGGTTTTGCTTTTAAAAATAAATAAATAATGAACAAAAAACAATCTTTGCCCAAAGCATGTAGTTGCACTGAAGAGTAAATAGCGGATGATTTATCACAATTGTTGCAGTTCTGGGTAAACAAGCATTTAGGAAATCAGTGTGCACAGAGTTTGTGAAAACCAAGTCTTTTCCTAGTACAAGCAACCCAGCCAATTATGCTCCTATTTTTATTTTTTTTTTTTTCAGCTGAGAATAAGATTACTTCACAAATGTTAATTTGGTTACTTTTCAGGCAGAAGATATGCACTGCTTACTTTTCAGTGATAAAACCAATCCTGTCATGTCTATTCTAAGCATGAGCAAAGATCTCAGGCAGGCCAGCAAAACGTATGTCAGGATCGTATATAGCCACAGATCAATGAGTCTGAGCAAACCATATTGACACCAGCAGAAGCTGAGCTCATGCCTTCAGCCCGAGTTTTATTTTTGTATTTTACACTGTGTGAGGAAAGGATTCCAGACAATAGCACTCCTCCAATAAATCAAAGATTCCTCTTTCACAAATGGTACTGAAGCCTACATTGATACTCTGTCCAACTTCACTGTTCTTCCACAGAGGTCAGTCCCTGTAGCACTTGTCTGCCCTCAGCCTTTTCCTATATCTGCTGTTCATTTAGAATCTGATGTGGCTCAGCTGAAGCCCTGGGAGAAGCCTCTGTATCCCTCCTCAGTGGCAGCAGCATCACATGCTGGAGTCCTAAGCAGCAGAAAATTTAAGAAGGCAGCAGGGAGCATTAAAGCATCATGAGGCAAGGGAAATATTTTTGACCTGTGACTTCCTTTTATTTAGCTATGTAGCAGGAACGATACTCAAGATAGAGTTGTACAGCCACAATAAACAGGTCCCACATTCAACAAATGTATTGAATTCTGTTCTGTTTAATCACTAACAGAAACTATGTCAGATGATCTTCCACCAGGAACAATATCCCCTAATTAACTGTAATTAAGGTATATTGTAACTACAGGATATGAAACTAGATGGATCTGTCTCTTGACATTTCACATTTAGATATTTTTTTTCTGCTAAGTCTCTTAATATGCTTCAATTAATGATAACAGAGACCAGGCCATTCTCAGTGATGGATCTGCATACGTGAATCTTAGTACCACTGAGATGAGATGAAGCATGAATCTTTCCATCATTAAACTCCTCTTAGAAACATGAATGAATTCCAATTAAACTGAATTTACTGGCACAAATGTTGATTATGAGGAAGCCAAGGGTCAAAGCTTAATTGCCTTATCCTGTAAAGTACAAAAACCTGTGCCGGACAGGTAAGTTGGGTAGCTTGTCTGCAGATTCCTCAGAAGTTCTGTAGCCATTCATATCAGGTATGGCATGTCTTTTCTTTCACTGAGAAACCATGCAAAGCTGTTTTGTTCATGCCCTAGCTGAACAAGCAAATTTTTAATTTTGGTGCCCAGCAAAGGTTTTATCATCTAGAAAATTATTGCTTCTCTCTCTGCGCTGTGGCAGATACTAAGTCTTCACCAACTGATAAGCATTTAGAGACCTAATCAGTAGTAAACCTGAGGTATAGTCTTTGTATAGATAGCTCAACAATTAAGACTTTTTAACTATTCCTGAATGAAAGGAAATTGCCAGCTTTAAAGAGAGAATTTCTTAGCTCAGGCATTTTTGGCCACGTAATTAAACTAAATATGCTACTTCCTTGCCCCTAGCCACAGTTGTCCTAAAGAAGATTAGCAACACTGAATTTCTGAAATCTTGTCTGTCCCCTGAAATACGAACCCTGTAATAATACAACAGTGCACTACAACTCCACCTGGTGACTCCTCCCTCCCAAACTCAGTGCTGCTTCACTGTGTGCCAGTGGTGCACTTTGCAGTGCCACCAGCACACAGGACTCAGGGAGGAGCTCACTGTTTCAAAGATGAGCACAGATGAAACCAGTTTTCTGCAGAGTTTACTGTGGTGTGCAGATATTTGCCTGAAGTAATCTATTAGATGTCGTAAAGCATATGCAATCAGAAGATCTTGCATAAAACACTGGGGAAAAAAAGATGAAAAGCCTTCCATACTATTCCACTGAGCAACTCTATTATGATCAGGTCTTAATTTAAGTGATCTACTATATCTGTGATTGCACAATATAATTGTGTTCCTGGGATTGTTATTTCTTTCTGTCATTTATTTTTAGCTACCTCGGTTCTCTGCGACTCCTTGAAGAAAATGTTTCTTAGATTTATTTGAATTGTGTTCCCAAGCACAACTGTAACTCACCTTATCTGATTGAGAAATGGCAATATTACAAACTTTTAGTTTCTTTTAAGATACCAGTAAACATTTTTTTTAAATCTCATATTTTGCTTGCATCTTATGTGCCCACACTTGCTTGATCACATGTAGGAATATTTTTGTATGCTGGTGCTATGCATGACTATGAAAGGAGCTGTAGATAGAACAAGATGAGATACAGGCTGTAATTTACACCTGACAGAGTGTGAATTTCATTGCAAGTGTTTTTAAAGGAAACTTGCTATTTTCTCCACATTCAGATAAACAGTGATTCCATAGGAAATTATGCTAATTGATTTTTTTTATTTGTTTTGTTTATTCCTCTGTGCTTTAGTTTTCATTTTTATCGAAAAAAATATTCCTTGGCCTAAAGCAATCCTGTGTTATCTCCATGCCCAGGTCATGGTCCTATGATGTTGGACATACCCCATAAACAGAGAACAGCCTGACTAGGCAAGATTAATAAAGCCTGGGATAAAGAAAGCATGATCACACCATTTCATGTGTGGGAGATCAAGGTATAGACGGTTTAAATTCCTTGCCAAAGGTGTGTTTCAGAGCTATATGAGGAACAGGAATCTCCTGGATCCCTGTCAAGTCTCTTTTTCATTTTGGTGAAGACCCCGTATTTGTTTTGGCTGAATTGCAATTTGGATAGTTTGGAAGACATCTGGAGGCAGAATGGCTCTATTAAGTCTTTCCTACTGAAAGAAATATTAGTAGGAAATTAAAAGAATAACAAATGGGACCCATTCAAAATGCTCCACTTGCTGTTGCTCTGAGCTTCAGGCGAGAAAGTACATAGAGGTCATTTAACCTGACCACTTATATATCAGAGGCCACTAGTGTCACTCGGGCACTCCTAAATTAAACCATATATTTTAGACAGAAATATAGTGGTCTCACAAAGCATTTTCTGCTCAGACCATAAATTCAAAGGACAGGTCTTTGTCCTCTACATGTATCTGCTTTGCACTTCCTGTAGTATCACCTGGATAAACAAGGGCAGTTCATACTCCTGACAGTTTAATCTCTTGCATCATCACCATTATTTTGATTAATTTGATACCTCAGAGCTTTAGAGAACAAAGAAACCATTAACAGCATGAGCAGAGATGGTGCCAAAGAGGCCTGGACACTGACCCTGGCACCCTGTTCTCCTCCTTCCTGTGTGCCAGAAGAGGTCTGTGCTGCTGTGGGGAGGGTGGTGAATGGTGGCCATCAAGTTACACTGGGGAAGCTGATGGAAACTGCTGCACCCCAGAGCCCTCTACATGGGCCATGTCCTCTGCACATTCAAGGGGTGAAGTCAAGATTGAGCCCAAGAGAGCATGGTACATAAATTTTCTGGATGACAATATAAACAAACAAGTCAAAAGCCATGAGATACCATATTCATAGCTACAGGCCAAATGCTTTATTCATAATGTTTCAGTGAAAGTATTCACATTGCATTTGTTTAAAAAGTAACTAGGAGGCCATTTGTGACCCTTATAATACACGTGTGAAGCAGTTCTCTGCTGGTTTACACTGGTTATGTTCTGCTATATATTTTCCAGAGGGTCAATTTGGAAGGATTTTTACTGCTATTTATGAATATAAGTAAATAATTTACCAAAGTTTCACAAAGTGGCTTTATGACTTCTGCTTCATAGTTAAAGGTTCTGCAAATCTTTTGGTCTTGTTGTTGACTTTGGGTTGTTTCTGATTGTATCTTGAAGGCTAGAAATACTGTATTATGGTAAAATAAATACATTATTCTTGTTATTACCTTTGTTTTTAGAAAATATTTATATAGTGCAGTAAATTGACATTGTACCTTACCAACATAGATAAAGGCAAATTCTCTGCCCTGAAGAGCTTATAATTCAAATAAGAAAAGACAAACAAATGTACAACACTTTGGAAAATGGTGGGTGACAGGATTATAAACTATGTGAAAGAGGTGGAGGGGCCGCGTGAGGAGAGAGGAGGATGCTCTGATCACCATTATTCCTAGTTTTACAACACAGTGGCACCTCAGAAGCCTCAACTGGGATGAAAGCCTGGCTGCACAAGCTGCTATGCAGAAGCCTTGGGGGGGGCCTTGTCTCCGTGTCTTAGAGCAGTGCTGCCTCGCTGGCATCCCTGCCTGGGGGGCTCCTGGCTAAGGCCAGCATCAGTTCAATTACAGCACAAGGAACGCCACGTTTCCAGTGGTTTTTAGCCCTGCCTGAGGGAAAATCCACGATTTCCTGCCCTGAAGAATTATAACTGAAATTGAAGCAAAGAAATGCACATACAAGAAGACATTTCAGGGAAAGGGGAGTGGAAGGATTGTTGTCTGGGTACAGGTATGGCAGGACCACCTGGAGGGATGGAGTGTTTTTAGCATCATTATATTCACCATGTTCTGCAGCTCTAGCCTCCTGTGTCCTGACCCCCTGACAGCTAGTTATGAGGCAGAAGTATCGAAATAATTTTTGTTGCCTGATCCTAGCTGATGCACACATAGTAGCTGCTGTTCTCCTTGTCTGACCTCATGTTAACTGTGGGGTTGCTTCTCTCTCAGTGGCCACAGAGTATGTGATAATCCTAAATTTATGTAACTTACTAGTGATCCCATAAACAACTGTTTAGAAAACAAGCAAAACTCCTGGCTCTGCTTAGCAACTTAATTCAGCCTCTAAGGAAAGCTAATGGACATGTGGGAGCACAAAGACCCTGGAAGCTCTGCTCCATCCTGTGAGAGGTGGAAAATATTGATTGTTTCCCTCATTTCTCTACAGCAAACTACCTCAGAAATCAGAAAGGACAGAGGGAAACTCCCTGTAGCTCTTCTCACCTCCAGTTCAAAAACAGACGCTGTCCCCAAATATGGCAGGAATGATGAAGAAAGCCAGAAGCAGCCTTGGCAAGGCTGGTGGGCAGAAACAGGGGACTGTGGTAGCCAAGGGGTGTGTGTAATTTAAAATGGGATTTGCAAGGAGCAAGGAAGTTAAGTATCTGGTAAAAAAAAAAAAAAAAAGGGGGCTGAGAAGATAGGATTCATTGTTTGAAGTAGGAGGAAAAGGTCCAGGATGAATTTCTTCCCTAGAGAAAAGGCGGATGTAGGGCATCCCAGTTGTTGGAAATATGTTAGAGTGGGCAGCTCCCACTGTCAAACACTAATAGTTATATGTTGGCATATTCACTGGGGATGGGCAGAAAAATAATCGGGATGCAAACCATCTCTCTCCGTCTTTTAATTTGTATGTATCTGTATCTGGGGACATTCTCATGAGCTACTGCAAACCGAGTCATGCTTTCTGTTCTCTGTGCCAGAGTTATCAGGCAAAGGACAGGAGTGGGGGCCAAGTCCCTCAGGACTGAGTGTCTTGCTGGGATTCATATGGCATGCAGGTAGCAGAGAGACAATTGAGCTCCCAAGGCACAGTTTGCTCAGCCCAGCTCATCTCATCCCATGGGTGTCTGACAAAACAGATGTTCATATCCAAAACTGCAGGGTAGACTTCCAGCCAGGGGAGTGAGATGTGCACCTCCAAGGTGAGCTTCAGTGCTTGGCGAGGTAGGTGTCTGAAACAGGCTGGCAGAAGTATCTGGTTCTCCCCACTGGCAATGACAACAGCAGGGAAGCTCAAGCATAGATGTCTGCATTGGTAGAAGTTGGGTGAGGTGAATCCCTCCCTTCCCTAATACAACAGCACAGTGTAACAAAAAGGAATGTCTTGGCTGTGAAGAGATATTTGGGTGAGAGAATGGCCTGTGATAGATTAAGGCAAGAAATGTGTCTGCGTTGTTGGGGCAGTGTGGAGTCAATGGATGGAAACAAAATGATGCAAAAAAAGTGAGAGACAGTATCAGGAGGTAAAGGGAGAACAGGAGGTTTACTAAGAGGGATGGAAGGATTGCAAGATAAATGAGCCCAGGGAGCACACTAGCAATTTAGAGCTTGTAGCTGGAGAAAATATCCTGAGTGTGATGTGCTAAAAGGGGATGGCAGCTTTCAGAGTGAGGACAGATGTAAGTTGATAGAAGATGTAGGGGGTTTTTCTCTTAAGCAAAATTTATCACCGGAAACCTTGAATTAAAACAAACAAAACAAGCCTAAATCTCTTTTCCAGATTTTCTCTTAACAGCCGTCACTCAGTGTTGCATAAAATTGTGATTTTTATGTCTTTAGATTGCTTTAATATTCTGAAAAAATGTGCTCTGCAAATCACCCTTGCACTTAACCAAGGACACTTAGATGTCACCTCTTGCCATATTTTGACCCGATGATAAAAGTGTATTTTAAAAATATGAAAATCATTTGATTGACAGGTTTGGGGGTTTTTTCCTCCCATGAATATCTGCCTAGAAAGACAGGCTGCCTTAACTCCAGGAGTTTAATTATACAGATTTGAAAGAGAAGAAAAATGATAATGAATGCATTTTAGAAACTTCTAAAAACTTACTTAAAATAGACTTTCCATACATAATGTTGCCATGTGAAACTCAACCGTATCCTGGTCTTCTGGGACTAGGAGACAGCAGTATGTGTTCATTTGGAAATTCAATAGCAAGGCACCCCTGCCTCTGATGGTCTGTATGACAGAGTCCCTGGGGCTCTGCCACAGACAGGGCTTACCTGTCAAGCTGTTCATCTTTTCAGGAGGCGACGTGGGTGTGATTTCACTTTAGGTTAGCCAGGAAGCTAAAATACTCTATTTGGAAATATGTCCCAGCTTGCTTTGGTATCTTTTTTTTTTTTTTCCTTTTGTCTTAGTTTTTTCTTTGAAAAAACTCAACCAAACAACCCTTTGTATTTCAGCTACTTGACGTAGGTTTAGTAAACACGAAGCAAGGACATTCTGTATGGTACAGTGAATGAGAGAAGATATTTGATAAGGGTGGTGCATTTATGTAGGTACTCCCTCAAGCCCAAAAAGATAAGAAATAGCATGTATAGCCCATACATAATGACTGCCCCAGGTGCTTTATGGCATCAAGAAGTCATTCCAGAGCCTCTCATTTCAGTATTCAGCTCTCCAATGAAGTTGCTGAAGTGTGTTTGTTCAAAATCTGCTTTGGAAGCTTCCTCTTTTGTCTGAAATGCAGTGGTGTGGGATGTCATGTTTCTAAAGTAGTCACTGAGTTTTAGTAGAAAGTAGTGTGATAAAAGGCTTGCTATTAAAATACTGCTGTAAATAATTAAAATATTTCATAATATTTTGTTGTTGTAAAATATAAATGGAACTAAAATGCAGCATTTAAAGAAAGGATTGTCCCAGTTTAGTCAGTAAGCCACTGTTCTTTTAAATGGGAAGCAAGTGAGTCACAATTGCAAGCCATCTTGGCAGGGTGAAGAACAGAGATGCAATCATCAATTCACAACAGTGTTTTGTGTTCAAGGAATAATCAGACCTGTTTTTACCAAGGCTGTGCTGCATTGCTGCAGCCAGCAACATGTTTGGTTTTTTTTTTTTCCTGTTCCAGATGATTTTGGAACTGCATATGCTTTTTCAGTAAGTAAGCTGGACTTCTATAATGCTTTGCTTAATGTGCCTCCAGATTCTGTTATTTATAGATTTCAGCATAATCAGACTGCAGCTGCTAAAATACAGGCAAAACAAAAAGCACATTTGTAACCTGTTAAGACTTTGCTCTGAGATGCCAGTGAAGTCCAGGATTTAACATGAAATATTACCAAGTGACCTTTCAAGGAGCATCACAAGAGAATACCTGTTTATCTTGGAGACCTTAGTTTTATTTTTCTTTCTCTGTTGAAATCTTTCAGAGTTCTGCTTTCCAAGGGAAGTCTGGCCTTTGTGTGTACCATGTGTTATCTTCTAGAAGTGCTGGGATAGCGGATTTAAGTAATGAAGCATCTCAAATAAGCAGTTCTTCCAGAAAATATGTTTTGTAAAAATTGCCTTTGTTGAATATAGAGGGAAACTGTAAATATATTGTGATTTTTCTCCAAGTTGTCTTAGTCCTGTCGGTATGGACATGATTTACTCATTAACTGTTTTTCAGTGAAAATTGGTGGAAGGGATCCCTTGCAATCATGGAAAAACCTACATATTCAGTGTACATAGTTTAAAGTGAAAGGTCTTAATGCAGCAGCACATACTTTACGAGTTTATAAAGTGACAATGTAGGGTTTTAGTGGCATAATACAGAATGAACAAAGATGTTCTAAATCATGCATAAGACAAAAAATTGGAAAGATTATGTGAGTGACCACATAACCAGAGCTCCCATTTAGGCTCCAAGAGAGCTTATCTTCCCTAGCTTGTGCCTAATGAAGCTGGTTTTTTAAGGAAAGTGCTGGTTCCTCCAGAATTAATCTTTGCTTTCAAAGGCCTCCTGTAAGAGGGAGATGTGACAGAAAAATCCATGTAAACGGTGACTCTGGAGATGCTGGAAACCAACTGGCCTTTCCAGTAGAGCTGCAAGGAGGTGAAGCACTAAGTAGATGCATAAGTTAGGATCCTCTCCCAAAAAAAAGATTTTGTTCCAAAAATGCTCTGGCACCTGAAGCAATTTTTAGCTTGCTGTAGTAAATGCCGTTTTTAAAAATTGTTGCAAGAAACATGTTTTCCTTCAATTTGTTTTGAATTTCCAAATTTAGGTGAGGTTTTTGAGGTGTTAGCATACCACTGACCGTGCAAAGCAATGCCTCTTCTTGTAACACTGCGATACCATCAAAATATTTTTAAAGCCATCTTTGGAGTCACACTGGAGATGCTCTTTCTTTCATGTAGCCCAGATAGGATGGCTAGGGCACAAAAATATCATTTTCATTGTTCCTACCCCCCATCTTTCTTCTTCATCGTAACATGGTCAGAAAGTAATTAACAGTGACTTACAGCACATCCTTGTCTAGCTTTTTCTATCTCTCCCATCTTTACTGGGGGTCCTATATGCAGCTGGAGAAACAAAAGCCCTGGGAAGAACCAGGACAAAATGTTTGATATATTTTAGAAGACAGCTGGAGGGAGCCTGATAAATGACCTGTACTTTGGCAGGTCGGGTGGAGTGTGACCAACCTAATGACCACTGTCCTGTGAATCACAGTGAGCAGTAACAAACACTTTGAAATTGCCATTCTTTACAGAACTGAAAAACTCACCTAGATGTAACAGTTCACAAAATTCCAAATTGCTCCTTCCCATCTGTGTTTCCTCAAGAATCAGCACCAACAGCACTTAATGACTTTGTGGCTTGTATTCCCAGGTTTCAAAAGGTTAATGCCATCAGTCTTTTCCTTGAAGGATTTAGTGATCACAAAAATTAGACAAAGAGCTGCAATGGCTGAAGGTCATTCAGCAGGTCAGTGTCAGAGCTGAGTGGAGAACATCCTCCTTGCATCGCAGGGCTGGCCGCTGACCCAGGCACTCCACAGAGCCTCGTTACTGTGGTACATTTAATCAGCTTCACTCTGTGTTGTAACTCATTGTGGTGTTATGGATATCTAAAGGGTAGGGTTTTAACTTCACAATCTGCTGTTATTGAATTAGTTTTATGTTGTGTTAATTTCTTTGTCTCATGGCATTCATTGCCTGTGATAATTGATGCACAATATATAACCGACTTCTGTATTCATTTGGGTAACTGCATTTAATTGCCTGGTATAAAATATGTGCACTAAGTACAATCTGCTATGACTGCTATGACTGAGAAGTGCTCATTGGTATGGACTTGAGGGTGCTTTATCTTCCTGACAACCTGTCTGAGTGAAGTCTAAATGTCTCTTGCAATTCACCATCCAAGGACCGGTACTTGCATTGCATCTGCAAAAAGAGAGACCACCAAAAAAGTATAATGTGAAATTGCTTTACAAAATGTTTGGCATCAAAATTTTGTTAATCAGAAGTTGTTAAATCAGGAAGTTTTTATTAATGTCCCTGCCTCTCCCAAACATTAAGGCATAGCAGGGCCCAGAATATTTCATTCGTTCTCTCCTGTAAATCAGGATTGTAGCTTTATTTGCTTCTAAAGTTACTCCCCTGGAGTAGAGCTACTCTCATGCACAAGTGTTTATAAAACCAGATTTCTTTTACATATATCTTCAGGTCATTAATGCCTGGAGGAGTATTAGTGAATTGTAAACTAGGAATGCTCTCTAAAGGTGTGATGTCAGTGAAATGGTGTTGGTTAATGTCTGCTCAGGTTGCACAAGATCCCTGCATAAGCTTACACTTTCTTGCCGGTTTAACCAGTAACACTGATTCAATTTATTATTAGGAAAATAAGAATCTTTGCTAGTAGATGTATTCCTCATCAAAATTAGGATCTTGCTTTTTATATGACTTAGTGGGTTGTTTTGTTTTCCTTGCTTGTTTTGTTTCCAGTGTCATGAAGGGTATAACAGTGCAGTATCTGAGCTATATAAAGAACTGCTGAAATTTGCCCAAAGCTGATTTTATTTTAAGCATTAATGAAACTTTCTCTATATAATTTTTCAGAAGTTTTTAAACAGAAGCTAATGTTTGAGTACAAATCAGGTGTGAAATGCCTGTGAGACTATTTTAGCCATATTATGTTGCTCTGTGTTAATGTAACCACTGACTTGTCACTAGAAGGGATGTTCACAATTAGTATTTTTCTTTTTAAAAGAGCTAGTTTCTACAATCTGTGTCCTTCAGGATGGAAGATTAGTTCTGCCTACAGCTTACTGCAAATTATTCAGTGTTCATAGGTTCGTTTATGCTTGTTATTCAGCTCTCTTTCACTGACAAAATAGCCTGCAGCAGTTCTTGGTTAGATAGAACTAGTTCCACTTTAGGCTCCTCACGTTCTCTTTTATGGCTTTTCCCCTGGTTCACCCTGCACTGCATCCAGGTACTTTTGATAAAACAGTAGACTCAATGGTCAGAGAGAAAGCAAAGCTGACGAGAGTTAGGGTGGGCGATGAGAGTGTGTTTAGAGTAGACTTCCACATCATATTGGGCAGATCTGGTGGTGTAGTACAACATAAGTTTCACCAATTTAACCCACTGATTCTGCTTTCTTTTGTATTTGTGGTGTTATGTTCTGTTTCCTCTGCAAGGATTTTAACAAATACTTGTAAATAATTCATGAAAGTCTACCAGAGTTTGAAATATGTGAACAACACGTCAGAAGGCAAACACCAAAAAGTCATTGCCAGTAGGCTGGGGTGCATTGGGCTAGCCCAGTGTCTGATCCTGCATTTCTGGCAGAACTGGTGCAACTGCAGTGTGGGTTTGGGATGTGGTAGCATCCAGTGGCAGACCTGTGCATGTCACCTGGTACACACTTCACCAAGCACTAAAACGTGGGTGAGGGGGATAGCAGAGAGAGTCCAACACCCATTTTCTACCTACTGTGCCTATCTGAGATGCCTTTGCCCCAAAACCATGGGGCAGTACCTCCTTCCTCCCCATTAGTTGAGGTGATGCATTACGGGGACAAGCAAGTAGCACACGGCAAGGTATGAAGAGGCATTTCATCACCGTTGGCTTTTAAATGCTCCTTTCTTCAACAAGGCTGCTGGTCAGGGGAAGAAGTGAACCACTCTCATCTGGGCTATTCTGCATATATTTGTAAATCAGGATTGATTTGGCAAAGATTCATAAAGAGCAAGGACGGCTGTACTGTGTGAGAAATAACTTATTGACAAGGACTAATGCAGCCAGCCCTAACCTCAACACAGATGTTTGTGGTCAGAAGTTTATTGCCCCAGTGGAAAGGTCTAAATACAAGTTTAAAGAGCTGAACAGGAGACACTCAGTTTTTAAAAACTTGATATAAATCTTGGCTGCCTTTCTTTATGTTAGTCACATTCCCTGCAGAGGACTTCCATTCAATGTTTGTTTGGTGTTTATAGATGTTATTTAAAAGATAATTTTATGATAAAAATGTTTTATGTTATGTATAATGAATAGTGGACGCCAAATAAGAATTGGAATTGCAAATTAAAATATTAAGGGTTGATAAATATTGACTTTTAAATAGACCCACTGTAGATTTGGAAAAAATGCTTTTTAGTCTAGTATACTGGTTATTTGTAAATTACAACATAAGAAAAAATGTAGAGCATTGTCTGAGCCCAGCTCTTTCTTCACTTTTACAACCATTGATTTGGTCATATTCCTATGATCTGTACAGTGCCATGGAACTCAAACAGAAAACTTTCTGGCTTGTACTTTATGCACATCAAATGAAAAAAAGAAAAGTGTGGGAGGTACTAAGCTAAAATACAGTACAATTACGTTAGCTGTGTCTTTTCTAAAGGTGAATCCTTAGGGTTTGCATGTTGGAAACCTTTTAATTATGGTCTTTCAAGTAGTTTTTAAAAGTCAGCACAGCTCTTCTAGGGCTGTACAAGTCACTGAAATACACCTGCACAGCACTAATGACCTCCCTGGACACTTGTAAGCTCCTGGTCCACTTGCTGGCCCCTGGTATCCAACACCCTGGATCAGACCCCTTAGGCTGACAGCCTGGTCAGCCAAAAAAAATTAATGTGGCCGTCCTTCACCCACAGTCCCATGTACCTGGTGCACAAAGACTAACTTGGGTGTGTGTATGTGATCATCCTCAGCCCAGTGTTTTCTGCCCCCACTCTAAGTGCTGGGAGATCACAGATTTTCTCACACCTCTCACCTGTCAGCCATTCAGTCTCCTTTCCAATGAGCAGTGCTCTAACGTGGTGAGCCCCCCAAACAACAACAAGAAGTTGCCCTTACGTAAAATTCATGGTCTGGCAGACACCTGATGAGAGCAATGTGTTTTAGCTAGAATGAGATACTGCACTTCCGCTTTGAGCTAACTAACCTCTGTGAGCCAAGGATGTGGTGTTAGTGAAGGAGCAGGCGTCATCCTCATCTTTGTTAGGTTTTCTTTTCCACATCTCTGCAGGCTCCATTCTGTATGTCATTGCATAGCATTTTCTTTTCCCTTTCCATCTCAGAGCAGATAACTGCTTCCTTGAAACTTGCAACATCAGTTAATTGTTAACAGTTAAAAAAACCCCCAAAACTATATTCATCCCTTAATATGTTCTTTCAGCTGATGCCTTCGTGCTGAGGAGGCTGTGTAGCTACTGATAAGACCTAATTTGTGAAGGGCTTTTCAGTGGTCTGACGGGTTCATACGCGGTGCTGTTTGTTCAGCAGGCAAGGATGAGCTGGAATGCCTCTAGAGAGGCTGTGAAATGTGTGCACAGAGGCTGGGGCTCGTGATCCAGAGGGAGTGGGCAGGAGCTTCCAGTGCCTCCCAAGCGGTCGGTCCGTTGTTTTGTTCTGACTGTGGCACTGGTAGCTGATTTCCATCTTTTCTCTTTCAGAGCCTAATGAGCGGTGTGTGGGCCCTGTGCTTGGTGATATCCCATCTCAAGATGCTGCTAATACAGTAGCTGATTATTCCTAGCTGAAGAAGTCTCAACAGAAGAAAAAGGATCTGGGGAAAAGCAATGGCTGCCGGTAAATATCTCAGGGCTTCAAAGGCCATAAGAAAATAGCTGGAAAGAGCTGATTTCAGGTGTGACTGGGAGGGGAGAAGCAATAGTGTGTGATCACATCTTGTGTCTGGTGTTTTAGTATCAGAAAGGTACCATCCCTTAACTTTGCTGTTGAAGGAAGATCCATACCTGAGCTCAGTCTATTTTGACCATATCCATTAAATTCCTCTTTTGGTTTTAGAACCAAACTTGGTATTTTGTAGAGTTTTGTTTGATCTCTATTTAGTTAGGGAATAATGTATTCTTAAACCTTTTACAAAATAAAAAGTTGCACCTTATGAAAAAAAGGTCTTTCCTAGGGATGTGCTTGGTTCTCACAGCTTTCAGGCAAGTTCCACAACTATTTATGTATCATTAAGTTATATCAGAGTGTTGCAGGGCAATTAATTGAGGTTGGGAGAGGCCTCATAAGGTCTCCAATCCAACCTCTGGTTTAATGCAGGGCCAGAGACAGGATCAGACCAGCTGCTCAGGGCTTTATCAAGTTGACTCTTGAAAGGTGCCAGGGATGGTGACTGCACAGCCTGTTCCATTGCTTGACTATCCTCACGGTGAAACAGTTTTCCCTTTTTCTTGTACCATTTTATGTCTGTTGAATGTTCCCAATGTCGTTATGCTCTATTCTACAATAACAAGAACTATTATCAAAGATCTAAAGGTGAATCATAATTAAGAAACAAAACAAACCCAAAATGAACAGTGGTTATGATACCTCATTTTCAATGAATTTAAAAATTGTGGTGCATTGGCTTTTCTACTTAAAGCATGTTTATTTTCTTGCAGCAGCTGATGGTTTGGGAAGTATAGCTATAGATACCACACAGCTTAACATGTCAGTCACTGATCCCACGGCCTGGGCTACAGCTATGAATAATCTGGGGATGGTTCCAGTAGGACTAGCAGGACAACAGCTTGTGACAGGTAAGATTTTTCTTTTTTTAAAAACATCCCTTGCACCAGTCATGAATTCTTTGTGTCCTTTTAAAAATATATGGAATGTTTTCTGAGGATATTATATTTTTATGTTCTGAAAACATCACCTATGATTAATATTGCATACTGTGTATTAGTCTCTTCTTGTAGTAGGTATATAATCCATATTATATTTTAACCTTGTGAAAAACTAAAACTCTAGGGGGAAATTGAACAACTAAACCATCAATCCTTATGCTGGGTCAAGACAGGAGGCAAGTCATATAAAAGGAACGTGTGCTTTTGTTTCTCTGTTCAGGCAGGATGTCTTGAGGTTCTGCCAAGGAATACCCTGGGCTGAAAACTCTTGACTGGAGATTTTGGAGTTATGTTAATTGGGCATAAAATCATGAAGCCTGTCCAGTTCATATGCTCAGTTGATATTAGTGAAGTGAAGCTATCTTGTCAGGTGTGTGCTGATCTGCTTTCTGACTGGTTCCATAAATTGCATGTCAAGAGGTTCTTCTTGTTAGATTTTGTCATTTCACTTCCCAATCATAGTTTGGGAGACAGTTGCAAGGGATCACTTATTCTAACACCCACAAAAACAATATTTTGAAACCAGCAATATTTCACAGACAACACTGGACCTAGCAGTCCAGCAGACCTCGTTGTCAACAGTAGAGGCCGAATTAGTTGGAAGTATAAAAACTTCTTTGCTCCTGTGATGTAGAGAAGAAATATTTATACATAGGTGGGTGCCCTGTAGACACAAGCCACATGCTTGGCATATGACAGATTCCATCTGGAAGCTGCACTGCCACTTCAGTTTAAGAAGAGCTGTGTAATATCTGTATCAGAGCAGCACCCTGTCATGTCTGCGCCTGTCCATGTAGACACGGATGCAGTGAGCCAGGTCATGATGTAAATCACTCTGCTTGCCTCACCAGGGATGCCTTATGCTTAATTTTGTCCAAATATGCCCCCTCCTGACACTGGGAACTGAGTGGAGCTGTGCCAGTTCACAGCTGATGGTCTGGCTCCAAATTACCTGTTTTACAGACTGGTACACTAAGCCGCAAGAAAGCTGATTTATAATGAATCTGTCTCAAGCAGAGAGTTGAGCTGGTGGAGGCTGTGAACTGATTGGTGATCTCTGGCTTTAACCCCATGTTCCTGATTAAAAGAAACAAGCTAAGTCATCCACTCCTTGGGATCCAATTCTCTTCATTGCTTCTGTCAACAACCGGGACACAGGAGCTGAGTCCATGCTGTCTGCTGATGATACTAAATAAAGAGAAGCTGCTGATTCTCTTGAGAATAGATTGACCCAATAAGGAGTCTGGATAGATTACAGGGCTGGCCAGTCACCAACTGTATGATGTTTAATCAGGACAAATGCCAGATTCTGCACCTGGGACCATGTAATTCTGGGTGTATGAGTGGACCAGGAGAGAATGGGCTGGAATGCAGCCCTGAAGAAAGAATCTGGTGAGTTTTGTTGATGGGAAAATCAGTATCAGTCAATAATGTGTCCTGGTGGCCAAAATGGACAAGCTGGGTTGCATTAGGCACAGTGTAACTAACCAGTCAAAAGAAGTGT
Source organism: Rhipidura dahli (assembly GCA_013399225.1). Classification (NCBI taxonomy): domain Eukaryota; kingdom Metazoa; phylum Chordata; class Aves; order Passeriformes; family Rhipiduridae; genus Rhipidura; species Rhipidura dahli. Next base: position 1,310,200 of record VXAC01003560.1, on the reverse strand, counting down.
TTATCCTACTTTACTCAGCTATGGTGCAGCCTCACCCTGAGAGCTGCGTGTGGTAAGAGTCATATGAAAGATATGGAAGTGCGTTCAGGGGAAGGCAACAAAGATGGTGAAAGGGACTAGAGGGGCAAGGCTTGTGAGGAGCAGCTGTGGATACTAGGTTTGTTCAGCTTAGAGAAGAGGAGGCTGAGGAGTTGCTGTCTACTGCTTCCTAATGAAGGTGAATGCAGAGGATGATGCTCATCTCTTCTCTCTGGTGTCCAGTGATAGGATGAGAGGGAATGAGTTAAAGCTGCATAAGGGAATGTTCAGATTTTTAATTAGAAAAGAGTTAATCTCTGTGAGGGTGGTCAAGCACTGGAGCAAGCTGCTCAGGGAAGTGGTCATGGCCTGTTGTTCAGGAAGCATTTGGACAACACTCTTGGATACATGCTTTAACTTGTACCATGTGGAGTTAGGAGCTTGACTTGATGATTGTTGTGATGATCATTGTCCCTTCAAACTCAGAGCATTTAATGATTCTATCTGCTGATGGGGAAACAACTTTTTCCATTTTCCAGTGGGGATTTGCCTGCAGGTGTTGTGCTGAACTCGAACACAATGCCCTCCAACCTGAAAACAATCACACATCAAAATCAGCTTCTGCTGCTTTCATTTATAAGCATCTTTGTCGCATATGCTGTGGAGGTTTGCCTGCCTTTCTGTGTTGCTCTATTGTGCCTCTTCAGTTTCAGCACAAATTTTGTCCTCAGATGTGCTGTGCAATCCCTGCATGGCAGCCTCATCTCAGATGCAATGCTTCTGCCCACAAGGGAGGATCTCCAGGATTTTATACCATTGACAGCCCCCTGCTGTAATTTCCATAATTATGTGTATCACGTATTGTAAAGATGTTGTACAAGTCAGTTCATATTTGTTCAGCATTTTCAATGTAGGAAAGGTGCCATAAGTAATAAATATTAATTACTGAAGTGCTGCCTGATTTCTCTACAGGTGCAGAATAACTTCCTTTCCTTTTTTTTCCTTTGTTTGTGACTCCTTTGTATTTTCAAGGTAAATAGGTGCTTTGATGCTTTATTATATTTCCTTCAGATTCATAAGTTTTTGACATATTTTCTTTATGGCAGATCCATAATAGCATAACTTCAATTTGCTGTGGAAATACTTACAGATTTATTTTCTCTAATATACTTACTGTATCTGCGTTCAGTGAGGGTTTGCATCATTACATTCAACCAAACATCTAACTAATCCCTAGCCATTTCTGGCTTTTTTCATTTTTTTGCAATTAATCTTAGTAATGAACTCAGCTTTGTCAGCAGTCACATACTGCTTTTGCTACTGTCATCTGTTACATTTCTCTGAGATGAAAATGACACAGCCATGTCACAGTGCTAACTATTTTTTCCATCTTTAGAATCTTATGTTATTCTATTTTACTTTTTTCCCCATCCTTGTTGATAGCTAAGAAAGCAGTGAGTAGTTTAGATGAATCTTGGAGAGGCTGTGATCTTTAATGCATATCTTTACATAATCTGCCATAGTCTGAAATCTGATGTGTGGTATTCATCTGTGTCCTGATGTATCTCTTGGTCCTCTGGTCTATCAGTGCTCCAAGGACTTATGCATTCAAGGGCTTTCCTTCCCCAATCTGACCAGTTCCTGGTTGCTATGCAAGGCTTTTTTGTTCCTGTAAGTATAGAGTCCCTATGAACTACTAAGTGTTTTTAAAGGTTTCTCATGACTTTTTTTCCCCAGCAGTTCTTAACTCAGCTGCTGTGTAACGCGGTGGGATGCCAGCCTCGTAACAGTTATGCTCCCCCGTTTGCAATCTGTGAAGCTCTTGTCTAGCTCAGGAGTTTGTTAAAGTGACAGCTAAAGCTTCCACAACATCTGGCCAATGCTCTTCTCACAGCCTGGGATGGCGGCTGTCTGATCTTGGTAACTAATCAATTTTAAGCACTGCTAACCTTTTAATACCAGTTTAGGTAATATCTGCACGCTATTTAATTCCTTATCTCCCAGTGCTGTAAAATTGGATTTTTGATCTGGGCAAATGTCAGAACCTTTCATTTGTAAAGATGGGGTCCTGTTAATAGTTATATAAGATCTCTCGTGTGTCTACATATATTTTGCTTACACTTGTTGTTATGCAGAAAGCTTACTTTTTTCCCATATATTGGGCTGCTGCGTTACATATACACTGTTATATGCATTTATACATTATATATACATAATTCATACAATAAACTGTAGTTTAATAATATATTAGTTAAATTGTTAAAGATTGATGTGGAATAGTTACAGCTGAAAAGCATTTTCAGTCTAAATTTCCCCTCTCAGCAGGTTATAATTTCCTTTAAAAAAATTTACCTTTTAGGCTGAGTTTTCTCATGGTTGCTTTTAGCCCAGAGGAAAAAAAGATCTGGAAAAGTTGGAGGAAATCTGTTAAACTGCTTCTGAATTATCCAGGCCTTAAAATTGCTGTTTTCTGTGCTTTGAGACTTTGAGAAAAATGGTTAGGTGAGAGGGGAAGGTTAGTTCGTAGTTCATCTTTTTGAGAACTAAATCCTCTTTTTGCACTTAGAAACTCTGGTTCAAGCACATCTTTCAAGTACATTCAAGTCTGCTGTTTTGTTAGATTTTAGGACTAGAAGAAATACTTGGTGACCTAAGCCAACTGAGAATGTCTTCTTTTGCTTTTGCACTGGTACTTTTTAAAGGCAATTTTGGCATTCCTGAATTTAGTGTTCTTGAGTTTTCATTTGTTTCATCAAATGCCATCAGGTCACCTGTTTTCTAAATAAAGATATTCTGCTGAGAAAATTATTTACTTCTCTGGTTCAGTTCAGTTCTCCTTTGACTAATTAACCAGTGCTCTGAGAAACCTGATGCAATTCTGAGGTGCTTTCCTTCAGATGACTTAAACATTTGTGAGTCAAAAATGGTGTATGTCAAAAAGCTCCCCAGTACAAATGAGCCTGAAGAGTGGTACAGAAGTGGTAATTCATTTAGCCTTTATGTTAAGCTCATGCCCTGTGACGCATATTTGTGCTCTTACAGAGTGAAATAACAAACCACAAGGGCAGACATCCAAGATGAAAGTTACAGGTCTGCCTGGAAGTCAAGGGTATGTCTGAAAACTGACGCCTTCTGTTTATTTACAGAAAAATTATTAAGGCACATTGTTCCATAGGAGTCTGGCCAATATGCCTCAGCCTCAAGGTACTAAAATTTACAGTGACACCTGGTCTTTCTATTTGTTTGGTTTTTTTCTGGAGTTAGTCGTGGACCACTTGTACAAAATCCTAATGAAATCAGAGACTAGGAACCTTTGAAATCTAACATCTTACCAAAAGATATAGAAAAGAACACCATTTTTGTGGCTTCAGGCATGTTTTTTTTAGATACAGGAGACTGTGAAATATTAGATACTACATCAACCTTCCTGTTTTTCCATTTGTCTCTGCTTTCCCCACACACTTGTCTTTTGACCTGATTTCAGTGGAACACAGGAGCTGTCAGTTCCAATCAGGTCACCTCACTCAGGATTGTGCTTTTGACAGTGTTGGGTATCAGATACTTCACAGGGAGAGCTCCACAAGGCAAATCAGTGCTAAAGTGCTGCTCTCACTGATGTGCTCTCCTCTTGCTCATTGATAAACAGAATGAGGTTCCCCAATATAGAAGTTATCTATCCAAATCAAGTCATAACTCAGGAAAACTTCACTTTTGGAAGCAATACCTGCTTCATCAAGTAGTTACATCCCTGAAACTGCAACCCCAGACATACTTCTTGATAACTGAAAGATTTGTGAAATTTTGATCTAGAGACTCCTAAATCTCAAGATACAAGGTTAAATGTCCCTCACAGAATTTTATTAGCTCAAGACCTGTAAGTGTTTGGAGTTGTAATATTCAGACTCTCTTTTTCTTCAGAATGCAGACTGTAGCTGAAGACAATCACTATATTCAGATTCCAGGCATGCTTTATTAATTATTGTTCACTGCAGGTCATCATATGCTGACTAAATCATAAACATATCCCTCACTGTTCTGGTTATGTACCATTTTTGCAATGTTAATGAAGAAAAATCAAATCAAGTAGAAAATCAAGATATATTTGATTATATTCTGCAGCTCCCCAAAGAAAGACTGTACAGTGCTGAAGACTTTAAGAACTCAGCTGGCTGGGGGAATCTGCCAACTCCCATGTATATACCTCTTCTTCTGTGGCCTCCCCATTACTGAAGGCTTGGAGCCGCTGGTAGCCATCTGGCAGTCTCATTTCACACTACCCATGCTATCCTGTTACCCATTAGAGCTTCCTTTTTCTACACTCCACTGCTTAACCACTGATCCAATGTACTGATGAGTCCATAACTCGAATCATCTAAGAGAATGCCTAATAAAACACAGCTTCCTTTTCTGTAATTAATACTTAACTCCTGCTAATTCATTACAGTTTGTCCACAAAAATTTTAAAGTGAGTCACTTATATTATGAGATGGAGCTAGTCACTTTTTTGAGGAAAAAAAATGCTTGCTTGAGCATCTATAATTTGTGACTGAATTTTAGTGTGCTCCAGATGTAAGCTTTGGTGTGCACAGGCAGCTGGCTGAGGCATTTCACACATTCAGGTTCCCCTGCCTGTGAAATCTGCAGACCACGAGAGCTGAGAAGTTCAGCAGCCTCATGGCACAGTAGTATTCAGTGTCTTTACCCCTGTTCTGAATCCTGCACTGCGTTGACATCTGGCAGTAAAAAAAGATATCAAAAGTCTTAATAAAATCCACATTTTTCTATAAGTTTTTCAGCCACCTCAAGGTTACAAGTTATCATCAGAAGGCATCTTTTCAGCTCTTACGGCTTCCCAACCTGTTTTATGCATTGTGTTTTGTTAACAAGCTGGCCTATGAAGCAAAAGAAATGTAGTAAGGTATGCTCTGAAAAAAAAAAAAAAAATCTTAATTTTAGTTTACTTCCTTTCTTTCTAATTATTTTCACTATGGAAACATTGTAGGCAATAGGAAAAGATTTATCATTCAAATTATCTGAATGACCAATCAGAATAATTACAGTTGTATGAAACATACTCCGAAGGATTACTCTGGGTGTAAGTGTAGCACTTACACCCAGATAAAACTATGTATTTTTATTACCACGACACAGGAGAACAACAAGGGTGAAAGGGAATAGGTACTGTGGGAATCCCAGGATGCAGAGTGACTGGGAACATCTCTAAAGTATTATATACTAGTGTAACAAGTAGGTTTTTTTCACTGACCTGAAAAGCACCTGCAGAGTTAATCACACTTTCTATCATGTGAGTGTTACTCAAGGAGACTTCACACCAGGGGACATTAAAGTGCTAGGAACAAACACAGTCAGTTTACAACAGAAAAGGGAGAGAAAGATTTGATGGCCAGAGGAAATGTGGCAGAAACTCTGAGTGCCTTTTGACACGCTATCAGGGTTAAGTGTGCCTCTTAGGTCACTCAAGTGCCTCCTCTATATTAGACCTTAATTGAGGCCAGGGATGAAGGTAATGATTAAAATCTGCTTGGTGCTTGAAGATAAATAGTACGTTTTAACGTGGTATGAGGGGCTAAATGTGCCAAATAAACAAGATTCAGAGGTGAGCAGGGCCATATAGAGGGAAGTGCTAAGTGCAAGTCTTGTATTGTGTGTGGAGTAGAGGGTTTTTTAGGAATATAATATCTCTCTTTCTGCTATTACACTTCTATCCAAGCCAGTTAGCAGTTTAGGAAAACAGACTGATTACTGTTTGGCATACTCTTCTTAATAGTCTCAAAATACTGGAGTAAATTTATGATGCAAGCCGTATTGTTTGGATGTTTTGGCATTTTGTTTGGGGTTTGTTATTTTTTTTTTAATTCCTGACTGTTAGTAATTATACCACCAACAATCTGTTTGGCATGTTCTTATTTGATGTTACACTAAAGTAACATAAGGAAATATTTTATTTCTGTAGAAGTTTCCCCCATCTTTTATCTTGCTTTGGAAAGCCTCCATTCCCATTATTTTCCATGTGTTTGTTTATTCTAGACAAGAAAGCCCATGTGTAATTATGAGCATCCCACTGCATAAAGTAAGCCAAGAGGCTGTGGGGAACCATTTGCTACTGACTGTTTACTGCTGTTGAAGTACAGCTTTGTCTGCAGAACTTTCCCCTCCAAGGATCCCAGGTTCCTTGGCGAACACATGGAGTCCAGCGTAACCTGGGTGACATACAGTTTGCTGATGGAAAAATTGAGTTATTGTGAACACAAGTCAATAGGAAGAGCAGATTGGCCATTTTAACTAATCAAAGGCAGTGTATGAGCAGCGGGTCATGTATTTTCAGGGTTGAAAATGGCTCATTAATGGCAGACTGCTCGAAGGTGAGTGGCTGAGCACAGTCATAGTGTCTAGGTGGCAAAGGGAAGGAGATGCTACCTGAAGCCCTTCGGCCAAAGCTGTTTACAGGTTCTGTAGATGGTCCACAGGGGATGTACACAACAGTCCCAAGAGGCCTGTCAGCTCAGTCCATGCAGAGGACTCAGGAGGGCACAGATGTCAACTCCTGGGGCAGTCCCAGGGCAAAATTTCTTGTAAGACTTGAATATGAATGAATCCCCACGCAGCCACCCCAAATCAAGGCTATAAAATCCTTTGTTCTTCCCTAGTCAGGCTCACTCTTTGCCTGCACGGGTTAGGTTGATGCTTAGAGCTTGGGCCCTGGAAGGGAAGCATGAGAAGCACAATTTCTATGTTATACCTTGAGGAGAAGGACATAAGCATGGTTTTCTTTCCTTTCTGCCACCTGTGCTTCAAATGTCCTTTGCTTATTGTGTGAGAACAAGGTCTCAAAAAGTGCATGAAGATGCACATTCAGTTCAAGGCAGGAGTTTGTCTGTGAAATATGAGCAGAACTGATTAGTGTGGAAAAATGTCCTTTGATGGTCTGCACTGAGGAAGAAAGTTGGGTTTCAGTTAGCCTAATCCCTGGGCATGTGAGTGAGTTTGTAACATAATACTTCATTAATGTTGACTTCAGTCAGATAAACAATGGATTTACCACACCTTCCCATGCTCTGATGGTGACAAATGATGTGTGTGACAGCAGCTCTGAGTAATGTCTCTGTAATGGGAAGCAGCTGGTCACTGGAGTAGTTCTGTTAGTGAATGTGGAGGTGAAAGGTAATTAAACTTAATACATACAATATGCTCTAATATGCTGTAGCCTAGCTTTAGATGGTATTCTGCCCAAATATAAAAGATATTCTGTTACTGTGAGTTCAGAAATTCAATAGCTCTGTTCATGAAAAAGAACATCTTTATCTGTCTTTCCTGGTTTTGCACATTTCTTATTTCAATTTTTCTTTTTCTAAAAAATTATTTTCTTGGTGGTAGCAGATTTTCCTTTATAAGTAATCTCCTCCTCCTCGCCACAATGCCTACATTATTTAGTAATTATTTGTTATTTCCATTCAGGAATGGCTTAGAGATACAGAGCTCTAGTAAGTTAAACAATGCCTGAACACTTAAGAGTCAATCCTGGCCCAAATTGCATATGGCCTGTTTTCTTTCACTTAGATAAACCAGGTAGGTAAGGGACTGCATGGAAACAATGGGATAATACTGATTGGCATGAAAAGCAGCAGTGATTATGAAGCTGCCTGCCTCTTATGTAGTTTTCTTTATAGATATTTTGGCATAATAATGTGCTAAGTGAAAAAGCAGTTTAACTCTTTTTATCTGATATTCTGAGTCAGGCACTGAAGAACAGGAAAACTACTGTGCACATTAGAAACAGGCAGACAATTCCTACCTTCTCTTCCTCTTTGTTTATGCTGCTGTGATATTTAGAGAAGGATTTGGAAAATGGAAGGGAAAGAGCTTTGGTAGCATTTAGAGAAGACAGTTCTGTGGGAGAAAGTGCAGATGTGCTTAATGTCACCTTTTCATAAAGATCTAGTAGCACAAGCTGTGTTTCAGAAAAGATGTGTCCAGACTGCAGTGAAGGGAGAGGGCAAGTTATATCCTTCTCCAACACTTTTTCTTCTTTCTGACAAAATTGTCTTTCAAGTGGTTCATTTCCCCAGCAATAAATGTGGAATACTGTAACTGACTGCAGTGTTAAAGTTTTACCCTATTTTTAGCTGCATCTGTCAAATCTATTTAACCCTTCTATAGGAAATCTTCTCTTTCAGGTCTTGATCTATACTCAGACTTGCATGATTGAGATATTTCCAAAACAAGTCATTGAAACTTTCTTTTCTGGCACCTGTTGATAAGAGTTTTGGCACTTTAATTATGCATGTTTATTGAAGCATTTTTGAGACATTGCAGAATGTCCTAAACCTTATCTGCTATAATAGGCAATACCATAAATTAATTAAATATTCATGAAAAACTATCAATAAATTCACCAAAACAAGAGGACAGGAAAAAGTGACTAGATTTTGTTATCTTTTAATTTACACTAAATGTGTTGAAACCCAAACACAGTGCTGCTGTTCTTTAATGTAATAAATGTCACAGCACCCTTTTATTTCTTCATTGTATTTTTAATACCTTTGTATTAAAAATGAAATCATAGGACTTAGAAAAAGGCCATGGGTTGTGGAAAGAGAGAACTCAGAAGCTGCACCTGCATTTCAGGACTGTGTGCAGATAGCAGGGAATGGGAGGAATCTGCAGCTGAGAAGCTGAGTAGCTGATTTAATGAACTGCTTATTATAAATATTGTGGGTCCCTTTATGTTATTAGCCAGAATTTAGTATATGAAAAAAAATCAAGTACAAGTTTGTTCTTGCTATTCACCAGCCTCTGTAAAACAAGATTACTCTTCCAGTTTTTCCTACATATGTTGCTCTTTAACTTTGTGTCCTTTTGTTCTGGTCTGTCTAATTATCTCAAGTAGATAATCAAGCCTGATTTTATAATAAACCATAGCTGGCTCAAGCTTGTCATGACTGATTTGTCAACTCCCAAGACTAAAGACTTTCAGCCTCAAGACTAAGATCATTTCTGGCCGCAATTCAGGGTATTAATTCTGAACTTTAAAATCTAAATATGGTTTGGAACATGTGTCCCATGTTTTCCCTTCACAAAGAGAAAACTTACCATCTTTCTGTTGTTTTTTGCTGGTAGTGTTTGAGAGGAATTTAAGCTGGGAATAAGATAAAACAAACCCAAACAATCCAATTCAGCAGGAGCAGGCTTGCACGTAACCATCTTTACAAAGGTTGAAGGCAAGGAGGCTATTAAATGTTAATGAAAGTTTCTAGTGGAGGGCCTTCAAACCGAACATCTCCATCGAGGATCCCAGCATATACTTCCCTATCACTCCAGCACCAGCTGATGGGGTGGCATGTGTCTCTACAAGTGTGCGTGCCTTAAAAATGTAAAGGTGCCATGCTAAGGAAGCAGGCAATGATATACATCATTTGGTGTCCCTTAGGGACTGCCTATCTCCCAGTGGTTTACTTCAGCAGCTGAGCTCAACAGGGAGAGCTAACCATCCTTCCAGGGATTTGAGGCCCTGAGTTCTCAGTGGAGGGCTTTCTCACTGCAGCTCCTTTAACAGACAGCTGTGCTCCTACCTCTCTGCTTTCTCATTCCCCTCATCTCTGCTTTTCCATCAGCAAACTAGTGTCATAGATATGAATGCAATCTCTGTAATGCTACAGATGCCTGCTAATGGGTGTGACAGTCTCAGCTTCCTCAAGTAGTAGTAGAGGGATTCCATTATTCTAAGGATTATGTAACAAACAGTATCACATATCTGTATGCTCTGGCCACTCTTCCTGGGTACTGTAATTCTCCCTAATGCTAACAGGCATCAGGTTGTGTATCTAGTGGCATTATTTCAGAGGTTTCTTGTTAGAATTCAAAGACAGTTTGGGGTTTTAGATATTTCCTAGGTTGTTTGCTTTATTCAATTATTTCACATTTTCCAGTGTGGAATTGCTTCTGGCCTCTGTGGGTCGTATTGCATGAGAGCTGCATCTCGCTAGACTTGATTACATGACCTATTATTTGTTGTGCTTCCAAGATTTGTTTCATCTGTAGCCCTGAGATACTCTGTTTAATGCCTCATCCACATATGTGTATAGTAAGCATGAACTGAAGATGTCCTCCAGGGGACTTTTTTTATTCTTCACAATCTTTTTAGGATCAAAAGATGACAATCTGTCATAGTTTTCTTTTACAGTTGTGTTATAGATTGAAAATATCAGGAAAGTCCACATTACTTGATGGCTGCATAAAAATAGAGTTTACAGGTTTGCAAGTTCTTCCCACAATGCAAACTCATTTTGGGATTTAAAGGGTAACAAACCTATTTTTCGCTCTGGCATCAGTAAGATGTTGTTGGGCAAATATTGTTGTTGGAGCCTTGATTGTCCCCCCTGGAGTTTCAGAGATGAACACAGAGAAGAGAGTGATCCCAGGGTGAGGTGGAGAGAGCCCCTCCATCAATAATACAGACCAGAATAGGACCCAGTTTCCCTATTCCATTTGTAGAGGTTTGCACTGCCAGCAGGAATAAGAGGTTGTAATTTCTTTTCCTCTTGTGTTAGTAAAATAAAAGAAAATTAATCTGACCATAAAAGACCAGGCTTCATCTGTCTTTTAGATTAGAAAACCTGGGAAACAAGCAAACAAAAGAAGTGTTTTCCATCACATATAATTAACCCCTTCATTTAAAGCCCAGGTCCACTCACAACCAGTGCTGCCCTGACCTCAGAGCCTGTGCCAATAACAAATCAACTTTTGTGAGTGCAAAGATAAGAAGACAGAGGCATGGGCACAGTAGACTCCTCCAACACAGATCTGCTCACAGAGCAAGGAAGCAAGTGTTGTGCATTTCTAGGAGCAGGCACTACCCGTGTGTGCCTTTTGCATGAAGCAAGATTTGTGGGTAAAATTTACATTGCTTCTTAGACCAACTCATGTAGCTGGAAAAATATGCACCAGCCCTCTGATTGTCTGAGGTAACCAGAGGACTGAAACTTTAATTATAGCAGACAGTAAAAAAGTGAATTCAAAGGAAGGAGTAGTTTTTGCAGTACACTATAATTTCCCTTCCTTTATTAATCTCTTTATCTGCCATAGCCTTACCTATCTATTCCTTTACAGAATAATCATAGTGTCACCACTTCTCTTTTAATATTCCCTTTGTTTTACAGGTGCCAACCAGCTTTTTTGTCTATCTGGCTTAACATATCTAATTAAACTTAAAAGATGTTCTCTCTACTCATACTTCACTTGGAAGTTCACTGCTTCTCTGACCTGAACCATAGACTTCTATTTTTTTTCCTGACTTCACTGACCCACAAACCTTGGCCTGATTTTGCTTTTAGACCATTACAGCTACAGCAATACAACTACAAATGTGTGACATTATCCATAAAGCAGCCCCCCAAATCCAGACCCACAGGATAATGGTCAGTTTATGGCTGTAAGGAAAAGATCCATTGTGTAAGAGGCGTAGCCATCTTCTAAGGGCAAACCAACAATCTGGGCTAGTTTTATACTCAGAAGACTTCTTTATTTCTTTATTCTTGCTCTGTGCCTCTTAGCCATTAATCTCTCCTATGGAAACTTGTCAAATTCTTCTGGAAATTGAAACAAATATGCTACTTCCATACTTATTTTTCTTATCATTTATAACCACAATGTCTAAAAAAAAAGCCCCAGCCGCTCTTCCCATGCTCCATATCTTCTAAATCCCTTTTGCCTCATTCAGAATGGACTATTTCAGTCTGACACATTTTTTTACCTTTTCCCTTTTGCAACAGTTTTCTAGTCAATGGCTTTTGTAAAACATTCATGTGATGAAGCTCTTCAATGTTTTAACATGTCTGAAAATCTCATCCTTGTCAGTACATGTCTTGGCTGTTGCCTCTATGCAGAACCACTCAAGAATATAACAGCATCTTTTCTAATGTGGCTTAACCAAAATGAAACAGTTCTAAGATGCTTCTCTAGTTCACATTAATTTTTCTACCAAGTCTGAGTTTGAGATTTAACTCCCTTTTGTTGGTGGTGTTTAAAAAGGTACTGCAGTGATTTCCCAGTGGTTTCTTTATAGCAAGGAAGTACATGGTTCTGCCACCCTGTTACTGGATGCACAACAGGAGTGAAAAATGAAGGCCTGTGATGAGAGTAGCTTTCTGCCATAGCTTTTGAAAAGAGATAAAAATCTCCTTCAGGGGGTGCAGAAATTCCTGCAGGTGGGACAAATCACTCTATGAAATCTTCACCTTTTCACCTTTTCCAGCTTTTCCATACGAGGAGGTTAAAGTCTCCTGTTGGAGATGCTGCGGTTAGACACTTTTGTGTGGGTGATATGAATCTTTCTGAATCTATAGTGTGGGCCCAGATTGGTGTTATCTTCATTTCATCTGAAAGTGATTTCTACAATAAAGCTGCTGCCTTTTTTTCTAGGGGAACAAAGAAATCCCTCACAAAAAAAACTCATCAGTCCCTGATATTAGATTAGACCCAAGATGAAAGTACATTTTTGCTTCAGAACTAGAATTGAATTACAGAAAGGGTTCCTGGATTGTGTCATCTCTGACTTGTCATGTTGTCGCAAAACAGGGGAAGACGGGGAGAAAAATTCAATTTTCCTGGGATCAGCCTTGCTTTGTAGAGTTTAGATTATATCAGCCTTTGAATTAGGAATGTTGCTGTGGCATGCATGCCCTTGCAAGCTGTTGTGCTCATGGGAAAGTGCAGAAACTGTGCTGAGAAACAGAGGTGGGCAGAGGGTGTAGGTGAGGTTCCTCTCTCCCAAGGACTCCTGTTGGCCCTGTGTGACAAAGCCAGAGGGAACAGGAACAGGAGTGTAGGAAAAAGCTGGGCTACCAAATCCAGGCCACAGTGGCTGCTGAGAAGTTGTGAGGGAGGCCACGGGTTTACTGTGAAGGGCTGTCATGAGAGACAGAAATGCACTTGCCTGTGTAGCTTGTAGGTAGCAACTTTCAGGCTCTGAAGCCAATATTTTGTATATTTTGTATATTTTGTTAATTAAAAAGTTGAAAATGATTGCACATTACATGTTAGCAGTGTTGTAGAATGAGTGTTTTGTGAGCATGGATAAGCTGAATGTGACTTTAGACGTACAGTCTGATGCCACTTCTCCACTAATTACCTTCACAATTTAGAGCTGTCTGTAAGGTAGAAGAGCCTACTGTGCTGATATTCACTGACAGAAAAGTTTCCAAATCACCTTACCAGCCAGATGTTCTAAACAAGGATTTGACAGTTGGTCCATAAATCAAGTCAAGCATTTCATCATTGTTCTCTTAGGTGCCTCTTGCATTTAAGCCTGTTTAGCTAAACGCATACATTTACTTAAGATGAACTGTAAAAATAACATCTGGAGATCTTTTCTCTGAAAGAAAATGCCAAAGGGTCTTACAGAAGGATCAAGCACATTTTATAAACCATGGCTGGGATTTTGGAATTCAAGCTGAATAAATGTGCTTTCAGCTTTTGAGGGGATCAAGGGCCAGTATTATTTAAATGTTCTTTTTACTTTCATGGCACTCTGCAGGGACTGTGCTCTCACCAAAGTGTTCTTACATTTCTTATTCCATAATGAGTTTCTGTTTTCATCCTTGCCACCTGGGACCCTGGCACAGTCCTGCTAGTAGCAGTGGAGTCACACTGGTAGAACTGGATGTAAAGTGCAGTCCAAAATACTTATTTTGGAGTATTCTGCTTTGCAGTAGATTGCCCTCAAAGGAGAACGTCAAAAAAGTTGTTGGGTGGTTTACCTTTTTATGTTTACTTGCATCAGTCATGTCTTTTTCATCCCTTTTTTTACCTTTTCTTTTTAAGATCTATGAGATTCTTTCTCTCCTGAAGAGTCCTTTTTTATTTCCCCTACCTTTTTTTTTTTCTTAGAAAATCATTCTAATAAGTTGTGGTTTGCTGACCTTCAGAATCAGTGTTACTATGCATTTTCACTTTGCTGAGTATCAGTTTGGTCACTTTGCTTTTTCATATTCAGTTCACAACATGACAGTGAATTCTCCTGAAATTTAACAAGCCCTAGGGAAAAAGATTCAGTCAAGTGAAGTCAGATTTATAAAGTGCCAGATAAAGTGGGAAGGGTTTTCCATTACTTCTGCCACATTGAGTGTGTTTTTGATGGATGGGCTGTATCTCATCTGTGATTTGGAATGACGTCAGTTCATGTTTGGAGGGGTATCATGACCATGACTATTCATGATAACATAAGACCTATAATCTGGAAATGTTGGAAAAGGTGGGGGCAAAATTAATACACATGAATTCCTGGCCTGGTACCATGGTTATTTTGTGATTTAGTTCTCAGGAACACAACTTGTTTCATAATGTGAGACTGGCATTTAATCTGAGAAACCTGACTGTTTTGAGAATTATACAAGGCAGCATGGAGCTGTTTAATGTTTAAGTGACAACAAAACATAAAGATGCTGGCCATAATTCTATCTGAAGTAGTATACCTTCCTGTGAAGCTCAGACAAGTACGTTCCTGATTTAAATATCTGGAACTACAGTACAGAGTGTGAAACATAAATCCTCTCAGGACTGGAACCCAGCGACCAAAGGAGCCAGTTGGAAACCTCTCTGAACAGCAAATTTATTGGCTGAGTTAAAAGTCTTTATGCTAGGCTCAGAGGGGACCTTTCTTAACCTCGTCCTTCTGTCCCATTTCAGCAGTGCAAATAAGCTATAAAGCTGCCTAAAATGTCAAAGGCCAAAAATTCACTGGCGTGGCAAAAGTGGTTAAGAGCTGGCATTACACAGAGCAGAGCACAGGGCACGTGGCCCATTAGGAGCCTTTGTTAAGTACCATAGCCCCACAAAACTCAAAACTGTCCTGTGGCCACTTCAGCACAAAGCAAAGGACAAAGCAGTCACTGGCAGTCCCAGGTGCTAAAAGCCTTTTCTCTAAGCTCCCCTGAATACAGCTGTAGTACAGCTGAGAACACAACCCGCAGAGCTAATCAGTTCAGCTGGTGTGAGAAAATCCCAAGCGAATCTACTGACTCAGCCAGCCAAACCCCATGGGCCAAATCCAGATTTCAAGCCATCCACCCCACACCAACCAAGCTGATGGCATGGCCAGTCACTGTACCTTCTCTCCTCCCCCACCACTATCTCCCTATATGCTTTTTCTTGTGCTCATTTTAAAGCAGGGAGAGCTGAGCCTCTTCTGATGGAGAGGAGGGCAGCGGAGGGTAGGGGATATCATCAACTCTGACATGTTCTCCCTTTGGCCCTGGAGTATATGCAAAAAGCTGCCATCACCTGCCTGGCCCTCACTCACTGCTTGAAAAGCTGTTTTCTGCCTCCCTGGTAAAACTGGTGTTAGGGGGAGAGCTAAACAGCTGGTTCAGAGTGGACTAGGTGCATCCTGGTCAGTATGTATTCTGCTGTAGTCTGGAAAGTTTGTTTCTCTTCAAAACCTCTGCAGAGTGCAGATGTTTCAAATGAACAATGTTCAAATGTTCAAGTGAACAAAGCCAAACTTTCAGGACTTTTCAAATCTCTCCTAGGATTGGCATAAAAGATTTTTTTTTCCCATAAATGAGGAGAGAGACAATAGCAGGACTTGGGGAAAATTCTGCTTGCTGGTATTGTTGTTTTCTGTGTTCTGTTGGTGGAAAAAATCACAGGCAGAACATACGAGGAAAGACCCAATTAACTGCTCCAGACCTGACAGGCTTTTAGGCTGCTCAGAAAATCTTCTGATTTAACCACTATGATCTTAGCAAGTGTCACAAGGTTAGATTTGCCCTCACCAGCTAAGCTGGAAACCTTGCAGACTGAAGGCAAAGAAAGTAGAAGGCAACTTTAGGTTTCAAGTTATAAAAAGCTGAAAAAAATAATTTGAAATGGTAACAATAGCTGAGATCTTTCTGCTTTAACTCTTTCCTTGTTCACTGAGTAGGAGCACAAACATAATCCAGTGCATTCATGGAAGACGTAATGCTTTGTGATTTCAGCTGCTAAAGCCAAAAATAGACCTATTTTTCAGAGTATGAGTGAATATAATTTTATTCAAAGGCATAATTTGACTGAATTTTCAGATAGAGTTTAAAGAGAATGGCAAATGTTACTACTCCAATGCAAAGGCTTTTCAATTTTGAAATATTACAACCTGCCTCAGAAGTCTGGAAGGGCTACAGCTACCAAGACACAACATCAGGTTTTTTTTAATAATGAAATAAAAAAACACCAAGGACTTTTCTCTGGCTCCATTTGTGCAGCAGCTGAATTGTTCAGACTAAAATTTTCCGAAGTACTTCTGCCTCAGGCAGATATTCGATGTGTAAAATTTCAGTCCAAACTGTTAATGATTGGCAAAGCTAAAAGCAACTGACAACAGGGTGTTGTAATAGGAAGTGTCAGACGATTTTAATAATAGATGACCCTGCCTCCTGTTCCATCACTTTGAACACTTTTGTTGTATAAGGTGTATGATGTATTTTTCTGTGTGGTTTTGTCTGCATTTCTTTCTTTCTTTGTATTCTAATTCTGATAAGATCTTCATTCAGTTAAGTTTTACATAACATGTGGTTCCATGGGAGTAATTCTTGTTGCAATTGGGAAGCGTTTCCACCTACCTGTTCTCCATTTATAACCTCTTTAGTTATTTCACTAAATGCTTCTCAGTTTTGTATCATGTAACAGAGTCCACAGTACCTGTCCACCTCCCTCCTCTATAAAATTCATGAGCTCTGTAGTGCTCCTACACAACTGCCTCTTCTCCCCAGTGAGCAATCCAAGGTGTTTCAGCCATGGCTCCTCTAAGCTCCTTTATAATGTTCCTGATGATACTCATTGTCCTGTTTTTGCTGTGCTTTTATATCTCTAGGAGAGGATGGAGTGAGTAATACAGAGCAAGGTGTGTCAGGGGAGAGCCTGGGTTTTCTAAGAGGCTTGCAGTAATTTTCCCATACCTTTTTCTCTTATCCCTTATCCAGACTAACCTTTCACTGTCTTCCCTGACTCCTTCAATGCACAGTGCCACACTGCCAGGTCTTTACTGCACAAGCTGTTCAGCCTGTCCTCTGCAAAGGGACATATTTGAGGTTTGTTAGCACTGACATCCTTGTGCCCTCCTGTTTTCCTTGTCTTTGGTTCCTCTAAAATGCCTTTTTTATATGAGTAGGGGTTTTGTTCAGGCAATTAGTTCTATGTCTTTTGGGTATTTTGCTGTAACATTACTGTCTCTCTTTTCAATACAATTATTACTATTACTTCCAATAACACCACTCATCTCAGATGGAAAATTTTTGTTAATTCCTGTTCTTGAATTTCCATTTCTTTGACCAGCTTCTGACCTGCATCAATCATGACAAGACCCCCACTTTATGCCTGCACAGTTTCTTTGACAGCCTCTTGGGAAAGACTTGAGCAAGGATTTTTTTCAGTCCTGAATAATTGCACACTATTTATTGAGCATTGCTCAATTATGCTGCATTTATTGTACACAGAATTTCAAATACAACTACGCCTTTATCCCCAACACATTTGCACGCTGCAAGTGCCTTCATGTTGTTTTTATATTACCTCACTACTAGAGATTGTAGTTGTATGCCTTGTAAAATGAGGCTTAACAAAGCCCGTGAAGGAAGTTTGGGTTGGGGTTTCTTTTTCATATTTGAAAAAATGTGCTAAAGATATATTAAGAACAATGCTATCATATATCCTTGAACTGACAATCAACAGTTTTAATTTTGGAACTTACTTTTATAGTTGACATACAAACCCCTGAAAAAAAAAAAGATTTCTAATAAAGCTATTGACAGAACCCTAGCTGTGGAAATGTCTATGGTGAGGCAAAAGAAGCATCTTAATGTGGGTAACATATTGCAGCTCACAATTGTTACAAAGAAATGCATTTTCACTGAAAATGGGCTAAAGAATAATTGTAATTTGAAAGAAAGTCTGAATGACATATTTCAGCTTTAATTTGTAAAAAACTAGATGCTTCTTGAAACAATGAATGTATCTTCTGCTCTTAGTGTTTGCAAACCTTGCTTGAGAGTATTGTTAAAAAGAGTCACATGTAGAGTGTTCTGATGGTAAATTGTAAATACCAAGAAGGCAAATTTAATTTCTGAATGGTGGGGTTGATTGTGTGTGAGTGTGAAATTGCTATGCACTTAGTTCACTGTTCTGCGATATTAGCAGCTGAACCTTTGGTGCAGGCTGCCAGAAATTACAGATGAAATTTTCTAGCAGCAAAAATTTTAAGTTACAAGTTTTGCACACAACCACAAATATAATTTAAATTAAAATGTGTTATGCACAAGAGATACAAAACCTGTGTTCTTCCTTAATTGGAATAAAAGTTGAGCTAATTCCGTGCACACTTTGTCTCACTCTGCTTCCTCCAGTATGCTGTTCATTTATAAAACCTCCTGATTTCTTTTCAGACAAGATTTTTCCCTGTTAAACTAAGTAATGAAATATGACATTGTAAGAATGTTGTCAAGATTGCTACTTTCTAAGGTGAAATATGCCCCTTTTTTGCCCACAATGCAAGACAACCAAGAACAATGCCTGTATTTTAAGCTGTTTTGGAGGTACAGAGATGCAAGTATTCTTGGAGAGATTTCTTCTTACTCCTGTAAGCATTTCTCATCTTTTTAGTCCCTTTTTTTGGTGAAGAACAAGTGTGAGAACAAGTGTGTTAAGAAATAAAAGCTATGTCATAGTAAATTTCTTGACAAGACACAAGAGCTTTATACAAATGCTTCAAGTTGTTTTGGGTTTTTTTTCTGGTTGATTTGGAAGTTTCTTATTTACTCATCTTATTTTTGTGTATTTTCTAGAAGACTCCATGCAATGCTGTGACTGAGCTAAGCTAATGGCTGGCCAGAGAGTCCCAGATGTTTTATATTTGGCTTGGTGTTCTCCACATGCTCAGCTCTGGTTTATTATTAGTTGAGGCATCCATTTCCCCTTGCTGTGAGAGACTGGAGAGATGGAAGGAGTCACTGGGGGCCAGAAGCATTAACCCACTTCTGCACACTGCCCTGCATAGGTCCCAGAGTATCTTAAAAGGACGTCAGGATTATTGAGCCCATCCCAGCTGGCTGCCCCTGGGCTATTTGCCAAAATCAAGGTTTATTAGTCCGCACCGTTCCATTGATAATGGCTCCTGTACTGAGGCCCCAGGGAGGGAGGCTACAGAGCAGCTGGCTACTCTGGCATCTCTAGCTGTTGCTGACCTTCCTTATACTAGAGATATGCCCAGATGGTGGAAAGAAGTGTTTTCTGCTCTGTGGGAAATAGAGAAGGAATGGAGATGAGCTGAAAAATGTATTCATAATGTTGTAATTATTGTACTTGTGCTGGAAAACTTTATGGTTGTGACCCAGATGTCAAAACATGCAGACATTTCTGTCTGAGGCTGCTGAAAAGCTGAGGTAACTGCAGTCAGACATATGGACTACCCTTATTTACCTTAGCATGATGCACATTCTCCTGACACTGTTTTAATATCAAGCCTCTTCTAAACTGCTCAGTGGGATAATTACTGTACTCAAATAGCATGAAGAGGAATTGTTTTATTATGAAGTTAGGGATGTCCCATTTGGGATTTCTCTACCAGCCATGGAGAGTACTCCAGTTACCACCATCACTGACCATTTGGCCATTGATTCTGGCTTCCTAAAACAGGCACTTCAGAGAGCTGAGAGAGCCCTTGTGCTTATATCATCAAAATCTAGAAACAATCCATTGAATTCATAGATGGAAGGGGAATTTGAAATGTTATGTGGAATTGCAGTGAATGCATCAGGAAATTTTCAAACCCTTTGAAATTTGCAAAGTGGGGAGGTGGTCAAAGGAAGTCTTTGCTAAGTAAGAGATGTTTCAAAAACTGTAATTCTAAATATTTTTATCTAAAGCACAATACTACATTCATGAACTTACAAGCTGCAGCTCAAGCAATGTTAAGCTGTGGAAGCTTATAATGTTTATTTATTTAATATTTTCCACTTCTTTGTTTGCGTTTGAGAACACAGGTGAAATCCCAGGTTTAACAATGGAAAAGATAAAAAAAACCTTCTCCTGTTTAATAAGCAACATACTCCATTTTTGTCTATCAGACTTTATTACCTTCCCTTCTGGCAGGTCTCTAGCTGAAAACAGAGAGTGTTGCAAATCATCCAAAGCTGAAGGTGTTTTGGATTATCCACAGCTGGAGAAGATTGACGGAGCATTGTGCCTAAATTCCATAGCCTTTTCTGCCTTTCCTCCTCCTTTGACTGTGGAAGGAATAGCACTCTGGACAGTACTGTCTGTTCTCTTGGTTTATATAGCTTTCATCCCATCCTCCTCAGTGCAAAGTTCTTGTTCTCTAAGTTGCTCGTTGTGTCTGATTTTGCATCCTTTGCCATCTCTGTCTATGTGCAAGCTCTCCTGTCACCACAGATCACTCTCTGTCCCCCCATATGGCTTCCCAGTCCTGAGGCCAGACCTGGCTATGGCCCCTGTGAACTCACAAATCCTTCTGGTTTGGATGGAGCTCTGCTCCCCATGGCCTGAGCCAACCCTCAGCTAAGGTACCTGCTTAGGTGAGGTAAAAGAATGTAAAGTAAATGTTATGTAAAGCTGAAAGGTTTCTCGGGCTCCTGAAGAGCTGTAGTGACCAATACTCTGTATTTGCAGTGAGAGCTAAGCATGTAGGAGTGTTTTCAGGTTGCTGAGGTGCTAGATGGCTTTTATAGCAAAAATCTGGCCAAAATAGCTTTGTCATAGTGCATTGGAGTTCAAGATAGCATTTCTTTCTACAGACACTCAGGAGCATTACTTGCTGCTCTCATCTCTGGATTCTTTTCAGATCGTGTTTTATGTAGCATAGTATTCTTATGATAGGATTCTTGGTTAATTCTTAACCAATAAACAGTTTATTAATTCACCAAGTACCACTCTATTACTTACTCAACAGTTAGTTAAACAAATTCAAATCCAACATGTATTCTGCTCAGGCACAGAGTATTGTCCTACAAGTTACTGCCATAAACTGTATGGAGGTCAAACAGTTCTAGTTGAGGATAATGCAAAATATCAAGATTTCTTGCTACATTCCTATATAGAGAGCAAGTCTTTAATATATTTAGCTTACTTAGACTTCTAGTACTCAGTGGGTTAAGGATACTGTAGATTTAATAGTTTGGACACTGTTATTTAAATGATTTAAAATGAAAGATACTAGGAAAATAGTACCAGGAACAATCACTTGAAATTATAGCTTAAGTCTCTCTTATGGCTGTTTGCTCAGGCTTTCGAAAGAGAAGCACACGTGTAGAATAACTCAGAGAAAAGTTTGCAATGTCATCACTCAAGATTTTCCAGCTGATTTCACAGGACAACATTCTGTCATCTCTTGTAATGGCACCAAGAGAAATACATCCCATGCAATAAAGCTCATTGGTATTTTCATCCAAAAAGAAACCTGAAGGTGGCACAAAACTTCCTCTGGCTTAGGAAGAGGAAGCACCCAGAGCAGCCGAGTGAGTGTTGGAGATTGGGAGAATATTACATGGAGGTGTCACTTCAGAATTGTTCTGTTCTAAACAAAATTAGGAATTTGCTGTTAAAGGCATGTGTCGGGGCTAGAGGGCTAGAAGGACCTTTCAGTCTGTCAGAACGCAGTTTTTGTTGTGTTTCTGTGAGAACCTGACCAATACACCTTTCTGGGTTGTACAGCTTCTTTCCAGTTTTGGCAAGGCTGTTGTTACTCCCGTGACCCTGGAAAGGCAAGGAGAGTGTTTGTATGCATTCCACAGATTCAAGGATCCACACAGTAACTCCAGCTTAATAGCCAGAATTTCTTTCATGATTCATGAGAAAAATGAGTCCCTTTTGTTTTCATTTGGAAAATGTCCAGTGGAATGTCTGAATTTCTTTTTTTTTTTTTCACCCATTTTCTCTGAGGTCACATTAATATCCAGAAGATGGTATTTTACCACCTTTTACACACTGAAGGCTTTTTATGTTTCATTTATTATAAGGCTTATATTTCAGTATTAGCCTAGTCCAGGAATTGAAATTTTTCCTATTTCTCCAATTTCTTTTCAGTATTCATTTACATCTTAGGAGCTTATATCCTCCAATAACTTTTTTTGCTTTTTGTGCCTGTACAAATGCCTCTCAAATTTCTGGTATACAGCACTTTCCTAGGTATCAAGCAAGGAAAAATCCATTAACAGTTCCTAGGCTGTGTAATCATGTTTTATTTATTTCTTTTCTCATCTTCTAAGGCTTTGAAGTGAAAGGTGATCTTGCTTTCAAGGAACATGGTAAAGTTTTATTTTGGGAGGAGGTTCATTTGGTGATCAGATTGAGCAACTTCCAGTGGAGCTTAGGGAGGCTACTTAGTTTGGCTAAGGCTAACCTTACTAAATAGCCCACTGAGAAGAACTCAAAATTAAAGAAATGGAAGGAAGAATCTCAGAACAGGAGAGGATTGTCCCAGGCAGCAGATAGTGAGTGCACAAAGACTTTTGAAAGTCAGGAAATAACAGCCATGCACAATTTACAGCATAGAGGCTGTATTCCATTTCATCTTACATGTTGGCCAGCCCCATATTTTTGCAAACTAGCCCAGGAGCCATTAACTGGGGACCAGGTGGCACTGTGCAGAATTTGCATTTTTGTTATTTTCTTCACAATGAACTTGTGACTGACCCCATGGGAGGAAGTGATTTATTGGTGAAAAGATGGAAGAAGCCCATTGTTCCTGCTGTGTGGAATGGTTCTTAAGCAGCAGAGACTTTGGGGAAGGTCAATACTCTGGGTGTTGTGAGGTGATATAAACTCATGAATCCTTCAAAATCCTGGCACAGGCCAAAAGAGCCTGTGGATGAGGCATGGGCACAGAGAGTCCAGACAATATTTTTGCCTTTTCATCTTTCCTTCGTCTCTTTCTCTGCATCTATTTTGATTTTTCTATTCACATTTTTTTCCTTCTTTGCTATTTTCCTGCTTTCTACCACTTCAATTTTCATCCTCACAAGTTTCTGCTGCAATGGCAGCAGAGTTTTCCACATGGAAGAGCAGCTGATTGTTGATGGAGACTAAGATTAGTCAGTATTTTCTGGCTTAGCTTCTTACACATGCAGCTGTCAGCCATTAAAAACTGACAAGCCATCATCAGATTCCCTCAACATTAAGTTCCCAGTTTTCCAGATCACTCTCAGGCTCGTGTATCAGGTAGTTTTTTGCAGAGGTGTTCTAAGAGGAAACTAAATCAATTCACCATGGGGAGATAGTGCCTGAGACCCCTTTGAGGTAAAAATGGCACTGATGGTTATCCATAAGCAGAAACAGTAGTAGAAATACCATTAACATTGTAGATTTCTTTACACAACAGTGTTGAAATTGCATCCTTGAAGGTGAGTGGCATCCATTGTGGTAATGCTTTGTTGTATTATTATTATTTGTTATTCCCTCCTATTATTTGCATTGCATTAGAAGCCCTAAACAAGATTGAGGTCCTGTTGTGCCAAGCGCTGCAGCAATAAAGGATGAACCAGGATTCACCCCATGATTTGCTTGTAAAAAGAGAAGGTGGTTTTCTTTAATTTAGTCTTTGTCATGTATATTGCTCTAAATATAGTGTTTGTCAAGTGATTTTGTGGGCAGGGATCAAGAGGAGGCCAAATTTGCTTTTAGTGTTTTCAGCTACAGCATAACCAGCTCTGAAGAATGGTATCTAAAGTTTTGGGATTGTCTGCTGTAAACTATTCCTCTGTGCAGACACCGTGCTTTCTGCAAAAAAGCAAGTACAATAACACAGCCCTAAAGCTTTGTCAGTGATATATGTCTCATAGAAGTAATTTTCAAGTGGCAAGTGTTTTGATGATGCTGCAAGGGCTTTGTTTATGAAGTGGGTCTGGCAGACACTGTAGAGTTCACATAAATTATTACTTCATTGATTATTAATGAGAAACATTCATCTGAATTCCCCCTCACCCTCTGTTTTTGTCAAAACTCCCTTAGAGACTTGTATTTGCTACAGACCACTCTCTGTTTCACAGAATGTAGCTCTTGCTGAGCGGTGTTAATATGGATCCCCTGGCCAGCTGAGAAAGCCAGAGGTCAAAGAGGTGATTTCCTGGCCCTTCTCAACTCTCTCCTTTCCACTCCTCCACACAGACACCTTCACATGTGCACACACACACACACACCCATACATACACATTGATGCTGCACCTCTTACTCCTGTTCCTGCAGGAGTCCTGTGCTCACATGGCTTCACTGGTTGTACTCCTGCAGCATCTCTGTAAGGGCACCTGCCCACATCTTCAGTACTTAGTTCTTCAACAATTCAGGACTAGAGGAGCACCTAAAAGACATCCCTGCCCTTGCAGTTACCTTCTCATGATTTTAAAAGGGGCCAAAATCAGAGGTTCCATATCAATAGTCCTTTGTAGCAGTTCCACAGAGACAGAGGTCACTTTGCCAAACAGATGGCAAAATATAAAAGCAGAAGTGAAATCTGGAGTCTTGTGGATAAGGTGATTAAGGAATTCATGATTTCTCAGGATGAAAGAGACAAAAAGTGTAACTGGAACTGCCAAATACCTTGTTTTAGCAAAGAAAAGGAAGTACAATTCCCCACTCAGTTGCTACTCACTAGCACACTCTGAAAGCCAGTGACACAAAGAGGTTCCAATGGGTTCCGAATATAAGTAGATACACAGTAGAATTTAGTAGAAAGGTATAAATCAAGTTATGTGGAATAGATGCCTGCTAGAAAGGATTGTTCAGTTATGATCTCTATCACTGAAAATATGTAAGCACTCAATGTATATGAGCTAAGAATATTTTGCTCTTTTCCTGCTTATTGCTTATGCCAAAGCCCCAGGCATCTGCTACTGGCCACAGTCAGACGGTCCTTGCTCTGAGACAGGATGATAGTGATTATGCTGGTCAAATGGAGGAGCTGTTAGAGATCTTTTATCCCACTTTTATCACTATGTGCTTATATGTTTACCAGACAATCCAGCATCTATTCTAGAGACAGACAAGTCTAGAAGTTTAACGATGTCTAAACTGGTCAAGCAAATGTACTCAAGATGCTTGCAGCTGAATATTCATTCTTAATTGCTGATAGGGAAAATTATATTGTGATGATAATAAAGGCACTGGCAGACTGCAGAGTTTTGAGGGAGAATTTTAGATAAAAATGCAAGAAGTTTTTAGAATAACTTTTCCTTACTCTAATAAGATACTTTCTTTATTTCAAAGAAAAAAAATAGCAACCATTTCTTTACCTGTGACGGTTTATACATACATGTATGTATGTATATATATATGTGTATTTATTATTATAATAGATTCTCTATTAGATTTTTTCTTTTTCAGGAAAATTTTAATTTCAGCTTTTAAAAATCAGCTCTCTATTGTCTCAAAATACTCAGCAATGGTATTTCTGAAGTACACAACCAAATCTCTAGTCTCCAGAATGTTTTTTCTTCCTCCACAGAAAACAAAGTTCAAGAAGCATCTTAAAACATTTACTACCAGCTGCTGCCTGGACTGTCCCAGTCCTTTCAGTGCATTTTGGCAGGCAGCTACATTCCCTAGCAGAAAACAGACTATTTTTGTAGGTGTAAAATTATCACTCTCAGGGCATGGGAATCCTTTCAATATTTATTATTTTTAGTTGTTTTGTGCTCAGATCATTGTTTTCACTGCTCACCACCTCTCTGTGTGTTCGACCAGCAGGGCTGAGCCATGTGGCCAATGATGTTCCTGGTGGAAACCTTCCATGTGTGTAAGCAGGGGCTCACAAACAAACCCCTGTTTTTGTGGATGTTCTTCTGCATCCAACAGAAAAAAAACTTGGCAGCTGTCAAAAACTCCACAGAATCAATTGGCAGTTGCAGGCAAAAAAAAAAAAAAAAAAAAAAAGACGCATCCAAGGGCTAATCCTATGAATCAGAGAGGGGATTATACCCTTAAAAAGTAATTTTGAGCAGATAAATACTTGTGGTGCGGGCTGGTGGCAATGTGGTGACTTAGTACTGGCGACAGAGTGCAATACCCAAAAGCACAGCTGGCAGGATACCCTTGTTACGTGGGCAGAGCAATAATGGGGCAAAAACAAAAGGTGATCCAGACAGCAACCATTGCCAAAGAAGAAAAGGAGGATGGTTCTACAAGACTGGGTGGCTATTTTTATGGAAGTCAAAGTTGTTTTTGCTCTTCCAAAAGGGACCTTAATAAAAGCAATTGGTTTTGCTGCTTACTGTGTTAGAATGTAGTTTTCATCAAAGGGATTTGATTGTTCTTCTGGTTTTTTCAGACTCAAAGATTTCAGATGAAATGTTTTGTTGTTCTTTTATTCCACTTGAAAGAAAAAGAAGCTTTAAAAACTACTCCATATGTTCAAGAAGATTTTTATTCTTGCCTCTCTAACTGCCAATTCCAAATATTTGCTCTCCAGAGATTTTCATTGTCCTCCACCATGCCAATTTCTTATCAGATGAAACAGGAGTTCACATGTTTTGCCAGATTTAGGCAGAATATGGACTTCAAAATAGTGATGTTAAATACCTTTACTTTCTTATGCAAATGTGTGAATATTCATGCCTTTTGTACAGCATCTACAGGGACTCTAATTTGATCAACGTGTGCTTTTCCATTCTTAAATTCTTTATTCTCTGTGATTACTTTCCATTTTAATGATTTCATTAGTAATTATTTGTTAACCTTTCTTAAATGAAAATTTTGTCTCTTCTTCCAGGTGGTTTTTTTATAGTTTATAAACCCTTATCTAGCTGCATAAATATATATAGATCCCTTTAAAAAGAATGCCATGATCATTGAAAGCATAGAATATTGCTTTTTAACTCTTCACATGTGTAGTTGGTAAATGTAATGTATCTCTGTGTTTAGCATAACATATTCATGTCTACCATATCTTAATAATCATGTCTCTAAGGGAATCTGTTAAAAAATCATACGTGGGCAGGGTTGATTCCTATTTTTTTGAAGTTCTTGCATAACTCTTATAATTTTCTTTGATTCTGAAGACCAACAATCTTTCCAGTTAGTTCAACAGTAGTTGCGTCCAGTGCTAAGCTTGGTGTCCTGGCCCTGCTCCAAATAGGCATTTTTCCAGGACATGGAGCAGACTGCAGTGGTGGTGCTGATGGATGATCATCCCTTGTTTCTAGACAAGAGCTATATATCCAACTTCTATTATTGCACCACTTGATAGCATTAATATAGTTAAACTTGGGGTTCTTCTAGATCCTATCACAGATGTGGCAAACTTATTGACTTTCCTTTCCAGTGACTTCATAAGTTCTTTTTTCTCTGCACCTCAGAGTCCAGATCAGTATTTCCTTTGGACACCCTATCTATAGTGTCTTGTCATGGTTTGTCAGCCATATGCAGGTGGCATGCATCAGCTTCTCTGGAGATGCAAGCACCACCAATCTCTTCAGGGGCCCAAACAAGAGCTTCACTCTTCAGAAATTCATGTGAATTTTCCACTCCTGCAACACATAATAACAGTTTTTAGTTTTCAGAGAATGATTTTCATTTCCAGGATGCTCGCCAATTGGTACCACTGCACCCTCTCAGTGCTCACGCTATGTATGAAAACATTTCATTCTTAATTGAACACACTGGGGAACTGAAGCAACCTATTCAAGAGGACAGAGAAAGTAAACCTGGTTAGGGTTAAAACCTGTTCGTGCCTTTGGTAGTCTTGCTATTTACCTTAGCGGGGCTTGGATTAGTGCCTGCAAGATGTGGAATTAGACTTCAAGAATTATTGACTGAGTCCTCTTCAGTGTACCTCAGCACAGTCACCTTCCAAAGGCACAGAGTGCCGGCACTCCTAGCAGGACATTCCATGAGTGTTGGGCTGGACCCCAGCACTTTGCTCATGCTCTTGTAGATTGATTCTAGTTGTAAAAGAAACTGATGACAAAGCCATGTACTTATTTAACACAAAGTCACTTACAGAGTCACATTTCCTTGGATGTGCCAGGAATTAGTGGCAAATAATTTCCTTTCACTGTAACTGCAAACCTATTCTGATGAGCACGCAGCCTAAAACTCTCTCTCGCCATGCCCAGATTCACAGTGTTTGTGAACATGAGTTTCCCTGTGGCCATCTCCCTTTGATTTGTTTCTCTCTGCATCTGCGCCAAAGGAAAATTCAGAAAGCTGTACCTTATTGAAACCTGCCGTCTTTGCTCTGGGTGAGAGCATGTGTCTGTGGTTTGGGCAGAGTTTGCTGCTATTTCATTTCACTAGCCCTGGAGAGAAGCTGAAGTATATGTAGTGGTTGCCTTAAGGACAGAACAGTAAAAGTTAAATACACCTAGTGACAGCACTTGCCAGATGATTATCTTCTTCCTTGGCTGTGACACGGGACATGAAAGATACTTATGGCACAGGGAGAACTTGGCCTTCTGTCCATCATCTTGTACACCTGCTTTGGAATGCTGCAGGTCTGCTGTGGATATTGGATATCCACATGAAATTTCGTATCTGGCTGGGGCTGAAGCGGACCGTACACTTGTCCGGAAGGATGGACAAAATGCCTCGTTTGGCATCTCCTGATCCCAGGAGAGGACTGGTATGGCACAGTGTGTTGGGTGCTGGTGGGGTGCCCTGCTTTGCATGCCACTGAGATCTATGGGATGCTTAGCAGCCAGTAGCAAAGGAGTTCCACCCACAGCCAGAGAATTCTGCACAAGATGGTCTTCTGTTACTGTCGAAAGTCTGACTTGTAAAAATGAGATTAGGATTATTAGCATAGCCTAAGGACTTATTTGAATTATGTGTTGCCCTTTCACCTCTGACTTTATCTCCCAGCAGTCACCATGAATATTTAATGTATGACCACCATTGCATCTCATGGAATGAATGACAGGCTCCAAGCTTCAAAGCTAAATCTGGAAAGCAATGAATTACATCAATACTGGGAAAAAAAGCATCACACCCAGAGCAAATCCTTTTTCATAAACCCACTTATTAAAAAAAAAAGTAATGTAATATCATGACTTTTCATTAATACTAGTCTTCAATAAGCCTAGAGCAAATCCTTGCTTACTGTGCACTTGCTACGCTTGTTGTACAGGAGTGCCTGAAGGGGGTAAAGGCTCACAGTCAGTGTGTGAAGAACAGCCAGCATGCAGTTGGGAGAGATATGAGCTCCCTTAGAGTGGTTCTCAGTCCTCAGTTGTCCTTCCTGGAGAAGACAATTATGAATGTTTCACCAGAATAATAATGCTAATTTTCAGCCCCCACAGTGTGCTTTACACCTGCAAAGTGCTATAAAAATGTGAGCTAATACTTGCCAGTAAGTATTGTTGTGCCTGTTTTATGGATGCAGAAATAAAGATACTGAAAGGTCAGAGGGCTGACCCAGGGCCACATAGCTTCTCAGCAGCAGATTCAGGATGAAGAGACTGGTCTCTCTCTGGTCACACTTCATTAATCATTAAAGAATTAGCTCAAATCTCATATATATATATATTATATATATATCAAATGCTTGAAAAGGAGTTGTTTCCCTGTTCCCTTTTTGCTTCTTCAAAATAAACAAGCTCCTGAGCTACCAAACCCCATGTTTACATGTATCATTAAATACTTTCCAGTTGCTAGCCAGAAAACTCAGCAGAAAATCTGTAGAACACTGAAGCAACTCTCTTCTTTTAAATAATTGATGATGCCAAATAGCAGCAGTGTTATGCCAACAAAGAGATCGGTCTCTCAAAATATTTTATTCATTATGCCTCAAGAAACCCAAAGCCTTGTTTTTAACGAAAGCAAATTTCAGAAGTTGGCTCTCTGTTCCTCTGAAACATCTGCTTATTACAATTCTTGGTGTTAAAGCACTGGTGCTCCCCGGTAAATCTTGCAGCTTGAAGTAATACGTATGGAAGTCTTGGCAAAGAGATCAGGAAGGAGAAGGAACAACGCTTGCCAAATATTCGTTTTACTTTATGAGGCTGTAGTGGTATATGTTAATAGTACATGTGTTGAAGAGAATCTACTAATCTGTTTAAATAACAGGACAAAAAGGAATTAATTCCAAGGTTCAAAACCACCCCATTCTCTGCAGCTGAAAATTTATATTCCAGGGTAAAATGGTTAGAAGTCTTGGCTAACTAGATTTTTATAAAGCAGACGAAAATGGATCTTTCTCTATATTGTTTGTAAATCAAGGTCACTTATGTGAGAAGGCTATGTTGTGATAAATCTGTCTGACAATTATATGGAGAGGACATATCAGTGTTAAATTAAATTCTTTGTACGCTTTGGGCAGAAAGAAATGTAAACACCACAGTAGCATTATGAACAGAAAATTGCATTCCAGATAATAACAGATATTTATGATGCATGGTTTTACATGTTAATGTGCTACGTTTTACTCAGTCATGTTAATATTTTAGATTATGTAACATTCCCTTCTTTATGCATAGTTTATTTCTTTCACTGGGAATGCAGCTCCCTCCTCCTTATTCCCCTCCCCCTCTTCCTATCCCTTTCTCTCTCCTTCTCCCTCTCTCCTCCCTTTTTCTCTTCATTTTCTTTTTTTTCCATTTTTCCTTTTTCCCTTCTAATTCTCACAGTGATGCTTGTGGAAACAAACAAACAAGGAAGGAAAACAAAGTGAAACTGTCTGTACAAGAAAATTGTAACAAGTAGTTTCAAGATTTATAAGCCAGTATTTTACGTTCTGTACTTACAGATTCAATCTGTGTGCCAGGCTTTGATCCAAGCCTTAGCATGATGACTGGAATCACTCCAATTAACCCAATGATACCAGGCATGGGGTTAGTGCCGCCACCACCACCAACAGATGTGCCTGTAGTCAAAGAAATAATTCACTGCAAAAGCTGCACACTCTTCCCTCCAAACCCAAGTAAGTGGATCTGAAGAAAGAATGTTACTTTCCTAAATACATAGCATTGTATGAGTAGATTAAAAAATTATATATGTATATGTAGATAAAAAAAATGGCAAGTTTTTTTTTAATCTAATAACAGTTATTCTTATTAAATGCATTACAGGCAACTATGGTCTTCCCTTCTAAGGTCCATTCTGAGTGTCATGCGTGGTATGGTATATGAGCCTCTTTATTCTTCTCTGTATGGTCACATGAAAAGACTATGCAGCTTGTACAAAAAATAAAAACACTTAAAGAAAAGCAACACAGCCTAAAAATCTACACTGCTCAGAGTAGATACGTGTCTTTCCTGGAGATCCGAATGTCACAAAACATAAAGCTTATATGGTGCTGTTCACCTCCGTGCTCCCCTTCAGTTGCCTGTAGTCAGGTGGGACCAATCTGGGCTCGTGTCCCTCAACACAGTACCTCCCAAAACTGACTCACTACAGTCCCTTTTTGAAGGAGATGGAGGGATAGGGGGCTACCGCTTCTGTCCTGCGATTTTTCAGGAGGTTCAACATGGCAGATGAGATTCCTTCTTGTTTTTGACAGCAGGGACCAGATTCCCTCCCATTCCTTCTGTGACTGTGCAAATGGAAAACTATTCCCACTGAGATACCAGCTCAGGTCCAAACCCTGATTCTGTGTGCTGGCCTGAAGAGTTTCAGAGCCACCATACCAGTGACTTTCACTTTCACTGTGAAATGAGAATTTTAAGCAAATATTCAGGTGCTCTGGATTTGCAGTGTACTAAGATCGCAGTTTAATCAAACTGGTTATGTATGTGAGTATGTATGTATATATATGTGCACACTTTAAGGTTGTGACCTCCTTTACTGTGTTAAAGGGCCAAAAAACTAAGTCATATTAGTCAGATTCCTTCTTAGAGCATTACTTTCACTGTGTGGAAGCAAGGTGAATTGTTATGGCAGATTTTATTTTCTATATACGTTTCAAAAATTTAATAGTTTTTTCCAATGTAAGTGTGTATACATTCTCTCTATATATACATGGAAATAGCATTTCTAGCTACTCCACCTCATGAGCACTTGTAAACAGTGAGGTTATCCTTCCCCTGTGCTGGCGTCTGCTCTATTATCTGGCAACAAGACAAAACAGATAACCAGCAGAGAGTTTTCATCATGCTGTCACTTTGTTGTGTTTCCCACTTTGTTTTTCTGTTTGCTGTGCTCCTGTACTCTGAGACAGAAATGAAATTATGCTAATACCAGGAAAAGGTGTCCAGCCCAAGTACACAGGGTGTACACAGCATGTGGTTGCTCACAGCCCACACACTTGGTGAGCATGGTGAGTGATGGGTATGAGCCAGAGATGGTGAGGTTCAGGCTTTGAATGCACTGCACTAGAGCTTGTGATCTGTGCTCAGGGTCAAATCAGCTGCAGAAGCTCCCCTGCTTTGAAACAGAATATTTTTTTCTATTTTTTGTGTGGCTGTGCAGGAAAAAGAAAGACCCTTTTAGACCTCACTCTCTGTCCTGGAGAACAACCTGCAGTGGCAGGAATGAATGTCTGAAACACCACCTAAAGCTTGAAAGGGTTTAGATTCAATTGGATAATCTCTGCAAAATTCAATTATTTTGCTTATGTCTCTCTTCTTCCTCTATACTATGTCAAGTAACTGTTGCTGCCCAGAACTGATTAAAACTGAATAGAGCCAATGGATCAAAAGACAAATTTTGTATTCCAATGTGATTTCTGTTTTGACTTAGATCTTCCACCACCTTCAACAAGAGAGAGACCTCCTGGGTGTAAAACAGTGTTTGTTGGAGGATTACCAGAAAACGCAACGGAGGAAATTATTCAGGAAGTCTTTGAGCAGTGTGGAGATATAACAGCAATTCGGAAAAGCAAGAAGAATTTTTGTCACATCCGTTTTGCAGAGGAGTTCATGGTTGATAAAGCCATTTACCTTTCTGGTACTTCACATTCTTTAATGGATTTTTCTTGCTTCTCATTTGTATTTTGTGATGCTAATGCTTGCTTATTTTTTTAGCTTTTATCTCAGCAAGTCTTTCTTGTACTCAGTGGCTGTGGCATGGACTAGCAATGGGCAATTCTGTTATTTCTCTGTGTGCCAAGACTCACGCATGGTGTTGTATGTCACTTACCCAGGAGCAATTCCCTGCCATCCCACAACAATGCAGATCTTGAAATTCACTACAGAACAATCTGATTTTCGATTTACACAGGTTTATATAGTTTTGCTCACAGGTTGTGGAAAGAGGAGGGCACCAGGCCAGGAACTCTGCTGTTTTCCAGTGCCAATTTTTCTGATAGGCTGGCAGTTTCACTGGCATATTTTTATGGATTTGTGGTGCAGCCTGAATAAAGTCTGTCTTTATGCATGCATGTATTCAGTTACTGCATGGGTTAGATTCTGAGCCCCATCTGTAGGCTACGTCTGTTGCCTCCCATGACAATGAGTGCTACAGAAACTACAGGGTGTAAAATTTCAGAATCTCTTTATTTTCCAACAAAGAAACAGATTAAAATACTCCAAAACAAAACAAGAAACAAGGAAACAGAAAACAACTCCAATCCAGTCTCTAATTCATAGGAGAAAAAAGTTAAAAAACCCCAAAAAACAAATAAGTAAAAAGGTGAAAACCAGCTCTGGTTTCACATGTAAGGCTTCTGTGACTGTCAGGGTCCTCTTAAGGTTACAGTCTCCTTCATTTGAGGATTGACTTGCTGACCAAGTCCTTTTTCACCTTACTGGTTTGGATCACATGCCCTGAATATATTTGTCTCCACTCCACAGGCTGGTCCTTGAGAGACTCAAAAGCACTGTTTTGCCCCACAATTGTAGTGTTACATGTTCAACCCATATGCAAGGTATTCTTGAATAAACAAGGTCCAGGGACTGCTCCTTGGCCATGACAAGCTGAAATGGACT
The DNA here is from genome assembly GCA_013399225.1 of Rhipidura dahli. NCBI lineage: Eukaryota > Metazoa > Chordata > Aves > Passeriformes > Rhipiduridae > Rhipidura > Rhipidura dahli. Next base: position 1,276,328 of record VXAC01003560.1, on the reverse strand, counting down.
AGCTTACCTCCACCCATCCTGTGCAGAGTGACCTCAAAGCACCCACTGGGATCACCCTTTTGAGCCCGGGAGAGAGTTAATGACCCAGGATTCTTGTTTGAGCTCCCACACTGACCATCTTCTGTTTGGCAGTAAGGACAAAATCTCAACATCCCGTAGGTGTCCTTAGGAGGTTCACACAGGTAGAAATGAGCTGTCTTTCAAATCACCATCAACTAGAAAGAAAGAAAGGAAGGAAGAAAGGAAGGAAGAAAGAAAGGAAGAAAGAAAGAAAGAAAGAAAGACAGACATCTAAACTTTTAAAATATGTCATCAGGAAAAACCTAGCTCCTTTGTTTCACAAAGGTTTTCCTTAGGGTTTCTAGGTTGTTTGGGGATTTTTTCTAACTTGGCTGCTTGCTTAAAGTACCTTTTTGAAGAGCTACAGAAAAAGCATGAGTTTTACGGGGTCTGCGTAAAAACTTCTTTGAAATATTGCTATATTTTAAAGTTTATTCCAGACATTTATTCCACTCTGGATTTTTCTTCTCTTCTTCTTTTTTTCTTTTTTTAAGCTTTCACTTCATTTCTTTCCCCCAGTCCTCTGTTCCTGCTTTCCACCCTTCTTATTTATTTTTTTATTCATGTTCTTTCCAAAATGCTGTAGATCATTGCAGCAGATTAGAGTCATCACAAGCAGTAGCACATTTACCAGCTACCAGCTTACAGCTTCTGTCTAGGCAGCCCTAGTAACAGAACAGAAGAGAGGTGCATCAGATTCAGCAGGAACTGGTATTACTGTATTATGACAAACAAAAAAGTGGCAAAAAAGAGAGCAAAGAAAAGCTCAGAAATGTACAGGCTACCACCCTGGACCTGAAACAGTGTTCCTCTAGCTCAGTTTCCTGCTTCTCAGCTTCACTCCAAGTCAAGTTTAATTTCAATTTCATTTGCCTTAAATCCTGAAGGGCCATAGAGGTAGGAAATTCTGCGTGCTGCCGTGTGTCCTCATTCATAATGCACTGGAGTTGCATTCAGGAGACGGGACATGAGTAGAAATGGAGGTGAAAGATTCCCTTCCTCATTCTGAATTTTCTGCAGATTTATTTCCGAGTTCCTGATCCATCCTTCCTTCTTCTGTTTCCTTTCGTTTGCTGTCTGTGCTTCCTCTTACCTCTGCTTTTCAGCCTCCCTTCCCATCCATTTTTTCTTCTCTACATTTTCATTCTTTCTAGGTGTTGTACCTATTTTTTCTGACCAGACAAGAGAAAGAACCAGTGGAACTGACAGGGACAAGGAAAAAATGCAGAACCATTCTTTAGCCAAGTTCCACTTCTTTTTACTAAGGCTGCTGAACTCTGCAGGTGAAACAGAAAGCACTGACTGTCCCCCACCACCACCAGGGAGGTCTGGCACTAGGCAGGCCCATGTTGTCCTTGTGATGAAATATTATGGGGTTTTTACCAGTCTTTATCCCATTCTCAAGCATAATATGTTTTGAAGTGGCGGGAATAAAATGTATTTTTAGGCATTTTATTTTCCCTGGGAGAGACAAAAGAGATGTACAGATGTGTACACAAATGGGTGTGATATATTAGGGGAAAGTCATGCTTTTGATATTTCTGATATAATGAAAATTTTGTCTGCCTAATCAGTTTTATCTTTCTACCCCATCTAATCTCATCAAGTTTTGCATTTATCCCATGCTTATCATCAGAATAGAGCAAGTGATTACAAAATCTATCAAGTGGTTTAATCACTGATTTTTTTTTCCTTTGTATTCCCAAGTAAACGTGTATGAAAAGAGAGACTGGAAGATGGGTAGAAGACTATGATAAAAGTGTCAACTTGAGGAAGGCTAGATTTCATTTAGCCCTTAAATTTGTATTTTGATCTCCCAAGGAAAAGACTTTCTAAAATCATCATACTAGCCCCTGAGAAAGCTCTTTCCCAAAACTGTATGTACTTTACTCTTTTGGCTGACAACTCAGTAACTCCTGCATATATTGATGACCCTGGACTTGAAAATATGGGACAAACAGGTGTTTTGAGACAGAATTGTTTATACCCCAAAAGCCCATGTTTGCATTGTTCCTGTGCTGATACTTCCCCCTGTGGGTTTCCTTTCAGCACTGTTTATTTGTTTTATTTTAAGTTCTCTCTGATCACCATTAACACTCTGATCTGGATCCCCAGTTAGACATCAGCTATTGGCTGATCCCCAGTATAGCAACACTCAAAGGTAAGTCAAGCCACAGAGTTCACACTAGACTTGTGATATGAAAATACTGTTTGATTTTTATTTAGCACCTTCATTAACTTTTCCTGTTGCTGCTCCTTTAAAGTGAGGATCTTGGCAAGTTCCCAAAGTCTTTTCCATTGTGTGCAAACCTGAAATTAAAAATGACAAGCCAGGCACAAAGTTAATGCTAGCTGCAGCCCTGAGCAAAGACATGGGGAAAAAAATTCATTGCCCATGCATGAAGGGGAGGCAGTGCCAGGTGTTTCTCTCAAGCATTCAAATACCCTCCAACATCAATAGGGAGACATGGTATTGAAAAAGAGAGAGCCTCCCAGCTGTCCTGGGGCTCAAAATTTCCAGCGCAGATGGGTGCCTGAGGATCTCATGTACAGAATAGAACCTGCCAGTTGTGCATGCAGAGTCTTTCTGGTTATCAACCCATCAAGGAGTCTGTTCTTCACCAGCCAGGCCATTGGTCCTGTAGTGTCTGCAAAACCTAATTTACGAGGGTGCAAGAAACCATCCTAAAGGCATTTGTTATTTTTGTTAATGGAAAGATGCCAAGATATGAGCATTCTGATATGACTTTGAAGCTAACTCTGTTCTGGACTAGGTGATATCCAAGGTCCCTTCTTAGCTAGGTTATTCTAAGTTTCTGTGCTGGTAGAAAACACCTTGCTGGCTGACCGTCTTCAGTCTTTAGAGTCAAACAAGCAGTCACAGTTTTTCAGTGCTATTCATGGAAAATTTCAAAAATCTGTTTATTGGAAGGCACTTAAACTGTTTTTCTAAAGGGTACCATTTGTCCAGTGCTACTGAAATGTACACTGTTCAGGTTTTTTTCCCATTTACTTCAAAAATGACGGCCACTTTATACATCTCAGCTTTGCCAGTGCACACAAAACCTATAAATGCACAGTCTTTTTCATTAGTTCTTTATTCAGCTTATGTAACGGGCCTTGAAGTCCGCAAGAGTTATGCCTCCTGCAGTGCTGTGTTTCTGTCTCTGCCCATAACTATTGTGCTCCTGCCAATGGAGGCAAAAGACAGCAGGGGTAGAGGAAGAGAGATGGAGTCTTCCTGGAAAGTGCAGCCCAGCTGGGAGATCTAATTTTAGGTTCACGAGACCTGGCACCTTGGCAGTGTCCTTTACATCACTGATAATGCTGTCCTGGCACGGAGCAATCACTGTGTGAGGAACGCAGCTGGCACGCCAAAGTGGCATGGGGAGCAGGGGGCTAACATTTGTCACAGTTATCAGGGTAGCTGCACCACTGACCCCTGTTGGCTGACTCCTTTGTGCCTACAGCTCTGTGGATAAAAACATATAATTACACCCTCATTAGTTCAGAGCCCAGTTCTGAAAGGTCACCCATGCTCCTTTTCTATTATGTCACACTAAATATGGTGTATCTGTAACTCTTCCCTTCAACACCTTGGGATTAGAGCCACATAAATGGCCACAAAAAGCTTCTGGGAAGAAAGGGTGGTGTTTACTTCTCTAAGATAGAGAAGGCAAAGCCAAGAGGACTTTAAAATAATAAACAGTCCCCTCCTTTGCCACTCCTACAATATCCAGTTTTACTTCACCCCCAAGCTCCTGAACCTTGGAGATGAAATTTGATAGGTTCCATTGGTAGGAACCTACCAAAAGCTTTCCTTGGTGAGGCAATTTTTTGTGCCTTTTGGTTTTGAAAGACCTCTGAAACATTTAGCTCAAGTTTTTCATCTGGGTTTGGGCTCCTTGCTGGACAATCAAACTCATATCTTTTCCTCACCTGCAGACTCCTTGGCTGAACTCCACAAGAGGTTTGAAAGGGAAATGTCAAATCAAAAGGCCCCCAGATTATTTTTTATTTGAAGGATCACTGCGCATATGGATATTTAATGCCCTTGAAGCTGTTGTCTCACATGGGCTGCAGTACAGACAATCCCTTGTATTCATATAGGAAGATGTTTTCCAGCAGTAAAACAGACTGTGCCTAGATGCGCATTTCTGCAAGGATGTGCTTGCAGAATCTACTACACAATTCTTAGCTTTGCTGTTCCTGGAGGGAGCTCAGAACTCAGTTTTAACCGTGGTGGTGAGGTACTGAAGCTCTTCAAACCACAGGCAAACCACAAGACTGGAAAGTATGTTCTCTTGGATTGCACATCAAAAGCAGCAAACACCATTTTTCCTGACATTTTGAAAAGAAGTTTCCTCTCCCTGGAGTTATTATGCAGTGGTTGCAGTAGTGTGCGTTTCTGAAGAGCTTCCTGTGTGCCAGCTCAGCACAGACTTCATCTCTGCAGCATCCTGTCATTTGAGAAATCTCTGCTGGGCTGTTGCACGTTGGCACGGAGAAATTAGAGCTATCCTGTGTAGACTGATGAATTTTATCCACATTTGATGGCTCTGTTTGAAGCTTTCTACATAGTATTTTCTCACACTTTCTCTGAAGTGTCATCTTAAAAGTTAGACAAACTGCTCTGTGTATATATTTGTGTCTTAAAAATAAAGCTTGGAAAAAAGATGGGTGCCCAAATATGGTCACAAAAAGCTTCTCGTATAGCTTTGACATGATTTGTTGATCCTCTGACAGTAGTCAAGGGTTTAGTTCAGAGCAAGGCCCTTTTGTACTGCTCTGTAGCCCTCAACCTAAAGCCTTTGCAGTGTGCTAACCTTAGTTTATGATATGTTGACCAAGTTAAGAATATGCAGAATATTCCTAAAGATAAGGCACAGCAGGTTCCATTATTTGTTCTGAAAGGAATCTTGCAAATGTCTAATAAATCTGTCCCTACTTTAGAAATTACTTAAGGAATTATGAACATAATTAATTTGTAGGTGATTTATATTTGCTGTTAGATTATTTTCATTGGAGAATTTGAAAATAGTGGTCGTGATTGTAAAGTCTCAAAATCTGAGATCTAGCATCACTGTAGTTATGAAACTATCCTCTTTGTGGCACAGGAATTTACATACCACTATTTTCATGTTCACCTATAGTCATGGTTTTATAAAATTCAGCTTTTCCCCATACTTCCAATTCCTTTGGCAGACTGGAGAAAAACAGTAGACTGGACATGATCTCAACAGGATCAGGGCGAGAGGGATTCCGCATTCAAACTGAAGCAGATCCATTTTAAGTAATTGTTTTTTGTTTATCTGACTTTTGTGCTTTTAAGAGTTGGGAGCATCAAGTAGAAACATTACATATTTTGAGAGACTTCTAAACAGAAATGTAGGTTCTACACCTTTGGGTTGACTTCAATTCATCTACTTTGGTGGTAGGTGGTGCAGGAAATTGTGAAGAATAATCACCGGATGGATGCTTATCTTCTTGTGAAAACGTGGTGATTGATAGATCCTGCACAGATATGTGGGAATCTGTTAATGTACATTTTTACCTGGCTGCGCTTGAAAAGGGGAAAAAAAATGAAGAGAAATTTAAGCAAATAAATCCTGCAACAGTTAGTTCTACTTGTTGATTTCAGGTTACCGCATGAGATTAGGATCTAGCACAGACAAAAAGGATTCAGGTCGCCTTCATGTTGATTTTGCTCAGGCAAGAGATGACTTTTATGAATGGGAATGCAAACAAAGAATGCTGGCCAGAGAAGAACGCCACAGACGCAAAATGGAAGAAGACAGACTGCGCCCTCCTTCACCCCCGGCAATAATGCATTATTCTGAACACGAAGCTGCTTTGCTGGCTGAAAAATTGAAAGGTAAGCAGCATTTGCCACTTCTCAGTTTATTATTCCTTAAAAGCAGGAGCCATGCAGCAGTCAGAGCAGTGAAGCCAGTTTCTCTCTGATGTCTTTCATTACTTGCCCTGTTAACTTTCCCCCACTGAAATGGCTTTCTCCACCGTTTCTATGCCAGTGGTAATGATACTCACCCATCTGCTAGAAATGCATGGTATCTGTCCATCTGCCTGTGCTGTAACAGCTAAAATACAGCCTTCAGAATGCTACCACAGGGGTTTTTTGTATGTTAAGTTGCTGTGATCATGTATCTAGGAGATACTCTCAGACAACCTGTTGCAGGCATCCTTCTTCATAATAAATGCCTGATTCTTAAAACTACTTTAATCCTTGACCTTTAGGTTGCTGCATCACATGCATTTGACTGTCCCTGGCATTCAAATTGCCCTCGTGAGCTGACACAACTTATCTCTGACACACACCATCCATTCTTTCACTCCCTCTTTAAGGTTAGAATTACTTGTGCAGGATAGTGTCATGTTTTGGCATGTGTTTGCTTCCTTGTTTGTTTTTTTTCTAGGTACATTTACTGAGTTAATATTTTTCAAGGATGCACTTCAAGGATTCATTTTAATTTTAATAGCTAACATAAAGAGTAAGAAGCAAAGAAATAAAGTTTTTCACAGTAACAAAATTTAAAAGAAATATCTAGCAAACAACTTTTCATATGGCTTGGAGTTGTGTTTGTTTTCATTAAGTGTTTAGCAGCTGTGTTTGGCATTCTTTCCCCCATGATGGCCAAGCACATTACTTAACTGTGTGCCAGGTCACAAGAAGCTGTGATTCTTGACACTTTTCAAGAGTTATCTAGATTAGGCTTAGGCTATCCAGCTGTCATCACACTGGTCTCTGTTCTAACTAGGAAACATGTTTGGGGAGCTGAAGAAGGACAGTGCAAAATGTTTCACCCTTGGAGCATGGAGCAGAAATGCACCCTGCTGTCTCTCTGAGTACTGCATTGGTTGCTGCTGGTTGTCGCTTCTACCTCAGTCGGTTACAAGCTTGGCTGACCCTGATTCCCACCAGTTACACTCCTCCCTTAAATAATTCATGAATCTAACTGAAAGATTGGTAAAATAACCCAGATTGATCAATAGACCAGGAGAAAAGAGGCCCTAATATAAGAAATTTTAATTCATACCCATTTTCCAGTCCAGTTTTAGATCCATCTGGTTTTTAGGAATATTGTAGGAGTTAATCTCTTGTAGGGAAGTTTTTCTTTATGTAATTAAGGCCTACAGGTTTCCTGAACTAAACCAGAAAATGCAAGAAGTCTGGACAATTTTTTCCATATGGCTAGTCATTGCTTGGGGCAACTGAATGTGGGGTTTTGCACGATGACTATATTTAGAAGGATTTTTCTTTTCATTATGGGAAGTTTCCATACTTAATTAAAATCTACTCCAAGCATTTATATCTTTGGTTCTCCTAAGGGAAATTTAACCAGAGCACGACATGTATGCTCAAGTTTAATAGAAAAAAATTCTTAGCACAAAATAGACCTACACTCTGTGCATGACTGTTTCTCCAGAAATAAACTTTCAGAAACATACATCATCAAAAAAATAAAAAAGGTAAGTTTATTTTTTTATTGGTTGAAAATCATTATAATCCAGCAAAATAATATGTTGTAATTTTTAAAGTTCTTCTAATTAACAGTTGCCTTGTTGTGAGTTTAATGACACCAGCCCTTGATCTGTACAGACAGTTAAGGGTAGAGAATACAGAAAATCCCCCTCTCTTCTCAGTGGGCATGAAAAGAGAGCCCTGTCCTAGGTAGTACAGAAAGCAGAGGTGGGTTTCAGTAGTTGTACTGGTCTATTTTGCCTTTCCTATGGCATTATAGCCAGTATCTATAAAATAGTGGCATTGAACTTTATGGCCTCCCTTGGGCAACATGGATTCACCACATGAGCTCTTTGTGACTTCCTAAAAAAATAAGCAAAGCAACAATAAAGAAAATTCTTCAACTCTGGCAAAGGGCAGTTCATGTAATAGAAGCATACAATCATTAAGGTTGGAAAAGACCTCTAAGGTCAAGTTCAATCATCATCATACATTCACAATTCAAATGTGGACTCTAGTGAAAGTAGCAGAATATATATATATGTATATACACACACTTATACACACATACACATATACACTTACAAAGATATGTAAAACCTGGAGTTAAAATTTCAGGTCTCTATATATCACCACATTTGCACAGCTGCAAAAGCCTGGACAATTCATCCCAAAGTAAAGAAGGATCACACTATATCTGCACTTGGCAGGATGTAACTTGAAAGATTGGGTTTTGAGCAGAGGCTTTGCAGTTGTTTTCCTAAGGAAAGTCATGACCTTGCTGTGGTGCCCACTTCAAAAGACTCCTGAGCTCTGTTGCCAGCTCATGAGACAGAGCTGCAGGTGCCCAACATGCAGGTTTCAGCTCCTGCAGTGCCTCCAGAAGTTCACAAAGCAACACTAGCTAAAAAGCAAACCAAAACAACTAAACATCTCTCATCCCAAGATACTGCTTTGCAATCACAGACGTAGACAACTTGGTCTGAATCCAAGCAACTTCTGTTGTCAAAATAACCTTGGAAATGCCTGACAGCAAGGAGATCTTATGGTAAGCAGATATGAATTAGTCTTATCAGACACTCCCCTAATGTGGTCTTGATATTTACTGAGTCTATAACAGAGGTGGCAGTATCTTTTTTTCACCTTATGCAAACTGCATCATAAGACTAAGAAATCATTGTTTTTGTGTAACAGACTTGGCTGGAAACTCTTGCCCCAGTCAAGGTAAGTTGTCAGCATATCCCTGTTCCTCTGGTGTGCTGAAGTTACCTGGAACAACAGTGTCTGTGGGTGAGAGAATACAGAGGAACTTTTGTGCCAGTTGGGAACAGAACTTCATTGAAAATTTTCAGCCAGGTAGTCTCTACTGGTGTGGAGCTTCACAGAACAAAGGAACCAGTTCTTCAGTGCCTGGTGACTGGGGCTGGGAACCCACTGTGTGTGAGTCCTCGTATACCTGCAAGAGCAGGAGGATTTATGACATGTTCTCCATTCCCTGTGGACTACCCTGAATCCCTTCATATCTGCAAACAACTTGGTTTGAATACTTGATTTTTGCAGAAATTTAAAAAAATCCACCAAGCTATGGACCAGTGCAATTTTCCACCACTTTCCAATTCAGTGTGTGGCAAACAGTGTTGCTTTATGTGTATCTCCCTTTCCCTTCCCCTTCCTCTTTCTCTTTTTCCTTTCTTTTGTTTTTTTTTATCCATTAAGATCTTCAGTACTCCTGCAAATGAAGTCCTTCTTAGCTCTCTCCCTGGCAGTATGGACATTTTTTTCATGCACCATTCATGCCATTGCCCTGAGCCTCAATTATTAGAAGGAAATGACTTCCTGCATTCAAAGAAGACAAGTAACATGAAGAAGAACATGATCATCTGTTTCCTTGAGGAAGTACCTCAATAAACACACAGATGTGAATTCTGGGAATCCAAGGCCATTCACAATGAAGTGTAATTGTTATTTGCCTCCTTAAATAACCTTCGAATATAGACCCTGAATACTTGTTTTGACAAAACTGGCAGAATACTGTGTCTTCTGCTACTACATGAGAAAAAAAAAGTGACTTTCTCTTCTTCTGGCTCATTGCAGCATTTGTGTTTGTCTTTGAGATTTTAATTCCTCAGTGTTAAATCAGATGTGTTATTACTGCACAGTGAAATGTGTCGGTAGATATTGAGGTTCAAATTTGCATGCTCTGACATCTGTTTTCCTGGGTGCTTTATAAACAGTTAAGTAATGTGGTGCCCAGAATATGACACAACTGGAGATAGGCTGAACCTTTTAAGTGGAATGCTGCTTTGTCAGGTGCATTGGAACAAAACATTTTAATCTGTGCTTATGACATTTGCGTTTCAAAGTAGAATTTAGAACGTTATGGTTTTCTTAATTCAAGCATATCTGTACCTAATGGTATCATCTTCAGAAATCACTTCTTGCAAATAAGCTCCTTTAAAATGCTACATCTGTCTTATTTGCTGTGGGTAACTAAATAGTTCCACCACCTAACACCTAACAAAGACATCTCTTTATATCCGAACATCTGGGTTTTTAAATATTTTGAGCAAAGGAGACATAAATATCTAAAAGTTATATACAATACCCCGGAATTTACCTGCCTTTTTAATATAGTGTTTCTTTATGAGCACGGGGAAGTTATTCATATGGTTTTTCATTTTAAAAAATACAATTTAAAAATTGAGAAGCTGCTTCTTTGCCAGGCACTGTATTATCCCCTGAAGAGAGCACAGATTGGAAATTTAAATAAATAGATGGCAGTTACAGTAGAATGAACTAACCAGGGATGTGCCTAGCACAAGACTCAGGTAACATCAAGCCTGACAATCTCAACTCTTGCACATCATTTGAAATATGAACAACATTTAATTGCTTGGGAGATAGGATATTTCACTAGGAAGAAAAACACACTGCTTTCATTATTCACCCTGCACTTGGGAGCCAGACTAGTGGAGCACTGCAGAAATGGTGTAGTTATGCAGAGAGGCAAGTCTCACCCAGAAAGGATTGAATTCAGCGCAGGGCTGCGTCAGAAGGGGAGGTAAAGTGAGATCCTGTGAACTAATGCTGCTGAGAGACTCCAGACCTTTTTTTAGCACAGTGGTTTTTTATTAGAGGTATATCAGGACAGAGCCCTAAAACAGACATGTTTCGATGCTGTAGCATCAAATCTGTTCACTCGCCCTTCCTGGTTTAAGATTATAATTTTCTCCTTCCTTCTTCCATATGCTGCTGACATCTGCTGTGGCACAATACATCTGGCTCCGAGAGCCTCACACAGGGGCTGCGAGCAGGCACAGTGCGAGGGCACTTTTTGTCTGCTGGCACAAGAGCATAAGGTGGGTTCAGCTATCAGCAGCCTGGTAACCCAATTCCCTGGGCACCTCCCTCCCAAAGCCTACAGGAAGAGCACTCACTGCTTAATGCATTACTAAAAGCATCCTCCTTCACCTCAGCCATATTGTATCAATGCAGATTTTGAGGTTTTAATATAAACCCACTGGATTAAATGTACCACACTGCAAAATGACTCAAGTTAATTACTGAGAACTGGTAGCTCACTGCTCTAAAAGTTTGTGGTGTGATTTTGAGAAATAGGGAGGAAACTCAATACCCTCATAATTACTTTTCATTGGAAATAATGGCATCAGCAGGAGAAGATAATGGATTTCTGTGTCTCACATGAAACACCCACCCCTGCAAGAATCTTGTGTGATTTAATTTGAAAGAAAGAAAGAAAGAGTTTGATTATGTAAGGGGAAGAGATTACTCTTTTAATGTGTCTTTTAGTGAACATATATGTGTATTTTTATCAAAAACTAGTGTCAGCTAGACATTTGTTACATAACTGGAAAAGTTTCTTGGTTATAGCATGCAGTTAAGGCTATTTTAAAAATAGTAAGGTGGATATTAATCATTCTCTAAAAGAACCCTTTGGCAGTAAGAATTTGTATTTCTTGATTCTCACTTGTTATGCAATGCCACTGGGTTAAAAATGTTATTAATCCGAAAAGCACTAGACTGATGTGTGTGATGCATGGCACAATTATATAAGGGATTTGAGCAGGAAAAAAAGAAGGTGAGGGTAGTAGACTGAAGAGTTGTGTTTCTAGGTCAGTGGCAGGCACTCTGTACAGAAGAAGCTCTTAAGCCAAGAGAAAAATAGGTTGTCATTTTGGCACCAGAAGTGGTTTGTGCTGGGAAGCAAATTGTTCCTGGTGCACAGGGGAGCTGGACTGAGCCTGCTGATGAGAGAAGTTAAGTGAACCTTTTCTCTGACCTGATTCAACCACAGCAGTCACCTCCTAAGGTTTATTTTTTCTGTGTTGAATTCAGTCTTTGCATTTAAGAAATCTCAGCTATAGTTTAATAAATTATCAAGTCTGAAGTCAGATTAAGAGTAACCTTGGCTATGCATCCTTCCCTGGCTGCAGTTGTACATAATGAAGAAGTTTGCACCCTGAACTGAACTTTGTCACCTTCCTTCTCTGACTGAACTGGGCCCAGTCTGACAAACTGGAACTGGAGGCTGAGCAGCTGAGCACCTCCAGGAAGATGGAGGGCAGGGTAACCGTGAGCAAAGGGGTAGTGCTGAGCAGGTGGGGATGGGGCAGGGAACACACCTTCCCATGGAACTGCTACAGCTGACAAAGGACAGGCAGTTAATCAGAGGGACATATTCCACCACTCCTGTCCTTTCTCTGCCTGCCCTGAAGCACAGTCAGGCTCAGCACTCACAAGAGCACCTTCAAGGGGTGCTAGGGCAAAACAGCACAAGAGCTTTCTGGGTGCAGTCACCAGAGTAAAGACCAACAGCTCTGTCTTTCCAGCATGTCCTTGCAAGCCTGGGAGGAGGTTGGATTAGGGGAGCAAGATTAGGGACAGTGTTTGCTGACTCTGGATAACACCGTAGCCCATAGGACAACTGCGGGTACTCTGAGCTGAATTCTGCCCTGTGTGGGGAACCCCATAAGCTGAAAGTAAAATCTCTGTTTCCAGCACCTCTTCCCAGAATACCATTTGGTAATAGTTGTTGTCATAGCTTTTTCAACTAAAAAGTTTATTCCAGTTGGGGTTGCTTAGAGGTGGTCAAATTACAAGCAGAAAAATGAAAAACATTTATTGAAATAAAAAACAATTATTTCCTTGTTTCATAGAAAATTCCTGGTAACAATTTTCTGGGCAGCTCTAGGGAGGCATTTTCCTTTCTTTGTGTTTCATTTCATCTAAGTTGTGAGCTAGGATTTAAATGTCAGATATCTTTAGTTGATATAAGAGGAATTTGAAATACCTTCTCTCTAGAGCCCTGTGATTGAGTCTGGCAGCACCTGGAAATTTCTATCGACGGACACCCAGCAAGCCATCCTTGATGGAGGGGTAATCTTCAAATGACACAGCGTCATCAGAGCTGGTGTTAGACCTGAGCACCCCTGCACGGGGACATGCAGGGCTGCACATGCTGGGTGGGTGGGTGTTGGCAGCAGCTGTGCTTCTGGAATGGTTGGGATCACTCCGACCAAGCACGCGCACGTTGCAGAGATGTCGATACAAGAGCAGGCCAACCCAGACTCCCTGAGCAGCCAGCTGAGGGAAGCAGGCACTTCTGAAGTGCAGTTCACCATTAAACAGACAACAAAAACAGGACTGATAAAGCCTACCTTATTTGCTTAGATTATGCTGTAACATGGAGAAGAAAAAAGCTCTAAGAATAAGAAATAATTTGCCGCATGCTTATTTTAAAAGAACAATTACATATGGGAACATGTCTTACATAAAGGAATTTATTTGAAGAGTGTGTTTTTAAACAGTGTATAATTATGTGCATCCTACCATAAGGGAATAATTTTGAACAGAATTAGGAGTTTTGTTTTACTTTTTTTAATAAGTAGCTGCAATCATAAAGCAGTTCATGCTCTGTTTAAATTAGAATCCATTGCTGCATCTCTTCTACTAACTAAAAAATAAATGCACAATCTCGTATAAAAATCTGATTTTCTAAGGCAATATCTCATTGCTCAGAAAGAGTCATTGTATTCTGGACGAAAATAATGAATTCACGGTGAGTTAACTTATGCCAGTCACTGAGTTAACTCAAGAGTATAAAAGTTAGAAATGAAGTTGAAATAAATTTTAAAACTGTAGAGAAAAGATTGTATTAACTAATGCGCTCCTGTTGTGCATATATTACCCTCTAGCATTTTTGAATATATCTTCTAATTATGTAATCAATGAAGATGCTGATGTTTGCCAATGAAAGGATTTTTTTCCTGTGATTGCAGAGCTGTGAATTAACCCTAACAGTCCCACAGACCTCTGCAGCTCCCCGGAAGTACAGTATGATGAAAAGTACAGTTTTTCACCATGTCCCTTTAAATGGGTGGGCAGAATGTGGCAGAAGGATGGTATGTTTATGAACATCCCATACAGACACCCACTGTGCCTGATAAAAACAAAACGAGGGGAGAGTGTTTTTACTTCATAGAGACTCTGTAGCAGACTAAGACATAAATGAGTACTGGGGAGAGACTAAAACAAAGAAAGGGGAGGATGTTTCTATGCCACTGATTTTCCTTATGCATGGAAACATGCTAACATTGCCAGAAACCATTACAGGTTATTCTTATTCACTAGTGTAATTATAATAGACATTGTGTTCCAGGCATGAGTTCTTGGATGTACTGGACCTTTGATATCCAGTTCCCATGCAATTCAGCAGGCTGAAGATTTTGCCCAGGTCTTTTGGAGAGACTTATCCTTGTGTTTTCTTGTGGTGAAGAGGCTTTGCATGAGTCTTGTTTACATTTGGCTTTTCTGAGGTCTAAAGTCAGCCCACCTCACTTGTCAGAGCCACTTAATATATTTCTGCTGCATATGTATCCAGCGAAGCTCAGAAGTGGAGTGTAATCCAAGGGGACAATATGGAATGAAAAGAAGCCCATATGACTCTTCCTGCCCAGCAAAAATTAATGAATGGTGATAATGAATCACACATTAATGTTTTACAACAGATACATCATTGTACACAGGGAGGGTGTTACGACGCTGTTATTTTGCAATTTTTTCTTCAGGGATCTTGGGTGAACATGTTTATTCAGCTGTGGAGAGCAAATCTTATTGCTGTAGCTGAAAGCATGTTTCCATTAATAAGATGCTAAATATCAGGCAAAGTAAAAACCAGAGGGTGTGGGCACAGAGCACATCACTAGTCCTTTCTGTATTTTAGGCTCCTCTCTTTTTAGGGAAGTGATTATTGATTCAGAATAAAAGCCAGAATTATCACTTAACAGTTAGTGTTTCATTATTCTTTGAACATGGAAAGCAGTCTTACAAACTGTGTCACGTTTCTGTATCCTGTACCCAGCTGGCTGGGTCTAGTATTTTCAAATTTTTGTTTTAAGTGTCTGTTGGTTATGACTACATTACATCTTCCCATAACTGTATACCTTCTCCTACAGGAAGGTACGCATACCATCTAAAATATATATAAAGAAATATAATCAAAAAGGACTAGATGAGATGTTTAGAATGAGTTGTTGAAAAATTGAAGTTTTATGGAATAAAATCCTGGTGAAAAATGATATCGAGTTGCACAAAACTGCTTCCACAGGAAGACACTCTTGTAATAATATTTTCTTGCAGTTCAGTATAAATGGGACTTAAAAAAGAAATGTTTCCTCTTAATCCTGATGAAGCCTGAAGTGTAATGGATGCTGCGTTTAGAGTCTTCTGAGGAAGCTGAGAGCACTGTCGGAGGAAAGAAGATTACCTGGGGAGGGAGTATACAAAATTTAGCCTTCAGTGTTGGCAATCTTTCTGCAGAGAAAAACAATTTTCATTACCTGAACGGTAAAAACATGAAGGTGTTTTCCTGGATTCATCTGGAATCCTTTAAAAAATTATACAATGCAAAACATAAATATTTAATGAAAAAAAAGAAAACAAAACAAATAATACCAAACAAATGCAGACACATCATCTGTTCAAAGCAGTTCCTTGTAATTAATCAGTGTTTTGAGAAGGAATTGTTCAGCCTCAACATTGTTTGTTAATTAAGAACATGATGCTAGTGAAATCTGTTGACAGAACTATGGCTGAGCCCGAGCTCCAAGACTGAGCTTTCAGCTGAGCAGATTAACACAGACACATTTCATTTCCTCGGTGAGTCCAGTACCACAGAGGTCTCCTCGCTCCCGCTGTAAGGTCATTCCATATCACTGAATGGCTTAAGGGAGGCATTGTGAAGGCTCAGGCCACAGGGAGGGGGGGAGTGTGCTTTTTGTTATGAGAAAGCTATTAAAATGAGGAGAAGACAAGCCTTGAAGGGAGATTTATGTAGTTACACATGGCTGTATTGGCTTCTTACATCTGATAGAACAAAGGACAGAAAAGTTGCCCAAAATGATATACTGCAAGCAGGATTTATGATGATTTTAATGTGACGTGGAGCAGAAAATGTGTTCTCAGCAGGATATTTATGTCTGCAATTTGAAACCTGTGCTTTGATTGTTCTAGATGATAGCAAGTTTTCCGAGGCCATCACGGTGCTGCTGACGTGGATTGAGCGAGGCGAGGTGAATCGTCGCTCTGCAAACCAGTTCTATTCCATGGTGCAGTCGGCCAACAGCCACGTCCGCCGGCTCATGAACGAAAAGGCGGCTCACGAGCAAGAAATGGAGCAGGCCAAGGAGAGTTTCAAAAATGCCTTAACAGGGATCCTCACTCAATGTAAGTAACTCCCTTTTTGTCAGTGTTGTTGTAGTGAAGGTGGTGGTGGTGGTAGTGGTTTTATCATTTTGGTTGTTTGTTTGGGGGTAAGTAGTTGCAATGCAGTCATGCTCTACTTCATATCCTACTCCATACTCTATGGCAATTTGGAGGATCAAGGACCATTCCTAAGAACTTATTATTCAAGGTGAGCAAAGTTTCAGTAGTTTTTTATATTAATAGTTGAAGATATGCTCTATTCATGATGTCTACTGTTGTGTAGACATAACACTTCAAGAATGGACAAGACAGAAGCCACACTGCTCTGAGAAAAGGTCACTTTTTTTTTGAGAGAAGGGATATTTAGCCTGTGTGTGGCAACTAGTTAACTAGGTCAATTACAGAATAGAGCACAATTAGGTAATATTTTTAGGCTGTAGAATCCAGTAACTTTTAGGGATGTATTCACAGGTACAGGCCACCTCCACAGTAGAAGAATATGTTGTACTGCTGCTGGCATCAGGAGGGCGTGACTGATACAGTGCCAGTATTAATTGGGCAGATAAACTGTCCTAAATATCTAGTGCTGGCAGCTATTTCCTTAGTACAGAAATACAATCAATGAACTTACCCTAATGAGGTTCCCTCATGAAACAGTGATCAGGATACTTGCCTAGAAGTTGTCTTCAGAGGCAGGGTAGGCAAAAAGAGGCGAAGAGAAGAGGAGCAAGGAAAAAAGAAGAAAGAAAACAGATTTAATTGTTGGTGGTTTTTAACATGCTCATGGCTCCTCAAGCAAGAGGCTTTAAGATACTCTGGAAAGGTGAAGCCAGGAGCCAGCTNGAGGAGAGGAGAGGAGAGGAGAGGAGAGGAGAGGAGAGGAGAGGAGCAAGGAAAAAAGAAGAAAGAAAACAGATTTAATTGTTGGTGGTTTTTAACATGCTCATGGCTCCTCAAGCAAGAGGCTTTAAGATACTCTGGAAAGGTGAAGCCAGGAGCCAGCTCTCATGCCATGCCAGTTGAGGACAAAACCCAAGATAATTTACCAGATAGAGGACAGTGAAGTTGTTACCTTGTAATTTCTGAATCATACTCCTAATCTTTACATTATAAAAAAAAAAAAAAATCCTAAAGGCTTTTGTGCAATTTATTTATGGTCCCTCAATGGATATGCTTTAAAAGTTAGGGTGGAAGGCATAAGCTTGGACGGACTTGTCTGGCTTAAGAGAGCAGCCACTGAAGCTTCTTGCATAAGTGATGGAGAGCTCAGCATCTCAGAAGACCAATTCACCCTAGGGCATATGTCCTAATTTAAGAGCTTAGATGCCAGAACTTAGCAGCAAAGATTCTGAGCCAAAGATACTTGATTTCTGTGGACATATGTTCAGAGAGTAAATTTAAAAGACCAGCTAATTCCCTTGGTAATTTGCTAGGCAATATTGTCTTCTGTCTCAGCATCTAAAAGGCAGTGTGAGGCACAGAGATGCAGGCACCATGCATGGCGTGCTGTTCAGTTCACACCAGGGCCTCTCTAGTTTTGTGTGCAACAGCCAGCTCTAGCATTCAGAAATGCCTTCTTCAGCTGCATTAAAAAAAGTCCCCCATTGTCAGCAGGCTGAACTTTAGTTAAATCAGTCTAAATTAGCCCATTTGTCACCAACTGTTGTAGAACATCTGTCACTTGGAAATAGAGATCCCCGTAGTTTCAGGTGGAAATTTGCAGTTTTGGCTATCTGTTTTGCTCCTGTAATGTGCTGGATGCTGAACTTACAAAAACAGAAATAGCTCTGGCTTCAAAATGTGAGTTTCATAGTGCCACACTAACAGCAGTGCCTGGAAGAAGTTTCTGACAGATCTGGCCTAGAAGGACAAGGTCAGCAAAAAGCAGCCTCAGGGAAAGGTGCTACACTCTGTGGATTTTATTAAAACAAATTTTACAAGCTTTTGAGATGTTCCCCATTGACTATTTTATAAACATCATAAACATTAGCCATTATTAGCATTAAAATGTCTTACTAAAATTCCTTGCAAACTTTCTGCGAACAGATGGATGATGTTTTTCCTTTGCACGTGGATAAGCCTAAGATTACTAAGCATGGAGACTCTGAAATGAGCTTCCCTTTTTCAAGGAAATTTGAATTGATCTGTATTTGAATTGATCTGAGGAATGTTTGCCATGCATCTTTTTCCATTGTTTTTCCTCAGTCCTGCATAATTGGTTACAATATGTCAGTTGCTTTATGAAGAAGAATTTGAAAGTAAATGTCCAAAACAGTTGTGCGTGGCCTATTAAATTCCACAGAGTGACAAAAACCCATTTCTGCTCTTCTGCAGAAAGGATCCAAAAGTCTAGTGTAATGCTGCAGCTGTGTGGCCATTTGACATAAATATAACAGTATTTTAAAAACATCATGTGGCATTCCTCTGTCATGTACTAGGTCAGATGTCCAACTTGGAGCTGACCATTCTGGGCTTTCTTTGCAGTCAGAAGGGAAAAATAAGAATCTCCACGGAATGAGTCATCAAACTGACCTCATGGTCTCTTCCAATGAGATGAATCATCCCTTGGATGTGCCATTTTGTCTCTGCTGCCCACAGAGGATTCACACAGGGCCTGGCTCTGAACCAGATGTCCCCCTTTTTAAGTGATTTGTTCAGAGCACATTAATCCCACTTACTATGTGTGGCCTTGACACAGAAGGGTGTAGAAGGGAAGAACTTGGAGTTAGATAAAAATGCCAGCAATGAATGTTATGGGGAGTGAAAAAGAAATAAAATTGGCTACAAGTGTGCTCACCTGGAACACATGCATACACACACACTGTTTCAGTGGGTCTCAGTAGAAAATACTTTCTTATTAATGAGGATTACTGTGACCAGACCATTTCATCTTATGACCCAACTACTAAAGAAGTACAGGCATTGAAATCCCTGCTACGCATTTGTGCCTGGAGGTATTTAGGAGATTACTGAGTAGATTACCCCTAAAAATTTGGATCAATTACTCAGCACGTGAATTAATTACCTGACCCAGGTACTTGTGCCAGGATAATCTGTTAAATAAAGTGTATTACTGCTGTCACACCACGTATTTATAGCACCTGATTTAAGTGCTGCAGGGAGTCTTAGCCTTGTTATGGTGCTTCTTCAGTTATTTAAGGGATAAAGACAGAAATTTATTAAATTACTTAATTTTTCTAGATTTGAATTTGTGTTTAAAGTATAAATTGTTTTCAAGGATTTTGGATAGGTCTGTCTTTGTGGTTTGACATCTTCTACTTTGCCTCCACAGCTTAGTTACAGGTGACACTGCCCCCGACTTTCCATTCATCTCCATTCCATTTCCTCACAAACCTCCTTTTCAGCCTAAGGTTTACAGATGTTGATCCTCATGTTTAAGGAAAATGGAGGCCCTAGAGATATCCCTGATGGGCTGTTGGGGGTCTTTTAGACTACACCAAAGCTGCAATTATGTCCTCTGACTCTCTTCTCCACGCACTGTAAACTTTGCCTACCTCTTACTGAGTTTTCACTATTTAATGCAGTCTCCCTTGACAACACTGTCAAAAGCACCTATAGGTGAATGAAAATTCCATATTCAAAATTTATTTTGATATCTGAAGAGCAAGACACAAAAGGTGGTGGAAGTGTCCCAGAATACAAATACATAAATTACACACACAGTGTAATGAAGAGAAGTGCCCCATTATGACAATCACTTATTTGGTCATTTTTGTCATTTTACTAATGAATTAATGGACTTACTGGATGGAAACCAGATCCCCAACAAAGCCTATGAATCAGTCTCTTGTGTGCCTGTGGGGGAACAGTGGGGGGGTGGTTTTGATCATGGAGTCCCCTGGCCAGATTATTTGTCACAGAATCATAGAATCAGTAAGGTTGGAAAAGATCTCCAAGATCATTTGAGTTCACCCTTGAATGAATACCCCCATGCATACTAAACCATAGCACTAAGTGCCATGTCAAGTCATTTCTTAAACACTTCCAGGGATGGTGACTTCACCATGTCCCTGGGCAGCCTGTTCCAATGGTTAACCACCTTTTCAGTGANTGTCACAGAATCATAGAATCAGTAAGGTTGGAAAAGATCTCCAAGATCATTTGAGTTCACCCTTGAATGAATACCCCCATGCATACTAAACCATAGCACTAAGTGCCATGTCAAGTCATTTCTTAAACACTTCCAGGGATGGTGACTTCACCATGTCCCTGGGCAGCCTGTTCCAATGGTTAACCACCTTTTCAGTGAAAAAATTCTTCCTGATGTCCAGCATGAACATGAACAAGGGAGAATGGCTTTAAACTGAAAGAGAGCAGGTTTAGATTAGATATCAGGAAGAGATTCTTTTCTGTGAGGGTGGTGAGACACTGGAACAGGTTGCCCAGAGAAGCTGTGGATGCCCCATCCCTGGTAGTGTTCAAGGCCAGGTTGGATGGAACTTCGAGCAACCTGGTTTAGTGGAAGGTGTCCCTGCCCATGGCAGGGGATTGGAATGAGATGATTTTTAAGATCTGTTCCAAGCCAAACCATCCACTTGTTGCTGAGCATCTTCCTTATTTGTGATAGGAAATGAAGCTAGATTCAACTTTGAATTGATTCAGAAGGCCTATCCATTTAGGAAGAATCAGAGGCTTGGGGGGAAGGCTGTGTATCACGTGCCCCTTTTTGGGAATATCACAATTGTCACCTTGAGTTTTCCTTTCCTTTCTACTGAAGGACTCCAGTGGTATATTAGATTACACTGACTTTTTATCAAATAGCTGGTAGGTATCTGATATGAATTACACCCACAGTTCAAAAAAAAAAAAAAAAAAAAAAAAAANCAGTCCCAAAATTAAAAAAAAAAAAAAAAAAAAAAAAAAGAATCTGTAGTTAAATAATTCTGAAGGGAAAAGCATTTTTAATAGACTGAATAAAATTCTCCTCCTTTCAGGATTCTTCATTCTCATTCTCTGATCTCCCTGGATATGATTTAATCTGTTTGAGCATTATCGATGCCTTCACAGATAGAATCTGCATTTTTTTAAATATTAAAAAAGTAAGAAAAATGTTAAAAATCCTTTTTGAGCTCTCTTCAAAAAATGATTGCCATCAGTTTTTTTCTCTTTACATGTTCACTTCAGAAGTTGCTCTCTTGTTTTAGAAAAGATAGCATTTACCTTGATATGGTGGTGATTACTAAAATCACTGTCTTATCTGATTTTCTTTAAATTCCATACTTCAGTCCTTTCTCCCAAAAATCCTTACACTTTTTAGTATTCTCACAGTACTAAAAATGAAGCCAGATTCATTAGCGGTATTGAAAGCATGCTGGTTAAAATTCTCTTAGCAGTCAGACTTTTTATATACAAACATGTTTTCCAGAGTATTCTTTGAATTGCTCCACATTAATAACAACTTTTAAAAGGATTTTCGTGCTCTTTAATTGTCCAGCCTTACAGTCTTTCTTTCCTTTGCCACTGACTAATTCAGAAATATGAGCTTACCTTATGTGCAATTTTTAGGTCATCATTAAGCTCTTTGTGAAAGAGATTGAGTCATATAATGTGTTTTTACAGTGCAGCCCAGTTCTCAGTTGGTGTCATAGAATGCCACTATAATACAAATAAAAATATTAATCATTCTTGTCATTAGTTGACACTATTACTATTACCTTGATGCATTTCTAAAAAAAGAAAAAAAAATACAAAATAACCTCTACAACCCATTCAGTCACTTTTGTTAGCTTATTTAGTCAGTGTGCTCTTGGCTTGTTTCTATACTGATAATGTGTCAGTAAAGCTCAGCTGGATCTCTCTATTCTTGTTTCAGTTGTCCTTCTATTTTCTGTCTCATATACACATGTTCCCAAAAGCATTTCTATACAAGACGCTGTAGCAGTGGCAGAGGACAGAGATGAAAGACTCCATTTTTATTTTACCTTCCTTTCTTGTAGTGCCTCCCCTTTTTCTGGCAGTATAACCCTTTGTGGCTGCAACTTGTAATGTTTCACATAGCTTATTCTTCTGTGTTTCATTTTCTTTGAATTTCTGCATTCCTTCCATTGTCTGCAGCTTTCACTCCAACTAAAGTAAATACAAATTTTGGTATCGATTTAGGCATGGCCAGAATTTCAACAGAAGCTCTTCTGTTATTTTGAAGACTTTTTTTTTTTTTAATGTAGGCCATTAAATATGCATGGTATTTTTTAGAAAAATAAAAGCACTGCCTTCCTAGAGATTTCAGTCTGTTTTGACAACTCATGCCAGTTGTCTGGAATCTGCAGTTCTCCTAGATAATAACACAAGGTTCAAGGCAAAGAAGCATGTGCTTTAATCATGTGGAAATCTGTGCTTTAATCATGTGGAAATAGACCTGCCTTGCTGTGTATGGACGGGGTAAGGGCCTGATGCGTCACAGAACTGAGCTGTAAATGTTCTATGGAAATAAAAGATAAGGGAAGAGAGTATGACACTGGGCAAGGAAGGAAAGGTGGAGGTTTCACCCAAAAGCAGGAGGTGTCTGTGCATACCATGTGGTCTGCACGTCTAAAACTGGTCAGATTGCTTATAAGTGATTGACTAAACCTTATAAACATGACTAATCCTATACAATTATGAGTGATTGAAATACTTGCTCCCTTCAATATGCACTAGTCATGCTTCATATCAGATCAGTGGATTTGTCACAAATGGTGCAGTTCGTGATGATGACAGAGGTTTTTATGGAGCAGGAAAAGAGTTTTGGAAGAGATGGACTATGTGGGAGAGAAAGATGGACACACACAGAAGGAAGGAACAAAAATACAGAGGGAAGAAGTCATGGCAGGCAAGGGAACATTAGGTATGGCAGCAAATGTAGAAGTAAATTTCGCCCCAAAGGTGTGTGAGGCAAGGTTTTGTTTTGATTGCCAGAAGAGGCTATGGCTGTTGAAACCTCCTCATCCAATCTTTATCCTTTTACTTCAGCAAAAGAAACCATATTATGCCCCAAACATAGCTCTCCAGATCTCCTGGGAACATTTTAATCTACAAGATTCCTGCATAATTATTACTTCCTTTAATGGCACCTGCGATGTCCTAGTCCCATTTATGATGTTCCCATGTTGCAGAGTTCCCCTGGAGTTCTCTTTTTGGACAGACATACCAAACACAGTTGTTCCCACTTTTGTATTTTTAAATCTGAGAACTGAAGGCAAAGGTGTGCCTAACAATAAATAAAAAAAAGAACAGCTAATTAAATGAAGTACATTGAGGGTGTCTTATAATAGTGTCAAGCTGATGAAGAAAGCAGTATTCTCTTCATCTTCCTTTGAATTGGTGTGGGGCAGTTGAGGTTTCCCTGGGGTTTTTTTCTGGTTGTCAACACAAGGTCCATAGAGTCCGTGCTGTAATGTAAGGTGGTGGTGTTGAAAGAGCAGGTACTGTACATTTGTACTTGCCCTGCTGTGCTGTGCTGGTCTGATGTCAGGCTCCTGTTTGTTGAGAAATGACATGAAGGTGAAGTGGTCTTGTTGAGTCCGAGTGATTTATCACGTGGCACAGCACCAGCTCTTGCGGTTACACCAAGCTGTCAGTTTCTCTGTTGTAAATTAAACCACGTTTCACAACCTAAAAGATTTTCAAAGCTTCAATTCTAGACAGATTTTCTAGCAATACCTTGCAGGTCAAACTGGTCTCTTTAATTAAACTGTATATTTTTTCTTTTTTTCAAAGTTTAGCAGGGATTGTTCTTCTATTTCTAGAACTATCAATTGTTGATATACATACCTCAGACAAGTTACTGTGCAGGTTTCAGTATGAATCCTGTAAATTGGGTACTATTTAGTATCCCCATAATGCTCCTTCTTTCACTGTTCCTCACTGGGTTTCTCAGCTGAAAGAAGAAGAAAGGAAAACAATGGCTGCTGACACAGGGGTTTGATATTCTTACAAGACCAGGGGTTATAGGAAGTGTTGTGGTATTAATGCCATGATGATCTTTGTCTTTTCTTTTATACCCGTGTTATACTTTTTACAGCTTCTGTAATCTTGGTGCTTTTTGCCTACGTTCTTGGACTTGTTTGTTAAGCTAGGAGACTAAACATTTTAGAAGCTTCATAGTTAGGGATAAGTGTGCCCCAGACCCCAATGTCCTCTCCAGAACACATTTTGTAAACTAAGACAGGGAAGGTTCCTTGGGGAGGGGGGCTCACTCAAGCCTCTCATTGGGGAATTTTTGATAGACGTGCTAATTCGTAATACCTACAGTGTTAGACCAGATTTTTTTTTTGGGTGTGCATTGCTGTGTGCATTGGGGTGCATTCAACCTGGACGTGGTGAACCTAAGGATCCTTAAAATAAATACTGAGGTAAAATCCCTTTTTCCCTTCTAACTGTGTTTGACTCTTAATTTTAAGACCAGGAAAAGGCATCAGTATAAGTAATTCTTTCATTCTTTGTCTGTGTGGAAGGATCTGCTTATTGTATTAGAAAGAAGTATGTCTTCCTGCATCACTCAGGTATAGACCATTGACATTCACTCAGCCTCTTAATAACTCACACAAGCAGACTGGCTAGGACCAGTCTGAGTCAGAAGGAACAGGAAGAGGGACTAAACATGAACCCAGACACACACCCCCCTGATCTCAAATGCTGTAGGCCTAGTTAAAGGGAACTGCAGAAATAATTTAGAGAGAGGACATTCTTTCTAGTATCCAGGTAGGTGAGACCAGGTAGATGGAAAAGGAAAACATCCTTCTTCCTCTGGTAAGTCTTGTAATTGCTCTCTGCACTGCTGAGACCTCTGCACCAGAGAGCAGAAAAGGTGAGACTGATAGTAAAGGATGACCCCACTGACTCTGTCTGCAAGATTAAATTAAACTGAGCTAGGACAGGCTGGCCCATACTGTTCAACTGTAAGAAAAGTGTTGCTCTGGGTTGGCTAGTGTTTTCCCACAAAATGTGATACAGTTTAGAGTTTGATGCAGCCCAAGTAGTTTCTCAAAAAAGCATCTTTTTGGGGAGAGAGAAGCATTGCTGCTGCAGCATGTTATGCCCACTGGTTTCAGGGGACAAGAATGATCCCTCCTGGTTTTGATCACTAGTACAGATACAGTTATTGGTAGTAGGGCAAGTTGAGGAATGGCATCCTTGTAAGCTTACCGCCCACACAGAAAAATGATTTGGGAGATAAATCACTGCAGGCACCATTCTCTCAGTCTGTTCAAAAAGGTGGAATTTGGGGATATAATAACAAGTTCTAGAGTTTTCTCCTTTATCATGCTATGCCTTAACACCATGATTTCAGGAACCTACAGGCATCTGGGCAGCATGCAGACCAAATTTCTTCAATAGAGTTGCAGAAAACTGGATTTTTTTTTTTTTTTTAACACAGCCAATCACAAAACCCCAACAAAACCAAAAACAAAGAGAAGAAACTATGGCATTTATTTGTGTCAGATGAGATACTTTGCACAGCTGTTAAAACCTGTATCTTCATTGTACAAATCTATAATGGCCTTTGCTTATGTATCCAGCTGATGACCTGTGGTGTGCTTTACTTTAGGACCCATCCTTTGCATTATCTTCAGTCTTATCCAGGGTGATAATTCTAAGTCTTATGTTTTCCTCTGCTAGTAAAAGGCAATCAGATCTGTTTCTCCATCTGTGACATGTGATTTGAGTAACAGGAAGAGGCTGCAGGTTTTCAGCTCTAAAAGTGAAAAGGCAAATTCTTTTTTGAAAGCAAACAGTACCATAACCAAAAGATTGTTTGGCTCAAATTAATTAAAATAATATATGTTTCATTACTCCACAATCTGTCTACCATTTCTCTTACTAATGTCACATGTCATTTACCTATGCACCATTTTAGCCTTGGACTTAATGCTAACTTCTGTTCAGTTCATTACCAAATGCCTTTCAGGGTTGTTGCCAAAAATATTCTCTTCCCTATCCAAAACTGACCTGGAGACTCCAATTCATTCACTACAGCATCTAGCCTTGACTACTGTAATTTCTTGGTTTGCTGGGCTTGAAGCCAAATCGATTGGCAGACTGCAGCTTAGTCAGAATTCAGCAAGGCTTCTGACCCAAACCACGCCAACTCTGAATCCTCCCTGTGCTGCGACTCTATATTTGAAAAGCATGTTATACATTTACTGTAACAGTTTCCTTTACACTGTAATTTTATGGGTGGAATTTTTCTTTTACCCTTCATGTCAACTGTCACACTCTTACGGAATTTTTCTGAGCTAAATTGTCATATATTCTACTCTGACACTTGCAGTAATTTAGTGCAAAGCCCTTTTCATCTTGTGTCCCTAATTGGCGGAATTTGGAGTAAAATTCTACATGAAATCCGATTATCTGCCAGCCAAGACTTTTGTTTTTATTCTAGCACATTATTTTTCACTTTCTATTTTCTTTCTTTTTCTATTATAATTTATATATATTATAACATATATAGTACAAAATAATATTCATGTCAGCTTATAATTTAATAAGCAAAGGAAAAATTGAGCACTTCTTGACTCCTGAACCCAGGGATAAATTTCAGCCTTCACTCAATCATATATTTAAAGTAGACTGCTTGATAAATGCGATGCAGGGTAAAAGTATTCCTCTAACTCTTAATCTGCAGATGAGGCTACACTTTGCTTTTCATTGATTTCTCTTTTTCTTTGGTAGTATAATTTTCAAATATCCTGTATCAAATATTTTCTTGCCCTGGAGATATTCTAATTTTCTGTTTAATACAATCTTCTATGCAACTTCTGCAGGCATCGTTTAAGGGATTTTTGCTGGCTTTCCTAGTTTTTCTGGTTGATTTTGCATTTATACTTGATAACAATACCTTTTCAGGTAGCATTTTTTATGGCAGCAGAAACCGAGGTTTAAACTTTCTGTTAATATACTTATAGAAATATATATATAGCTATGAGCTGGCACCTCTAATAAAGTGTGCTGTAGTTGCATTACATTTGTTAAACATTGGTAGTTGCATATCACTCTAGGCTTAGTTGTTTGGGTCTTCCTTGTTATTCATAACACAGCAGAAAAACAATTAGATAATAATCCTTTGTCTGAAATACGCCACGTAAATTACCGGTCACAGAATAAGTCATTAGGAAAGATGCAATTACTCACATCCTGTAAGTTATATTGATGGGAAAAACAATGACATGTTATGGACTCTTCCAGAAAAATGTGGTTTTTTACATCCTAATTTAGTAAGGAAACAGCTTTGCATATGGTCAATGAAAATTTGATATAGCATAGAACTCACTAACAGATGTTTGACAATGAATATTTCATGTTACTTAATAATTCTACTTACCATTCACAGTTTACAGTACAGTGCATTCTGGAGTTCAAGGTGCCTTAGAGAGATAGATATTACCTGTTATATCTATCTGTTCTTCCTGGAGATCAGAAAATAATCTGAAAACCGTGGTCAGCAGTGAGACTGTTTCACTCAGATTCTGGCCATATCAGCCCCAAACCTGGGGCCTCTCTTTGGCCAAGTTTTACCCAGACACAGAAAAAAAAAGAGTTAACTGGAGAGTTGCTCAGCTAATAAAAACCTCTCATGGCTTCTTCTTGGTGGTGAGTCTACCATCCTTATGCACTGTGTGCTGCTGAATCACTTACCCATACATATCAGATCCTGATCAGGAGTGGGTGCATCGTGTCTTGTCTTCCAGTTTCCCAGAGCACAGGTGTTATGACAGCTTTAGGCTTTCAGGGTATCTATGGGAAAATAAATAAATCTTGGTGCAACAGGAACAAATGTGGCAGAGCAGGTTTGTATTGAATTGCCATCTCATAGCACACGAATGCAGGATTTTGGTGCAGTACAAAAAGCTGTGAAGGCACTCCCCTACACTGTAAAACCATGGCCTTGGTTGCTCTTTAGCTCTAATGTAATGCTTGGAGACCTTTTATGTTGGAATTTGCAATGCTTCATAGCCTAGATCGCTGTGAATATTGAAATTCTTGTACATACATTGACAGTTTCTTTGAATAGAGCACCGATATGTTGGTCCTTGATACATACTAATTTTGTACTCTCCTCTTCTTTTTCCTTTTTATTATCCCTCACTGCTCGTTTTATAAAGTTCCTTTAAATGCCTTGACTTTTAGCATGTTGTACTCATACTATCCGCCTCTTTACTTTTTTTTAATTCCTAAAAGTTAGGGAAGTGAAGAAGATTCTTTTAATGTTCACTTTGTCTACTGCAGTTGTACAAGAAAAACCTATGGCATCTTCCTAGCTTGTGTTTTCATTGAGGAGAGTTTCTAAAATGATCAGATAATGACTTTTGATAAATCTTAGCACCTGTTCACATAATGGAAATTAAACACTTTAAAGTTCAAATGTTTTTCAAAATTCAGATGATCTTATTAATACTTATTAGTGGAAAATGGTAAATCAGCTCTTCCTCGTATCTTTGTGAATCTTTTCTACTTGAATTTCCACTTGCAAACTGAAAACAGATTGTTAATTAAGCAAAATTTTCTGAGCACCTGGGTCATCAACACAACGATAGTAATTAAATTCTAGCCTCAATTTCTATACACATAATAATAGAGTGCTTTACCATTTTCATTCTTTTCAAATTAATTGAAAAAATATACACAGCATAACTTCCTTGATACATCCACTCTTCAGCCTAAGCAAATTCTAATGGGCTGAAATTATCACACCTACCTTTAAAAGTTTAACGGATTACCAATAGATAAGATCATCACAGTAAGTCTGAGGCACTTTCTTTATTGTAAACTACCTATACATATTAATTTTAAAAGATAACGAACTACAATTATTTTCTATGACTTTAGAAGGTACTTAATCATCCCTGAAAGAAAAACTTCCATTCAAAATGTTGTAATCTTCTGGAATCTGAAAGTGGTAAAAAACCAGAGAATCAAAGAAGTGTGCTCAAATGAGTGAGATTAACTTTCAGTTCTAGGGGTGAAAGACACATAACTGCTTTAGTAGGCGAGCTCACCATTTTAGGAAGGATAGGTTGCTATGTATGATAAGATTCTCTACATCTCTTGATTTAAGGGAAAAAGGAGAGGAGCTCTCAATCAGCAAAATGAGGGACCAGGGCAGAGGGTCTTACAGCACTCCCACCACCGCTTTTCAGTGAGAAGAGCAAGAAGTGCTGCAAGCTGCAACTTGATAAAAAAAGGACATTGTTTCCACCCAGGAATCTAAAAAGATAGATAGCAAAGAGCCTTGTCAAAGAGTTGAAGCATTTTTCACTTCGACTTCATAGGTTGGCACAGCTGCTCATTCAGGAGCATAGACAAGGTTGTTTGTAGAAAATCTGGATTTATTGGTGTTTTCTTCAGTTACTTGTGCTGGGATCAAGGCAACTTACATCTTGGCCAAATCATTTTTAGGCAGGTCACTGTTGTGGAAGGACAGTGTTGCTTGTAACTAAAGTGAAGACAAAGAAAAGGGTGTTAAGAGAAAAGCTTCTCAACTGAAATGAACAAATACTAAAATCTTGAGGATCTTAATTGTCCTAGATAATTGATCTAAATACTGATGTTTGGCTTTAGAACAAATTCATTAGAGCTGAATGAGGGAAACCCATTTCTTCATCTCACATGAAAGAAAAAAGTGTCTGTTCATGTACGTAACCATACACAGGCTGTGGAGACAGCACAGACTAACCTACCACAGGTGAGCCCTTTGATACTGAATAGAGGAGAAGCAGGAGCGGCAGCCACAGAGTGCAGTGTTGATGTGTGGCTTAGCCCTTCCCATCTGCTGACGAGTTCCCTCTATCAGACAGTCACCCTTCAAAGCAAAGCCTGCCTGCCTTCCATGCCTTAGTTGGCACAGCCCATCTGTACGCCGCTGCCACGGGGAGCACGTGCCAGGTGGATATCCCAAGGGTCACTTCCGTAGTCACACACCTCTTGCCACACACACAGAGGCGTGTGCCAGCACAGGGAGTGGTAGCAGACATCACGGGGAAGCAGCTGCATGCCTGGTTCTTGGTGCATAGTTAGAAGTTGTGTAGACTAAAGTTATGGAGACAGACTTGAAGGGAGACATCTCCAACCTTGATACAATGTAAGTACAAAAGACACGTCATTGGATGGATATTGATGATGTTGTTTCAGTAATGACATCATCCATAGACTCCTAGTGTCTTTGCTTTGCTTCTCTATAGTGATCACAACATAAATTGCTTGTCTTGTTTGACTTCCTTGTTCACCAAAGTTGAGCAGATTGTCGCCGTTTTCAACGCTTCTACCAGACAAAAAGCTTGGGACCATTTCTCGAAAGCCCAGCGAAAGAACATAGACATTTGGCGAAAGCATTCTGAGGTTGGTGATTTTATTTTTACTTTCTATCCATCATCTCACAGCTGGATTGACACAGAACGAGTGTGATTGTAGCTGGACATAGTATTTGGCAATATTTACAGCTACCATTTTAGCTGTTAATCAACTGGCCGTTTACAATCTCGCCTGCAGTATGAATTGCTCCCATTGCTCTCATTATGATAATAGTCGTTAAATAACATGAAGACAGGGAGCAATGTGTTTTTATTTTTCATGCAAAATTTGGGAAATCATTAGAAGATTTCATTTACTATCTAAAATAATAAACTGAAGTAGTAAAATTATGAACAATGCTTTCAAATAAGGAATTTTGGAGTCATCGTGACCTATTTTTAAAAGAAGAATTCTGTGGCAAAGATTTTTTTTTTTTTTCACTGTGTCATCTTATGGTCATTATAAGATGACTTTGAGTGAAAATAAAATAAAAAATTTCTTTCCTAAATAATGACTTACACATATGAAGTCCGTAACTGTGACCTAGTCCTTCCCATTTGTTCTATGTTTATCTTTAAAAAAGTAGATACGTCACTTGTATTGATTCTAAATATTATGCTTGCAAAGAAACCCCTATAAATGTAATCATACAACCACACAGAGTTAGCAATGTGGAACCATGCATGTGTGATTGTCATAAGCATGAGCAGAAGTAATGGGATTCTAACTCCCCTTGCTGTGAGTGGCAGCAAAGGAAGTGCTAGACCTCATCCTGTGTTTTGGTCATTCAGCTTTCGATTTTAATTCAGTATATACGCTATGAGCCTGTATTTTAAAAAGTAAGTACCGCTGTCTTTGTTTTCTTACTTTCTTCTTCCTTTTTTTTAAAATTTTAATATGAGCAATTTACATACACTTGGTTTACCTTCATGTAGTACAGTGTGTTGATTGTTACTATCACAGTCCTCTAAATGATTTTTCTCTGTCTCAGAATAAAAAGTTTAGAAGGTAAGGTGCACTTATTTAATTCTTTTTTAGTACACTTGTAAAATAAGTGTTGTACACTTAGTTTGAGAAACACTGAAGTGCTGTGATATAAATCATTTGGATAACATTTTAAGTGTCCATTAACTAATGCTAAATTACAGTTGAATACCAATGGCACTAAATGTAACACCCATATGAATATCAAATGAATACTTTATTATCAGTGCTATTATGGTGAATACCAAATTACTTCAATAATGGGACACTTAAAATAAAATGTTAGCATTATTTATTGGTACAAACTGTATTTTGCATTTTGTTCACAAATATTTCATATACATAGTAGATAATGCCTTTGTTCAGTTGAAAGTTGGGAAGTTGGGGGTTGATGTTTACCTTGTCTTTTAGAGAAATATGAAAATATTATTTGCTATTAGAATATTTTAATTATAATAAGATCATCCCTTCTTAAACTAACTTTCTCTAAAGGGATGTGGTGTGTCATTCATTTGCTGATTTCTGAATATTTAATAAACTGAAATGTGTGAGAGGTGGACTTTCCAGAAATGTTAATTCTCTACTCATTTTTTTTTCAAGCATTACTGCCTTTTGTTTTTCTAAGAAAAGGACAACTAAAAAAAAAACCTAAAAATTATGCAAAGCATCTAGCTAAACTAATATATTTTGGAAATGTCTGTTTCTGAGATCTGAAATGTGATGGAAATATACCAAATGGTATATTTGATTTAAATCTTCTAACCGTGATATTATCTGTTGATTTGTTTAATTACTTGGGCAACTTCTGGTTTTTTCCTGAATTTAGAAAAGCTTTGCTAGAAACCTAAGCCCAAAGAAAAGACTCATACACATAGACATTTTCCATAGAAAATTATTGACTTTGCTGATAATGTAGACACTGATGCATCAGGGACATTTGTCCACTAATGAGGGAATAAATGTAGGCAGATGTCTGCTCATGTAAGCAGTATGCTTCCCCAGGAAAAAGTGCAGGTAGCCTTTTCCAATAAGGAATTCAGAAATGGCTGGCCAATTTCTTCCAGAAGCAATTCTGATTTCATTAGAAACTGGTTAACAATTTAGCCTTTTAATATATTTTTTTTTTTTTTAATTTGAAATTATTCTCCTGTAAAAGACCCACTAATTAGCTTTCTTGACTTTGCTGGGATTAATGGGCACAGATACATTTTTCAGAATATTTGAGATCTGCTGATGAACCAAGGGTACAGCTCAAGAGAAACGCCTTCCCTGTTTTACACGCAGCCCCTCTCTGACAGATTATTGTTAATTGCACAGAGCTGTTGTCAGACTCCTCATGCTGTCTCCTCCTTTCACACGACTCTCCCTTGTTTCAAAGATTTCAAACCACATCTTTGGGAATTAAGCTCTTTGTTGGCAGAAAAATTAGCTGTCTGCGGGTGGACAAAGCCTACACTAATCACAGTGCAGCATCCCCATGTTACACCTGACAGGATTATTAGGACAAAATAGAGTCCTCTCAATCTTCTCAGTGCTGCCATTAAAAAGGCAGTCGCTGCACCCGCGCCAGCTTTTCTACCCAGCACAAAGGCCGTCTAGACTCCTACAAAGCCCGCGTGCCTGCTGATCCTTTTCCTGGTGACACATGCAGGGGCTGCCTGCCTGCCCTTGCAGCAGTCACCCGGACACCGAGCTGTCCCTGCTGCCACTCGGTTTGAATCAAGATGCAAAGATTTTCAGGCCAGCATTATGGGACTGGGTCTTTTAAATAGGAGGCAATCTGGGCACAGGGACAGAGATTCCTTTGACCCGTATTAGGCACTTACAGTACAGAGCTCTTCATCTGCACTGCCTGCTCTCGGCTCACTTTGCAACCAGCAGAGAGAACAAGGCACTTTTAGGGTGCCTTTTAGTTAATACAACTTTGTGTGTTGCAGACACCTACATTTGGCCAAATTAATCGCACCTCAAGTGGCAGAGGGAAGCAAGAATTAGCTATACCTTAAGCAGGCTGACAATCTCCTTATCAGTCTGTTTTATACACCAATTTTAAATATTATCCCTGCTGTTAAAACATCCTTTTATGTTTAGCAGACCTAAAGGTCACTCAACATGGAAAATCACTTTTTCTCTTGTTTTCCCTGAGAGTTACCTTTGACAAACTCAGTTCTTTCACAGGAAGAATTCCCTATGCTTCTGTTGTTATAAATATTCATACACAAATAAACATGATTACAATGATAAATGATGTATAATTAAAATCAGATCAGTATTAAAACCAGATTCTAAATAATACATAATGACTTTATGGAAGTTAATACTGACAAAAGGTAATTTTGGATTTTAGGAGCTCCGAAATGCTCACAGTGAACAGCTCATGGGAATCCGTCGGGAAGAGGAGATGGAAATGTCTGATGATGACAGTGGTGACAATCCCAGTAAAAAGCTGAGAGTAGATGATTCAGGTAAATATATGAAGTGTTGTTTTATTAAAAGCAAACAAAAACTTACATATGAGAAGTGGCATGTTAATACCCGATTATATAAGACAGTGTCTTATTTTAAACTCTCATAAATTAGTTATTTGAATGATGCAAACTGTCTCTAGGAGATGCCTTTCACCTGCTGTGTTCTATAGTGATGAAAGTTCTCCAGTTCTGCCCTTGGATGGAAGCATTATATTTCCTTACTGCACTCTCTGCAGTTTTGCATGACAGCGTTTCATTCCATAGCTGTAACAATATTTTATTATGAGACCACTTCAAGTTATGCTTTGGTCAGTATTCTCTGAGCCTTAGCTTTCTTTCCAACAAAGACATAATAATCTCTAATCTCTATAAGAAATAGCATTTTAATGGTGGGGTTTTTGGTTGCATACTAAGGGTACCAATTTCAGAATATGGTGCTGCATTCTGCATGAATTAGACACTCATTAGATGGCTATCATGAGTCTAAGAACAAGAGTGCATGTAATGTGAATAAGAAAAGCAACTTTATCAGCCTTCTACAAGTACTCTGCTGTCCAGGATAGACACCAAGAGGTGGCTCAGAAGCTGCTAGAGTTACTAACTGGTAACATGATCTGGATGTATGCTTTGCTCTATTTCTTGGCATTGGCTAATAATTTGTGAGTTGCTAACAAGGGTTTGCTTGTTTAAACACTCATATAAAAAATGAAATTTTCAGGAGCTGAAGCCAAAGCATGACTAGAAACTGCCAGGCAGCAGGGAAAAGTTCAGGAAAATAAAGAAGGAAGGAATGATATGGAAATAAAATGAGAATCTCCATTAGGGTAATCCTGATCTAGTCCTTCTCATACAGGCACCGTAGTGCGAAAGGAAAGGATTTCATCCTTTAAATGACATCAAGTCATTTATCTATACCAGTCAAAAAGTATGGATTCAAACTCACAGAGAGAAGAACTCTTTGGCTCCTCCCATGACAGGATACTGTGTGAGGCTGAAGGTCTCCAGAAGTAAAGACCAAAGGAATGAGTGTCATTCTAGCAAAGAAATTTTTACTGTGACATCTCTCTTGAAGGGAGATTAAATATTTTTCCTGGAAGAAAAATGCAGCAATAAAACCCATAAAGGGCAGCCTTAATTTTTGCTGGGCTAACTGTGTGGATTTGTATTTTCTAGATACCATTAGCAGAGTGTTTGAAGCTGAGACAGTGGGTCATTGCAGACAAGGAACTGCTGGGAATGAGCAATTTTTATGACTGTCTAATCATTTTACATTGACTGTGTCCACTCTCATGGAGAAAAGTCATTAGAACTAACAATAGGAGGTAGATCCAGAAATACATACGTGCATGCCAGAAGAGGAGCAGGAATTTTTTGCACTGTAGTACTTATCAGTTCAGCCAGATTTAACATATGCATGCTTAGGGCAGAGCTGTGCTTGTCATTCATTTTGTAACATCACAGATAGGAAAGCACGTTTTGTTTTCATGCATGGAAAAGGACATTACTGTCAAAAGTTTTGATGTCTGAGATTTCTACAGTGTTCTATCACAAACAATTTCAGTTATTTGCGTTATTTGGTTATTTGTATTTACAATGTGGGTGCCTGAGCAAACCCAGTACTGTGTTGCATTCTAAATCATAATTTAACGATATGAATCCACTTGGGTATGTGTCCATCATTGTTTGTTGTACCATTCATCATCCTCTTAAACTCAGTGGAGTTGTTCCCTCCTATTGCATACATAGTCATCCAGTTCTAAAATTAATGTTATGGCTTTCTTCTTTCAACACTACACTCTCAAGTAAAGCAAGTGCAGTTTGTTCTTCTGTCAATGACAATAGAGGGAACTTGGAGTTAAACCAAAGGTGCTATTGGGTATAAAACATTGGTAAATGAAAATAAACTGAGATAAGGACTTGTTTTATTAATATTTTTATGTACAGAAATGTGACTCTTCTTTCCATCACCTGAAATTTTTTTAAATTATTATTTGTGTTAGCTGCCCTTTCTTTTTCATTTTTTCCTCTCT
The DNA here is from genome assembly GCA_013399225.1 of Rhipidura dahli. Taxonomy (NCBI): domain Eukaryota; kingdom Metazoa; phylum Chordata; class Aves; order Passeriformes; family Rhipiduridae; genus Rhipidura; species Rhipidura dahli. Next base: position 1,240,296 of record VXAC01003560.1, on the reverse strand, counting down.
TTCTGAGTATGTCATTCCAGAACCACCACTTTATTTCACTGGAGTGGCTATTTGTATTCATAGTAACCTCTATTGTATGAAGAATGTCTTTTAAAGAGTCTTATTACAAACAAACCATCCTGCACAGTAAGAAAACATTGTCACTTTCTTTATTTTTAACCCCTTTTCTTAAAAATTTTGTCTAAGTACTTAACCATGGGAAGAGCAAGACTTGAATAACATGAAGATATTGTGCCTCTTCAATTCAAGGACAGCATGCACACATAAAGGTTTAAAAGTCTAAACCCAAAAGCACCTGGAGTAATGAGATGTGGTGAATCAATTTGGATGGCTCCAGAGCCCTGGACTGCATGTTCTGCCATTCCAACAATTTTTTTGAAGACGTTATTTTTCAGCCTGCCCTTTTTGGCAGTGTGAGCAAGACTCCTGGGAAGTTACCACCCCAAAACTATAAGAAGTGACAGAGATTCACTCAGGCTTCAACACCTGTGTCAGATCTTTTTTTCAGTGGTTTGCCTGGTTAAGTCACTGCTGGTACAAGAAGGCTTAATTAATTCAATGATTTAGAATGGGATCTAAGACCTCATTCTGTCTCGGTGAAGTGTAGTTTCAGGCATCTCCCCACATAACAACTTCTTTCCTGGAAGAAGACACACTGAGTGTGTCACATCTTCTCACAACTAGGTAGTTAGAATGAAAACTTTCCTCTAGGATGCCTGAAGAAAAACCTATTAATCAACCTGAGAAAAAGAAGGTCTATCCCACCCCCAGGTTTTGAAAACACAGTACAACACATCTGAGCCCTGAGACCATGCAGAAGTAGTTCAGTGCTTGAATGCTTGTCCAGAGCTGCTGGACTTCAAGTTTGAGAACTTGAAGGTGGAACTAGGTGGTTTGACCTAGCTGGCAATATGACTCAACTGCTTGCTCACTCCCTCAGCCCAGTGCAATGGCGGGGAGAATCAGAAAAAAAAGAAATAAGTTGTGGGTTGACATAAGTACAGCTTAATAATTGAACAAAATACAGTGAGGATGGTAATAATGGTAATAATAGTAGTAGTAATGATGATGAAAAGGAGAGAGAGACGGAATTAAAATCCAAGAGAAAGAAGTGATGCACAATTGCTCGCCACCCTCTGACCAATGGCCAGCTTGTCCCCCAGCAGCAGTGTGCCCCTCCCCTCAGTTTATATACTGAGCATACTAGCAGCTCTGTGGTGTGGAATATCCCTCTGGTTAACTTGTTCCCTACAGGTCTCTTGTGCACCTCCTCACTGGCAGACTGTGGGAAACTGAAAAGTTCTTGGTTTAACTTTCATACTATTTAGCAGCAACTAAGACATCAGTGTGTTATCAACAATCTTCTAGTAAATCCAAAACACAGCTACTAGGAATAAAATTAACTGTATCTCAGCTGCAAGCAGGACACAGAGGAATGTTACAGGGAGCTGACACCTTAGCACACAATAACATCTGGGGATGACTAACCTGTTACTAAGAATAGTTTGCATTTTCCTTCAAGTCATGCTACATATTATGTCATGCAAGAGATCAAATCATGGTGCATGTTAGAAACTGACCTTTGGGAAGATTTGGTCTTGTGGCAATCATTATAAGACCTATTGCAAAGCGTGTCCCTCTATTCTAGACTCAAATCCTCTTCTTTCATCTGCAAGTTGTGCTTCTGCTAGCTATCCATGAACTTGATTTATTGCTGTCAGTGACTCAGTGGCAGAGCTGGAATGAGAGCTGTCATCTCCAATCTCCTAAACCTGTCTTCCACCCCCTAGTCCACACAGCAGGCCTCGGCCACTGCCTGCTGCACATAGACCTGCTAATCCAGGTATTTTACAGGTCGTTCTTCCCAGGCTTAGCCAGTACCCTACTCTATTCTGCAAGCTGAATCTTCAAGGAAAAGGAAGGCTTCACTACTTGTTTGTTATGTTGGAGATCATCTCAACCTACTGCAAGGATACCCTGAAGAACCCCCTAGGGTATCCAGTAAGTTGATTCAAATGTCATATGTGCCTAGTTTATAGGAAATCCTCCTGGTTTCACAGACCAAAAGTCATTTGCATTCCAGGGAAAGCTGACAAAAGGCTGACCTGAGACTGAGTGAATCTCACTTATAGGACCAGCTATTACTTTAATTTTTTTTTTCCAAAATTCAGCCTTTAAACAGTGATTTTTCTGCAATGTGAATTTTAGAGTTTGAAAGATACAAGAGGATTGCTGAAGTAAAGCTGGAAGATTGCTAAGAAAAAAATAATAATGATGATTGGCAACTCAGTTAATATCTTTGAAAGTCAAGACACAGCTACTGAAGCATTAGCTCAAGGGAGAAAAAGGAGATTCAGTGCTGGAGTCTAGAGGATATACAAAAATCTTCAGAATGATCAGGATTTATGGAGGATTCCTCTCCCACCTGCTGGCACGGAATGACACATAAAGTGATTTTAAGAATTAGTGAAGATATGCGTCGTGGAGAAGAGCTGGAGTTTGGTTTATGCCTACGAGGCACCTGTAATTTTACTGTGGGGAGGTGGGTTAATCTTTTGCTTTTGCAGTACACAGCAATATGCCATTAATTCTAGCAACTCCGACTTCAGCAAGAGACTGGAGCTGGTGTTGCAGAGAAGAATGAAATGCACTGTGCTCACGGAGGGGTACAGGAAGGAGAGTTGTGTGATTAAGGTGTTTGACTTGGATCCCAGAGCTCTAGGCCAAATCCCACCTCTGCTGCATATCCCCTGCCTGGACTAATCAATGAATTTGTGTTGTCTCAGTTCTCTAATATCAAATGGAGGCAACAGTTCTTCCTTTCATTCAGCCACTGCCTGTTCTGTCCACGTGGATGGTAAATTTCTTGGCATAGGCCTCCCTGCAGCTCAGCAGACCTGCAACAGCCTAAACATTGGACCCCTGGAGCACATCACCATCATTGTACTACCTGTGATGAAGTAGCTTAATAATATCTTAGGGACTGTGTGCAAATAATAAATTGCAAGTTACATAATGCAAGCCCAGTTTGAACATATAAGGTTGGTGCTGCTTTGCAAGTTAGGGAGGACATCCTCTATGGCAGCATTTTCAAACATACTTAAAGTCAGTGCCAAACTTAACATTGAAGTTAGATCTTTAATGCTATCCTGAACTGATCTGTCCTGTTTGCAGCATCAGCTGTATCACTTGCTTTAAGAAACAGGCTGAATAGTGGTCAGTCCATCTCACAGAAGAGTACAAGTCCTTGTAAAAGTCAGTATTTGAAAATCGCACCCTGGTCCACACAGCATAAAACAGGCTTTGGGATATTGTTTACAAGTGTGTCTTGAAAGTTGCAAGCCTGGCAAGTCTTCAAGGAAAGCCTGAAACAACACCAGAGTGATCTGTGTGTTGCTTATTCATCTTTTCTCTGCAATTCAATCCTCTTTTTGCTTTCTCTAAGGCTTTTGTGAATGCAGTGACACATACATGGAGCGGGAGCTGTGTTTTATAGGTGGATTAAACTGGTAGGGAAGCTTTATATTGTTTGTTAAAACTTTGACTTGAAATCGCCGAGCCCCGGCTGTGTGGAGCTGAGCTTTGGTCTTCCTTTTTTTCCAACTGAACAAGTGTCACAGCAGATCTCATGTCAAATCTTCTTCTTCCTCCTGATCTCAGAGATCAGATAATTCTCCCTTCCTTTCTTGTAAAACTAACCTTTTGGGTTTGTGGGAGATTTTGTTTCAAACGAAAGTCTGCTTTGTTTTCCTGTCCTTACCTTTCCATTGCAGAACCTTTTGGCATCAGATTTCACCGGTATTTAACAAACCCATAATTTGCCTATTGTCCTTTGAAGCACTTATTGATAAACATAATGTAAAGCAATAAAATGTATTTACTTTAGAAATTAATGGTCTAACATTGCTTTTTATTTCTTAAATAAAGTGGTACCATTTCAAAGCCATCAGAAGCTGGTGTCATAAGCAGCCCTGCAGTGATGAATAAATAAACCCTGTTAACAGCAGCTGCCAACCAGGTTTTAGAAGCATTCCGAAAGAAAAGAATGTATTTAAAATGTGAGGCTCTGAATTGTCACAGTAGTGCCACCGTTCCCTCTCTGGCCAGAGAGGACACCTGAACAACCCTTTTGGGCTCTGTGAGCAGAGAAACTTCCCTTCGAATGGAAATGCTCTGGACACAGCAGACAATCAGCTTTGCTTCCTGGCACCATCAGGGGTGATCACTAGAAAGCAGCACAAGATGATTACTCCCTCTGTGCTGGGAAAAGTCTGCTCTACTGTCTTTTACAGCATGCCAGTTCAGAGTTGTTATCATCAGGCAGGCTCCAATTTTGTGCCATAAAATGCATTCAGTTTTTCCCACAGGTTTTACAAAAATAGGCTGAAGTTCAGCAAGCGTGTAGGCAGGAGCCTAATTTTATGCCCCTGGTTTTAAGTCCATTTGCCTCTAATAATGCCCCTTGTGCAGCTGAATTTAGCAGAAAAGTCTTGATGAATCAGGGCTGACTGTATTTCCCTGGGGAATAAAGACAGACTTGCCCAGTTGCAGGTATTGGGCCAGTTCTTCTGGACCATGTACAACACACAGGCTCTGGGATGGAGGTCTGGGCTGTCCTGTGGATGCAGCAGGGAGGGGTTTAATCTAAATTCCAAATTTTAGAGGAAACAGGCACTTCAAAGGCATTTCCCTAACATGGATGTAGGAGGATGTCCTGTTTACTACGAAACAAATCTGTTATGCTTTGATGCTTTTCCGCTGCCAGAAATACTACTATCTAGATTACAATTTATCAAGTTTTCTGGGTATTTCATACTGATAAGGTTTTATGCAGGATCATTACATATGAGAATAGATTTAATCCTGGTTTTAGTAAGCTTTAAGGACACTAAGGGATTATTTATGTAATAAGATGCAAAGTTGCTATGGAAAATGCTATAGCAACCTAACATCTACACAAAACCAAGCAGCCACTTGTGACAGCAGTCTAAATTTACATTTATTTTAGTGTTATTTTATTGACATTCTTAGTATCTCATTTTGACAGCATGTTGAAATATGTTTTGCATTCATGCTAGAACAAAATTAACAGCATGTTGTTGGAATGAAGATGATGCTTATAATTCTTGGAGATAATTTTAGCATATTTCATTTTGTGTAAATACCATTAAAATAATAGCAAAAAGAAGCTCAGGTGCATCCCATCTATTTGTAATAGAGAAAACAATGTACATTGAAAGAAATATTTTACACGTCAGTGAAAACTAAACTGCTTTTATTTGCTTCATATTGGAATGAAAATGTTTTTAAGAAAAAAATGATTTTGTTATCAGAATTTATTTCAAATCCTATATCTTTTATTATAACTTTCCCAATTCAGGATACAGGCTATAACTTTTCATTTGGTTTCATAAAGCAGGGCATCATTTCTAACATGTAAACTTACAATTTGATAAGGGATTGCCCTATTTAAATGGGACTTTTCTAAAACATGGGATAAAAATGCACATTGCCCCTTAGGAGGTTAAATAAAAAGGGAAAGAATAAACAAACACAAAGTGATGAAACAGTCTGAACTCTGTCCTCTGCTCATTGCAGTTAATAATGAAACTCACATTGAATTCAATGGGAGCAGAAGCAAGCTCTGTATATTGATTTTCTCCAGCCCCCTCCATTAAGAGTCCTGAAGTGCGGCTGTAACATTGTTGAAGTGGGATGTTGGCAGCAAAATCAATAAAAGACAATATTAGAACATATGCTGTTTTCAGCTTCCTCACAATCTGATGTAGCTGGTATTAGCATTCTTCTCCAAATTACATTTCATGCTTTCTATAAAGTGACCTTCCTTACAGTGCCCTCTCCAATATAAAACTTCTGTGCTTTTTCTTTCATCTTTAGCCTTCAAGAGAATGAACCCTATTTATAACATTGAAGATGGTTGATTCTGAACAGAGTACAAAGAACAGATTCTTTCAAGAGTGGCTTTAGCCTAAATGTTATTTTTGACTTCCAGTGAAAAGACTATTTCTATTAGTGTTTCGACTGAGATCTTGGGGTTACATTTTCTTAATCATGCTTCCCTTTGTGCCCTTGTTTTTAGAAGCCCTTCTCACCCCAGCACATTAGAGAAGCTTGCAGATATTGCTTGAGGTGGAGATTTAGGTGCCTTCTTACTCACTGTTATTTCCAGGAATCATCAGCCATTGCCAACATGCCAGAGGAGATAATGATCAGAAAGCAGAGTCTTTTCTAATGTCAGTACAAGCTTCTATGGTCATAATTGCAGCTTTGAGAAGTGTTCTTATGTCATGAGACATGCAAGGGTGGCTGAAGCTTCCAAATCATTTAAAGCTTCCTTTTCAAAGCATGAATCTTCTGCTGCCTTGTGTGTCCAGCCGACTGGCAGTCTGTGATGTGGTTGCATGCCAGGAGTTAAAAACACATCCAGCAGAGTTTCTGCTACAGAACTCCCCAAACTCCCCAGCTAGTTAGTGATGCTGTTTTACTTTGGTGAATGAATCTTAGATTCAGAGGAGTTTCATGATGTCCTGCTCTTGTTTTGGATAAAGGCCATCTCAAGAAAATAAGCTTCTTACTTACACATATCCATAGAATGGCATTTTCATGACAAGTATACTGTGGGATTTGTTTCATAAATTCGAGAGCCAAGTGGATTCAAAGCTGCTTGGAGGTGAGTGATCTTCTTTTAGTCTTATTTGAGTTTAGATTGACGGCAGAGAGAAGAGAAAACAAAGAACTGTCCTTTAGGATGTGAAATGACAGACCGAAGAACTAGATACCCCACCATTTTATTCAAGTTCTCCGGTAGTTCCAGCGTGTGGCACCTTGGACACCAGCAAACAGAAAGGTGGTTTGTTTTGTTGGTGGTGTTTTTTGGTTTTGTATTGTTTTTCAATTCGGTATTTTTATTGGGCTTTTTGTTGTTTGTTTGCCTTTCAACAGGTAAAATAGTTTGGAACCTTTTGTTTATACATCCAGCCCTACAAATATTTGATGCACTGCAAGTTTTATTGGGTACAAGGACTGTGCAAGCATGTCTCTGCAGCACTCATATGCAGTGATTGCTGGGCTGCTCCTACAGCAGCCAAGTGTCCACCTTGCATGTCAACCAGGTGTCTCTCTGAAGGTTCTTGGGTGTTTGCTAGCTCCTAACACCACTTTCTTTATTGCTTCTCTGTCATGTGTCAGATACAGACTATCTTCCTTCTTAAATCTGTCTGGAGACTAGTGAGCATTTTTAACAGTCGAAGAAGAACATGATAAAAAGCGATAACTCTCCCTATGTTGTTCTGAGATAGTCATCTGTCTCATAATGTTTTGTTGAAAGATGTTGAGATGTCTGTGCTGTAAAACCTTGATCCTTCAAGCTACTCCCTGCTGGTTGGGGTGTTTGCACTCATGTTCTGCTCAACACCCACAGATAAAATGTCCTAAGTCATGACTTACTCAGAAAATCTGGTACAAGGACTATTTCACACTTATCTCTTCAAAGCTACACACTTTCTGCAAATTTCAATAAAATGTCTGTTTCTGAAAGGCCTGGATGTATCTAACTGAGCTCTGTAGAACCCTGCTGTTTGCAAGTTTGCACCATGTTTTATTTTTAAGAAGCTGAGAAAATACCGGCTAAACATGTTAAGTTGTGGGAAAGCACAGTGGCCTCTCTTTGAATATACTGAGTATTCTTGAAGCAGAATGGAAGGGAGAAAAGGAGGGTTTGGCTTACAGCTCTTCTGAACACCCTTCCATTCACATAAGGGATAAATTGCTCAAGAAATTCTGTCCCTGAATGTGAAAGTCAAAAAATTACAAGTTTCATGTCACCATTTGCTTATGCTTTCTAAGGCATAAAGGGGTAAAAATGAATTTTCATTTAAAATCCATTTTTATCTAAGGCAAAAGTAACTGAGCAAGTATTTCAGTATTACACACAATTTTAAAAGAAAAATTAACTCAACCCTCTAATCCACTGCAAGGTCAGAGAGATAGCTGGATAAACGCTCTCCTGCAATTTAAGGTGCAATAGAATTTTGTTCAAAAGTGGTTTATCCTCACGTTTATAGAAAGCACTTTACATTTATGAACAAAATTTGCCTATTATAAATCAGACCAATTCAAATCACCACAGTCATTTAAACCACTCAGATCAGCCCTTTCTTCCCTAATGAATGTGACAAATTGAGGGATTCACGTGCAGACTGTCAAGTTTGTTTCCAAGTAGCAATGGCATTTTCTTCATAAATCCTACAGATTAGTTTTTTCAGGTTATCACAGTGGTGCTGGGCTTGAATGCAATCCCTAGTTCAAATGCCAACAGCAGTGATGCAGCCATGTGCCTGCTGGTGCCAGAGCTGGTTGTTTAAATCTGAGTAAAAGTATAAGAGGTACTTTGACTCATAAGAAGTGACCATCAGTGACCCACCTCCATGGAGGTTTACCTGTATACAATAATCCTTGAATATCCTAAGTGGTTTGTGTATCTCATGTACATGCATGCATACAATGCCTTTATGCAATATATGTAAGATGATGTAACATGCATTAAAGTCTCAGCATCTATGAGCATCTCTTCTGCTATGCAGCATTCAAGTGTCTGTACCCTCAGCTGCAAAGCACCAGTAGTGCAAGCAGCATTTTTCATTACTGGTGTGGCAGTCAGTCATCAATGCCACATGGCATCTCCTCAGTAACCAGCACTTTTCTTATTTTCTTATTTCCTTCACGCTCAAGACTAAAATCTGCTCTGCTCATTATGAATACAGTAATTTTTAAAATATTGATCAGATGGAAAAGCCACTTCTTTGCAAGCATCTTTAAAGAACAGTCTCTGTAAAAGTGTTGTAACAGTCCTATTTCTCAATTAGGAATAAAGGTAGAACATCTAAAAGATATTTATTACTTGATTGATCATATTTAACTGAGGCAGCAGTTACCAGTAAACATGAAGTATAAGAAAAATTTGCCTCATCACAAACCAAATTCACTAATAAAAAGTTAAGTGATTTTTTGTGAATCTTGAAAATATCTGACAGTTGCTGCTGTTTTTGGTCAAAGTTATACTCTTACATTTTACTATGATGGCTTTCTTCCTAACCAACTTGACTAAAGTCCACCCATCACAGATGTCTGTGCAGAGCCACATCTTCTCTTTACTCTCTCCTCTTATACATATGTCAAGTCAGCTGGTCTTGGTGCAAATCATGGGTGGTGGTAGAAGAACTACAACCCAAAACATAGAGGCAGAAGGGGCCCTCTGCTTTAAAGAGGTGACCTGCAGAGACTGGTCTCAGATTAACTAACAACTGTCAAAATATCGTTTAGAAGCTCTGTAGATTCCTGTTCTCCAAAGAGATGCTGTCAAGTAAAATAGACCTAAAATGTGTCAGGCTTTGATATTACTGTAACAAGGTGGTCTCTTCCAAATTCCAAGTATTCATTTCAGTAATGTGATGTGACATCTTTGTAGGAAAAATCCAAAACATTTAATGCTGTAATTTACCTGGGGCAGAACTGGGTAACAGGGGACTCGAGAATGTGCTGCAAAATAAGTATGAGTGAGGGAAGAGAGAAACATCTGGCCATGTCAGGCCAGTGGGAATTACAAATGAGCAAATAGATGGACTCATGCATTTAGAGCTGGAGATGGACTGAACAGAGCCAGAGCAAAGGTAAAAGAGAGGAAGGTACAAAGAGAGGGGTAGGAAGATCGGCTTAAAGTGGGAAATTATTCTTGCGTCTTTGCAGCCCATTGGAGAAAGCTGGAGCACTGTTCAAGTGGGTTTTCTGCAGCCATGTCTAGGTCAATGATACCAAAGTGATCACTGGAGTCAATGATCACTTGTAAGACCGTAGCAAGTAATCTACGGCTGTATTCCTTGAGCTGGCTAAAACACTTAGATTAAATGGTCTTGTTAATGTTTTTAATTAAAAGTCAGTTTGTGAGAGCATGACGAAGAACAAAGAGCCAACACTGTCTAGAAAGTTTGGAAGCCACTATTCCAGAAACTTAAACCAGTGGCTTTCAGCTAATGATCTCTCTAGGCCTTTAAACAAAATGTGAGATATCGTGGGACTCATCATAACACCACAGGAGTTGGCAGCACTGCTCTCTGGGGCATTCTTAGTCCCCTGCAGAGCCAGCACTTGCCTACAACTTTTTGTTATTAGTCCCAGCTGGACAATAATTTGCCCTCCCTTTCCCTGCACCTTCTCTGGTATTTGCAAGGAGATATGCTTCATTACACAAGAAATAATAAGCTTTCATAAATCACTGGAGAGCCACATGTGTAGTAAACCTTGGAAAGAGCAATGATATTGCAGATGTCTGCTAAGCAGGGAGAAATCTTGAAAACTGAGAAAATCTCTCATCAGAGAAATGCTTTTGTTTCTCAAATGTGAAGAGGTCTGTCCTCAGTGGGATGGATAAAATTGCTATTAATAGACTTACAGAATCATAGAATGGCTTGTGTTGGAAGGGACCTTAAACATAATCTAGTTCCAACCTGGCCTCAAACACTGCCAGGGATGGGGCATCCACAGTTTCTCTGGGAACCTGTGCTAGTGTCTTACCACCCTCTCAGTAAAGAACTTCTTCCTGACATCTAATCTAGACCCGCTCTCAGTTTGAAGCTATTCTTCCTTGTCCTGTCACTACATGCCCTTGTAAATAGTCACTTTCCATCTTTCTTAGAGGCTCCCTTCATTTCTTCTTTCCTTCCTTCCTTTTTTAACAACCTCCCATTTACTAATTGTTCACCACCAAGTTTTATGTAAATAGGAAGCCTGAAAATAATTCTCATGAGTATTCAATTTGAACATCTGGTACCATCATGAATGCAACTGGTATAATGAGCTTCTCTGCACTGAGCATAGGCTGGATGGTAAGGAAAGGACTTTGAAGCAACTACACCTGAATAAAACAGATTTTGCAAAAGAGTAAATCTCCCTCCCAGTGTGCAGGGTCTAACTCCCACTAACATTAATGACAGTAAACCCTTCTCATACAGGATAATTAGTGCCCTCAGAGTTTAAATTTGCAGGTACTGAGACATTCAAATCAAGTGTGCTTAGCATTTGAAAATAATGTGGAAATATCTTCATTGTTTGGTTGCATTATGTCTGAAGGGGGAAATAAAAAACTGTTTGTGGCTAGGTTAGCTTATAATTGCCCCAAATTATTTATTTTTATATCATTCTAATACTATTTCTAGAGTTTATTCAGGATACTTAGCTAGCTGTTTTCAAGCTTTAACCAAAGTGTGTTTTTTGAAAAAAAAGTCAAGTGATATAGTCTATTTTTTGCAGGAATGAGGGGGAACAATGGAACAAGTATTTGTTAACAAATGCATTATAGGAAGAAGGTTGCTTTTAACTGCTAATATCAAACATATTTCTCTGCACTTGTCATTGACATCTAAGCAGTATTTATGCTGGTGATCAGGTATTTGGTAACTGTTCATAAAGAAGAGCAAGTGGCCTCTGAGAGCTCGAGGCAATGGATCAAACCCCTTTAGATATTGGATGACTCAGGATCCTGGCATTGTAAAGTGAGTGAGAAGATGCCTCAAAGTGATCAAGGTGCACCAAAGTGACCAAGTCTTCCTCTTCCAGAAAGCTTCTTAGAGAATACAGAGAGAAGGGTCAGCCTTGACACTTGGTGCTGGAGATGTTGGTTAGCACCTGTCAAGCTGCTCTGTGTGTCCCTTCATCTCAGAGGCCATCCAGTTTGCCATCTGCAATGAGCTCTGTGCCTTCCTTCCCACCACCTTGCCGAGCTCCTCCAAACCTGACCTTCCCACACATCCCAAGGTTACTGACTGGCATCCCTTCACACACACCCTGCCACTGAGTGATCATAATGGGACACACAGATTCTAGCACAAAATTAAATTTCCAGTAGGCTGGAGCACTAAGCACAGCCTGAGAGGGTAAAAATAAATGAGGGTCCAGTGGTCCTATCTAGTTATAATCATAGAATTACAGAATGGTTTAGATTGGAGGGGACCTTAATGATCCTCTGGTTACAAGAGGATCATTAGAGGCCACCCACTCTGTCTCTTTGTACTTCTGCAAAGACTATCTTCCTTACTAATGACAAATGCCATTATTGTTTAACTTACCCTGTTTTCCACAGCATCAAAACACAGTTCATGCCTTTCCAGATCCTCCAGAAACATTTTTCCTTGCTGATTTTCCTCTGCTTTTACTGCTCTACAGTTCACCTATTTGGAAAACAAGCAGGCTAGCTATAGGCCGGGGATAACTTTTATTGTTTGTATTTATAGTTGTGAACTTTGTGTCCTTATTTTACTCCACTCACATATGTTCAGTCCCTCAAGCTGAAAACTCTTTGAAGCTGTGGCTGTGTCTTACAAGATGGCTTTTTTTGACATTGAAAATGCTCTGCAATGGGAGTGATGAAAAAAATTACCATAATATCCATTATTTTGACATGTTTTGATGCTTCTCTTTTTGCTGTTATCAAAAGGAGCATTATATAATTTTCAAGTCAGGAAATCAGGATAATGGCATTAGTAGAACTCAGATGGCAGGAAGGTTTGAGAATAGGCTCTCTCTCTGTTTTCATCTACCTCACTATATCAATACATCAGCTACAGTTCAAAAACCCTGAAAAATTTGGCTGAATAGGTTAGACTAAAAGTCTGGACAAATGTCCAAGTAGTTCTCAGTTTTATGATCCATTTCTATTCAAATGAAGAATCTATAGGAAATACAAGCTGTAAAAGAAGTTCTGCTAGGAGGAGCTACAGAAAGTCTTTACTCTGAATTTACAAGCAGCTTTTCTATTGTTGTTTTTAGTGTTTGTCATTTGTTTTTCAGATACTGCTTTCAGATTTCTTCAGGCTCTAGAGATAACCTAATGCTTATGCTTTTCAACTCATTGTGTCCTCAGTATGCAAATTAGGAGGTAGTCATTAACGTTCACTGTAATATTATTAGGGCATCATCTAATGAGAAATGCACAGTGCAGGTGTACATTAATAGAAATGGTAGAAAATTTTGAATTCTCCCTAATGTCCTCAATAAATAAATGCATTGAGTGATGTGGGGTGTTAGCATTAGTTCCTGGCCACTATGACATGGTGTGCGTCATGAAAGACTACAGCTACCCCATATCATCCATGAAGACTTTCTCTGCTTTGGCTCCAGTTGGTGTTGTTATGTGTTAGGTTAAATGTAGTCACTGAGTACCAGCTGGAAGCAAAACGTACAGAGCAGTGCTGGTCAGAATAAGTACCTGTCCTAACTGTCCAAGGTGTACGGCCAAGAAAAACAAAGTTAATTACTCGTTTCGTCTGAGACATCCATTGATGAATATGTCCTTAGTTTGAGTGGATTTCTAATCAGCCAGTCATTTCTTGTATTAAAGAGGGTGTCTTTTTGATTTGGATCTAGTCTGGGTCCACTGAATGAAGTCTATCTTGCCACTGAGGCTGTTGCCAAATTGAATATAGCACTTCTGCCTCAGCACAAAGAAATCACACTAACCTCTTGGAAGTCTTTGAAATATCAATGAAAATGTTTCCCCCACTTATATAGGTCTTATCTTCCTTCAGCTGCCTCTCTGAGGCTGGCAGGTATCATTTTGCATCCCTCAGTGAGAATGCTGTAAAGTGAATATTGAGCTGTTTTCCAACTGTGTTTGTTTAGGTAGGAATATTTTCTTCTGCTTGCAGCACAGGCAACTATTTGGGATTGTTGTCAGAGTTTTCTTTTGATATAGATTCCTTGTATATAGTTCTTTTGTAAATGCTTTCAGCATTCATTGTCTTCTTATCTGAAGATGCTTTTTAGTGTGCCTCAGAGAGGGATTTTGGAGATGAGTATCTGAACTACCAAATGTAAAATTGCTTGAGATGAGATGAGCAAATTTTTTTTTCCACTAAAACTACTTCATCAGCTTTGTCAATGGACTCTCAGCAAAAAAATTATGCAAAATCTGAAAAAATTACTTTTAAAATGCAGATTCTCTTTCCTCCAAAATTCTCCTCTATTTTTAATTTAATATTCAGTGAACTGCCTTTCTCTACATCCTATATAATGAATCATATATCATTATATATAATTGTTGTAAATGAAATATAATTGAAATTATAGTATGTTTTTATAGAATAGGTATTTTGCTTGGCATCAAAAGAGACATTGATCTGAATTCAGAGTTATTTTTAATCTTGGTGCGCTAAAACATAAATCTCTTGAAATTATAGTAATTTTAGGTCAACACAAAGAATATGTCTGATTTTGTTTAAAACAGTTACCCAGTGTTGAATGAGCTGGACACCCTGGGGTCTGTCAGATGTCTTCCCTTGTCTTATTCTCCTTTTCAGTTAACCATTCTGTACACATTAGGAAGTGACTATTTGTAGCTTTAAATTGAATAGCACAGCATATATGTGTATTTAATGTCATTTATGGACTCTTATCTATATTCAATTCATTTAAAGGCCTGTGGCCATTTAATACTCTGTTAAACTGTTACTGTATGTGTTGCACCTTCCTTACTTTAGAGCATATTCCTGCCTTGGACCCTGTTGTTATTAGCCCTGCTTTGAGGGGTTGGGATGATCACCCCAGTGCATAATAATGTCAATAAGGCACTGTACACCCGAGGGAATCCTGCCTATCAGAAACCTATCTCTCCTGTATTCTTATTCCCTCACTTCAGGTAGTTTGGGATGCTTTCCTTTTGTCTTAAAATAGATTGCAACTTCCTCCAGACACAGCCTTTGTCTTCTGGTGTCTGCAGAAAACAACAGGACACCAACCTTGGATGGAACTTCTTGGTAGCACTGCAATGTAGTTATTGTCATACAGGTTTTAATATTGTATAATACATATAATTTTTAAAGTAATGGCATAATAACACACAGGGATGCATCTCTGGTGGTTTAGAACAGAAAAAAGCTGCACTTCATTCCTGCAGGGTAAATGGACAGTTACCTTCACTGCTCCTCTGTACTGTGACTTGCTCTCTTTGGATTAGTTACTTTTTAAACTCTCATATGTTCATCACATACAGGTTACTTGCTTTTGTGAGATATTGTGGCCCTTTTAAAATCTCCTATTTTGCTGACCCTGTAGCAGATGTCTCTTGCTGTCTGTAGCCCCACTTAATGAGCCTGAAGTCACCTAGGAGAAGGGAAAGGAGTTCTCCAATTAGGCTGCAGTGAGACACAGAAAATAGCCAAGCAGCGTTTCCAGATAAGGCAGTCTGAACCTCAGCTGGATGTGGTGAGAACTCACATTTCAGTGGGGAAATGCACAGGTTTCATGCCCTCCACTTGTACAGCAACTCTCAGAAGTTTTTTTAAGAGCTGAAATAGATGATGTGCAGATGAGTTACTGCTCCCAAGCCGCTATAGAAGCTTGAGTGCAATCCTGATGGTCTCTATCCCTGTTCTCAAGGAGCAGAAGGATAGGCAGTTTCTGGCTAAAATTTAGTGTTACATAAAAAAACCCCAAAAATATATAAATTTTGTTAGAGTCTAATTGGTAGAAGTAAGAGAGTACAAATGACAGAGAGACTTTCCACCAGGGGCTGTAGTGACAAGGGAAAACAGTTACAAACTGAAAGAGGGTAGGTTTAGATTGGAAACAAGGGAGAAATATTTTAGGATGAGGGTGGTGAGACACTTGCACAAGTTGTACTAAATCATCTTTAGAGGTCCATTCCAACACAAACTATTTATTTTTGACTTGAAAAATTTTTGGACTAATGTTTCTGTTTGCTTAGCCTCTTTTTTTTTTTTTTTTCGAACTTTCTTTTATTATAGCTTGTTGGCTCTTACAAAAATAACTAAAAAAATGTACTTCATCCTCTTATTTGCCCATTGGACTCATCAGTGCAATTTCTTGAGGGTAAATTTTGTCATGGAAGGATGATTACATGCTTTTCAGAACAATTTAATTTGATGTAACAATATTGTAACTCTTGCTAAATCTTGCAGAGAGATTCTGTAAAATATCCAAATTAAGCAGAGTAACCAATCCATGTCTGTATTTGAATAGTAGCTGACTGTACTTTATTTTGAATAATGTGTTTGTACTACTTTAAAATTAGTAAAAAATATCTGAGATCAAGGTAGATTTGCCCTACCAAAGATAAAACATTTTTATTGCTAATGAAATATTGTAACATTCTACCTGAGTGCTGGTATAATTTCACAAACGTGCTAAATCATGTTGTCATGGGGAACAGGGGACTCTGTCTGAGGAAGGTCTGGTCAAGTATTGAACGGAGTTAATACACACTTTCATATAATTTGGAGTTTAACCATATTGCTGTTGTAGGTGGGCAGAAGAGGAATTCTGTGACACCAAGCCTGAAATCATTTAATCAGGAATGTAAATCAGTTATGTGCTTCAGTTACCAAATGGTGATAGAACAGGCTGTAGTAGATTGTTGTTTTTTAATTACAGCTGCTCAGTAATGTTGTTGTGTTACCAGGTTCCAAGAAGGAAAATAGCATAGTATGGCAGTTTGCTGTGCCAAATGACCACTGCTACTGCCAAATATAAATACTACCAGGAGTGGGTTCTTCTATAGGATGATAGCCACATGCCTAATTAATGAATGCCACCTTTCCCTATATGTATTTATGTTCAGATAATTTATTTAAATAATGCTCCTACTACATGCTTTATAGCCTTCTGCCTTTTGCTACAGAAATTTTAGCTTATATTGCAGACTGTGCAAGTAATTTGGCAAATGTAATTTCCATCCCTGCATACTAATCGATTTCTTCACAAACACCTGCTATCAGTTATGATAATAAAAATGCCATTCTAAATTGAATAGGGGCCAAATGGAGCTTCCTAAGGAAATGACTTAAGTGTCTTTCAATGCCTTTAATGTAGTAATGTTCTTGTAGTGCCAACACTTTTTTTCAGCATTTGCATTTTATATAATTTTATTCTATTACATCGTTTTTCTGTCTAAATGGTTCTTCATATCTGTTGCTATGAAGTACTTCATAGCAAGGCTGGAGAAAAATTTCTGGCTTTCTTCTCTCATGAGATTTAACCCAGCAACTTCACATTGAGAAAATTCCTCAGCACAGACCTGATTGGAACATCTGGCCACTGTGCAAGTATAAATACTAAATGTCTGTATCAGTTCCTATAACATCACTGGGAAAATGTTGTAAAGTTGGTGAGTGCCTTGCCCTTGGACTGCATGCCAGTCTCTTCCTAAAATACAAGCCTAAATTTAGCAGCCAGATTGCAAGTAGCATTTGAATTATCCAGGGTCACTTTATGGCTTCTTCCAACCCAGGAAATAACCTCCCAGCAAGAGTCTCTGCCAGAACCTAATCATTTTCAGCTCTGCTGGGTCTTGTCTCAGCTCCGAAATGTCTCACTGGCTCTCAGCTGTATTGTCATCTCTCCAGATAATGTCCTCTGTATTATTTGAAAAGAAACAATCCATTTCACTGATTTTTTTCACATTTTCATTTTCTCTTAGCTCTAGCCGCCCAAGCATATGCGCTAAAGGAGGAGAACGATAGCCTTCGATGGCAGCTGGATGCTTATAGGAATGAAGTGGAGCTCCTGAAGCAGGAGAAAGGACAGCTCTTTCGAACAGAAGAAAGCCTTACCAAGGACCAGCAGCTGCAGTTCCTACAGCAGACAATGCAAGGCATGCAGCAGGTATCGCTAAGGAAAACAAGAACAGGTCCTCTATTCTGGGAAAGTGGTACCATGGGGCTCTGCTGTACTCAAGCCTGTTATTCATTAAGGTCCTGATTTCTTTTCAGAAAATCATCGGGACTTTAGATGGGGGAAAGGGAGGTGAATTGGGGATATATTTAGGCATAGTCATTTCAGGAATTCATAAACTGCAAACCCATTGATCATTCAAGAAAGCTCCTTATGCATTTGCTAGTTAGGAGCAAATTACTCTGTTCCTCTCCTCATTTAATCCAACAGGCCCTGGTACTGCACAAAAGTCTAAAAAAATTGTCTAATGTGTCATAGTCAATGTTCTGTGGTATCTTCATTTGCATTCATCTGCATCTTTTTTTCTGCTCTTGTTTGAGGATGACTGAGACATCTCCAGTATGTCCAGCCTACCCTCCTTAACTTGCAAATGGTTAGCAACATCAATGCTATTTCCTGGGCTTTTATCATTTATGCTGACCCATAGATGTAACCTTTTCATTCAGACAGTTTTAAAGTGGTTTAGTGCAGCCAAAAAGCTTTTTCCCTGACACCAGTCAACGAGAAACTGCAATGCGTCCCTGCAGGGGCAAGGGGTGTCAGTTTATCATAATTATTATGCCTTATTTGTTAGTGTGCTCCTGACACTGTGCTGGGTGAGTCTTGGTAAGCACACCCAGACTGCTCCCACTGCGTTGTCTGACTGACACACAAGCAGCCCTGGCCCAGTGTGCATGTGTGTAGCATCTTCCCTGCCCAGGCACTTGTGCTCAGCTGGTGCGTGGCAGGACACAAGGGCGGTGGCTCCCCACAGCACTGGGTTGTGCTCCCAGCTGGAGTGGAGCTTCCCGACCTGCCACTGCAGAGGTTAATTTTGCTTCCTTCGTCTGTAGCATCGCACACACTCCTCTGTCACCCCCGGTAACTAGATTCCAGGAGGGGACAAGTTGTACCCACTTCCAGACTGTACTAAGCTGCTCTTGTATGGCAAAACCCAGGAGATACTGATTTGCATATGAGCTGCCTTGTTGGGTTAGGAATTGCCTGGTTATCCTGGTACCCTTTGAATCCAGCAAGTCTGCAGATACCAGCTAACCCCCAGTACCAGGGCACAAGACACACCACACACATACTGATATCAACCCAAGCCCCTTTAAGCCTGCAGAGTTTTACAAAATCAGGGTGATTCATTGCACAGTGGAATAATTCTGACCAAAATACTTTAAAAATTGAAAATACTTGATAATTCAGGAATAAAATCTTTCCCAGGCTTCAGAGTTAAGTCATTAATCAGAAATACTTGAGGTTTCTGTATACTTTAGATAAGTTTGAGGTCTGTTCATGATCTTATCCTTATATAAATGGATACTTAAATATCACTGGTTTTATTAAATTTAACACCATATTTAAAGACTGTGCTATATTTCATCCTGGTGCTAATTCTCTGTTAAAATTAGTGAAAAGTAGACATAAAATGCTACTAAATAAAAATTCTGGAGCCCTAGCACCCATTTGGCATTATTATAATTTTCTGTCTGGGGTCTGGATGAAGTACAATCGAGTCTGTAGAATATAAATAGATTTTTATTGAACTCCAAGCAAATGTTAATAATGCAAATCAATAACACGGAGTGACTGACTTATCTCTCTCTTCAGCTGGCCATGGACACTGTAGTCCCTATTCCTCTGAGGGTTTCTGTGTTCGTGACAGTTTTGCTGTGAGTTTCTCAGTGTTTCTAGTTTGCCATCTCAGGGTCAGACCCACGTGCTCCCAAAGGGATATAATTAGAGATGGCCCAAGGAGCTGGAGAAGACATTGCAGGTAATCCAGTCTGACAATATGCTGAGGAAAGCAGCAACACAGAAGCACGGGAGGTGAAGTTCAGAATATTTGGTGGGAAATTACCAGTCAGTTAAGCAGCTGGATGATGGTTTTGGATTTCAGTAATTAGCCATGGCCATGACATCCCATAACCTTTGTGATTTTCATGCAGTTAATGCATGAATATGTAGAAATAAACCTTTGATTTAGGTAGACTCCATTTTATCTCAGCTTGGTTTTGTAAATGTTGTGGGATGACAACCTTAGCTGGAATCCATCCGTATAGCAGGTGCTCAGCATCTATGGAAATCAGTCTCACTATGAAATATTAAATATATATCCAGGACTTGAGTATAAATAATTTAACAAGAAGACCTGTACTCCCTTTTATCCTTTTGTATATATTAAAATTAATTTCAGACAAGGTAAACTGAATGCCACTGAATGCCTAAACCCTTCATATATGTCAGCATTAAAAAACATATTTCTCCTTCTTCTTCTCTCTTCATTCTCCCCCACTTTTTCATACACTTTTTCTTCTAACTCTGAAAACTAGAGAACGAGTGATTTGAGCTGCAGCCTAAAAAGCAGACTTATCTAAGAAAAATTGGATGCATTTCCAAAATCAAGACTTTTTTGTAAACATATTTGGTGCCAAACAATAGCAAATAACACAACACCAATGTATTTTTAATGTACTTCTACCATCTGGATGTTTTTCAGGATTCTTCCCTGTATTTGCAGGACTGATGAAATGAATGTTTATTTTCTCTTCCATCACTCCCACTGATCCAAAGTAGCATCAGGAAAATCAGACAGATGTTTGCTTATGAAGTGTACCTTATGGGCAGTCGTAGCAACCTCCTTATTTGCTGTGTCTAATAAAAGAAAATCCTTTGGACTAATGACATTGAACTTATGGGGGTTTTAGTCAACTTCCTCCATAAAACTGTGTCACAGTTTAATTTCATACCCACTGTGAGATCTCAAACAAATGGAAATAATGTCTTGTATCCATGGTAACAAATGAGCTACACTTTACCTGATTTTGAGATGGAAATTGAATTAACTTGTCACTGCTGCATAGGTGGTATTGCCTTCAATTTATTTCTGTATGAGAACACACAAACCAAGAAGACCACTTTTTGAATGGCTCTTTTTCCAGCACTGTTTGGTACTCGCTAAAAAAGTCTGTGATCACAAGAAAGGATGTTTTAGTTGTAACTATTTTTGCAACACTTCACAGCACAGCTGTAAGAATTTTTTTAATCTTGTCTCTCTGTCTGAAATGTTTTACCAGATACATGGCTATAGGTAATGTAGAAAGTATCACCTAGTAGTGTTGCTTAATGTTTGAAATTATAAGGCTCAATTTTCAGTGGGCATGTCATTTTGCCAAATTTTAACCATTTAGTTTAGCATACTCCATGTGGAATAGCAAGCAAAATTCTTTTGAAAAAAAATCCTCAACAAAATCTTTCAGCCGTTCCAAGAACAAGGCATGAAAAATATACTTTTATTATGTATTGTCCATCAAATACAATTCTTGAAGAAATGCACTTGCCACCTTTATGCTTTGAAACAAAGGCTCAGAGTTTGACAGTGAGTCTCTACTGAATTAATGATATGGTTTCCAGATCCTTTATACAATCTCTCTGAAACTGACAGTGTTAGCAAGCCTTTGAAAAAATGTCAGTTTGCCACAAAGGAGATGACACTCATTAGCATGTGTCCAAGCAAATTTTAGATTTTTACTGGTCATCCAGGATTGTTCATGAGCCACTTCCATAGCAGAGCATCAGTGCAATGTTTTAAGCCTCAGGTTGTCCTAAGTCTACAGAGCACATCTCGTTTAGCATGGCTCTAATTTAACAAGTTACTCTACATTTTTGTCAGGCTTAGCTGGCCAAGGTATGAGGCTGTGCTTGTGTAGCTGTGCTGATTCCTGAACAGATACATTTGCCAGTAGGCTGGTAATTCTGCATGGTGCTCCACTGCATCATGTAAATATAAGATAATGTTTTTCCTCTCATAACTCCCTGAACATGGTGGGCTGAATTTAGCTCCTGCAGGCAAGATTGTCATCCACAAATCCCCATTTAAATCATGCTTCCATCTATGTTATGTCCACTAAATGTATACAAGTGCCTACAGTTCTGCTATTGCATGTACTGGGCTGTGTCTGAGACATTTAAGAGGCGCCTCATTGTCCCCCTCCCCTAAGGGGCCTGATTCACTGGCTGGACTTGGGATCATGCCCCTAAGGCACAGTGCCAGCACAGGCTCCCTTCGCTGGCAGGGGTGCATTAGAGCCCACCCATGGGGTTATTGCAGCAGCAGGGGATGCACCACAGCACCTCTCTTAACATCAGTGCTCGTGCTGGAAAGCAACAACACAGGGAACAGTCATGTGTAAAGGGTGTAGGGCTGACATGAAGGCTGGCACGCTGCTGTGAGTGCCACCAACTCAGCTCAAGGTGTCTCAGAAGGAGACTGAACACATTCTGGCCCTGCTGATCGCCCACATGGGTGTCACTCTGATGCTGTGTGATGAAAGTCCACTTTTGTCTTCTCTTCTTTTGCTCCCCAGACAATACCAGTTTAATGTGAATTGCAATGCAGATTGTGAACCTGAACACTCAGAAGCCAGGAGCTGCCAGAACCACTGCCTGTGCATTTTGCTTTGTATACCTCAGAGACCCTTCCCCATTTGGTGCCGCAGGCAGAGAGTGCACAGTTAATCATCACCTGTTCAATACCTTCCTATCTTTGCTGTTCAATATGCAGCTCAAGGTCTTTCTGCAAAGGCCACATTGCTCCTGACATTTCCTGCCTACTGAGGACTATGTTTTGCAGTTTACTAATCATTTAACGTGTAAAATAAATAGCACGTGCCTCTCAGACTGATATGCCTTTTTTAAAGGGCTCTGATAAATGCCAGATGACTAGCAATCATAAAATAACCAAATTATTTAGGTTGTAAAGGATTTTTAAGATCATCAAATCCAACAATTAACCCAGTACTGCCCAGTCCACCACTAAGCCATGTCCCTAAGCACCACATCTATACATCTTTTAAATGCCTCCAGGGATGGTGACCCCACCACTTCCCTGGGCAGCCTGTTCCAAAGCTTGATGACCCCTTTGGTGGAGAAATTTTTCCTAATATCCAGCCTAAACCTCATTTTGGGCTTTCAGTGTTCATGCAGGGTAGGTCTGTTTTGTTTGTGGTATGCCTCACTTTTGTGTTTGGGAGGGTAAGAATTGCTCTTGGAGTGCATTGCAGCTCATTGCTCCCTCAGAGGAGGGTGGTCAGGGTACGTATTTGGTGATGTGGGGAGCACACATTTTCCACAGTACCATCACTGGGAGAAAAATTACTGCCCTTTTGTCTAGCTGAGGTGTCACAAGAGGCATCTATCAGCTTTTCCAGCAAGACCTCTGAAATATAATAACTCTCCTGAGTAGAAAATCCAAACGTAACTATTGTTGGCCTCACTATGCTGCCTTTGAAATTAATTGGATTTCTACCTTTCCCAGCTATTGGAGCAGAGCCAATCCATTTTCAGATGGAGCTAGAAGAATTTTTTTCCTACAAGCAAAGATGGCACTGCTCAGGTCTTTTCTTCCCTTTTTTTCTTAGCCTTTTCTCATACAAGTAGTAATGGAACTGACTGTTGTCATGTTCCACACTCTTTCAGTTGGGAGCAGGGACAAAAAGAACATTTCTGTGCAGGAGGTTGCAACAGACAGTAAGGTGGGGCATCTTGAGGCTTTTTCTCCTCATCAATCTTTTAACCAATCTACCACCTATTAACTTCCAATGAGCCTCAGCTGGCACTGAGGTCTGCAGGTCTCAGATCCTTCACAGGTGTTGGTAACTGTCACAGCCATTCCTTTCTGTCACATACAGACCTTCTGAAATGTCAGAAGCCACAGACACAGATGCTGGTGTCTGAAAATTGCTGAATCCGGTGCTGTGTGAGTGCCATGGCCATTATAACAATGATATACCTCTAAATATACAGGTTCTAGTAGCAGTTTAGTGCTGAAATTAAGATCATTGTTGAATAGATGGAGCATGTTATGGCTATATTTATTAATATAGCCTAAGTGCCGAGGAGATTTGTAGCCTTTTTTTATTCCATCTACCTCTTGCTCACCAAACATCTATTCAGCATACAACCCAACCACTGCACTTATGCACAGCTATAAACTGATTCTTTTCCAAAGCAGCATTAAAGAAGAGTAAATGTATGAAATTAAAAAAAAAAAAAAATTCCCTTTTATTTGCAGTTTACCTGGTAAATAAACAGGCCAGAATTATTACATTGGAAACGTTTTTAATTGCTACTCTTGTAGTATGAATTCCAGTTAGATCTTTCTTTTTTCCTGTAAAAGTGGCAGTGGGGTAGTAATGGCACTGTTGATAATCTTATGGGGAATGGATACAATTAAGTGTGAGGGACTGGACCCGACATCCAGATGTTCACTTCCAGGCCTGTCCCTTCTCTCACCCAGTGGCTGATTTTTGAAAACTGGTTAAGAAATATGTGATCTCCCAGGAGAGGGAGAAATGTTCCTGTAAGTGCTACCTTTGTTCTCTTGTGCTTTTCTGGGCTCTGTACAGTCCAATCCATGTTTAAACTTCCAGAAAATGCTTACTCTTTCTGATTATATTAAAAAAAAAAAAAAAAGGAGCAGCTGGCAATTAAGTGCTATTTATTTACCAGCTCTCAGACAAGCCAAATGGGTTCTCTTCTCTGTTTAACAACCTTTCTTTATTGAAAGTTGTGTTTGATTTCCCACTTCTTCAACCACCACTTCAATAATAATAGGGGAGTGTAAATAAGGGCCCACAGATACTTTAAGCACCATATTCCTGACAGCTTTTCTAGTGGTAAGATGGAGGAGAGTAGCATCTTTTTGCCTGCTAGTGCTGGCAAACCTAGACTGAGATTGGCAGCAAGAATAAACCCTTCATAGAGAAATAATTGGGTGCAGGCATTTTATTTAAAATATGAAATAAATCAATTAATATCTTCATTAACATGCTTGTGTAGTCTAGTGGTGTTGAAGGACAAATCTTACAAGTTTTACAGTCCAGTGATCTTACATGAATTTTTTAAAAGATCCTAAATACTACCATTGGCTTGCTGATTAGAATTTCCAAATGTGTTTGATTCTATCAGTGCTAGGAACTCTGTTTCCATTACCAGGAATTGTGTTTCAGTGGGAATTACACTGGGTAAATAGTCTCTTCCATAATATTGTTCTTCTAATTAAATTTTTATTACCCATCAAAATAAATAAAGTGTTTTTTCTTGAATAGGAAGTGAAAACTTAAAACATGTGGTTTGGTTTGATTTGTTGAGAAAAGACATGCTGTACCATGCTCATTATTAGTCCTGAGGAAGAAGAGATGGGATGACACTGCTCAAGTGCCATTAACTGGTGAGGAGTTATCCAGCATGGACAGTACAGTTGAAAGGCTGGAGAAGATGAAGACGTTGTGACTAGATGCTCATGTCTTCTTTTGGCTGTACATCATGCAAGGTGCCAACTTGTTGCCTTGTAGGACAGAAATGAGGGCAGAGGGAACACGACGCTCAGTTGGGATCAGCCCACGTTCTTTGATCAGGTTCAGTATCTTCTCTTAATTTCCTGCAAAAGTCCATACCTGACTGAAGAAAATATATCTTTCTTAACGAGTAAGAGGAATGCTTGAAAATTACTTGGCAAAGGAAAGCTGTAGACTGTCTCTCAAACCATTCATTGCACCACCCATGTTCCCCTTTGCTGCCCAACACTTAGCACTGCCTCTTGCAGCTGGTGTGGCTGAATTGCCAAGCCTGGTAGAAACAAAAGAAATTGACAGCTAATTCTCTGATATCTATTGGCTACTTTCTAGAGTCCTAGAAGAACTGAAGTCAGAAGGTACATCTGAAGGTCGTGTACATCTTTGCTCAAAACAGGGCAGTCTTTGGAGTTGTCTCAGTTTTGTTCAGGACCTTGTCCAGCCATGGTCTCAGTACCCCCAAGGATGGAGAGTCAGCTTCTCTTAGCCCTTGTTCAAGAGGTTGGCCACCCTCACTGTGGAATATTTTCCTTATATGTAATAAAAATTATTCTTGATGAATATGTGTCTATTTTTCCTCAACCCTTACTCAAGAAAAGCCTGACTCCACCTCCTCTGTAAACTCCCCTTGTTAGTTTCAGTGTGCTTGTGTCCATCTGCCTGTTTTTCCTTTTGGTTTATTTCTTAGGATACAACTGCCTGCAACTCCTCTGAGCACAGCAGAGCTGTAGGACCTCTGGGGTCAGTCTATCAGCAGGGGAAGGGCAGCACGGCAAACCCCTCCCTAAGGAGGCAGCTGCACAGGTTTGTTCTGTGCCACCACACACATTCACCCATCAGGTGTGTGTCCAGCTCCCCAGCCCTCTCTGAGGAGGTTAACCTGTGGAGTAAACATATTCAGCATGGTCTTTGCCTCTGGCCAGAGAGCCAGGAAAACCCAATTTGCAGGTGAATACTCACCAAGCAGGAGTTGGGCTGTTCATCCATGTGCAGCTCGTCACCAGCCCTCTTTTGTCATTGCAAACCCCATGATCCATCCAAATAATGCCATCCATGCAGCCAGGGACACAGCCAGTCCCAGAGAGCTGGCAGGGATGAGAAACATTGCACTATTACTCTGTGTGTCTTTTTAATCCCTTAAAAAGCCCAAACCCACAATCATAGTCTTTATTTTAATAATGCCTTGCTGCAACATGGCTAACTTCCTTGAGGGCTCATTTCTAAAGCTTCTTTGACTTGTCTTTCACATTCTCCTGTTTCCTTGGTGATTTGTCAGGCCTCATCAGCGTCTTGTTACTAATGCATATTTGCTCAGCTGGGAAGTCACTTCCTCATTATTCAAGCCTGCCATGTGCTGGCCACTTGTGATATGAAATCTTGTCTGTCTTGCAAGAAGAGAAAGACACTCTTCCAGACAGTCCATGGGAGTACTGAGAGGGAGAGGGATTTGAGTTTTTATTTCACAAATGGTTGATTTCACTTTAATTCATTATTTCTTTTCCTCTACCTAAGGAAGATTCTGAAAGGAAACATTTACCATCTTTTCCTTATGTATTTGTGAACAGCTTTTAAGAATTTTGAAACATTAATTTCCTTGCTATTTTTGTCATTTTCCATTTGACAAAATCTTAACTTCTTTTTCTTTATATAAAATACAATTAGAAAACACAGAACAAGGTTTTACTTGGGAAAAAATGCAATAAAACATCAGAAACTGCTATCATAAGTGAGTGCTTTAATTTTTAGGCAAACTCTGCAGTCATTTAAATGCCTGAGTTTTCATACTTTTCAGATCTCTACTCTCTACTCTTCTAGTGTAGTTTAGGGGAAAGAGCTTCACTTTTGCACAAGTGAGAACTGCATCCCGTGTTTTACACGCGTGCCTTGGTTTCATTGGGATTGAAAGAAGCAGCACTGGTTGGGATACAGCCTGTCTATTTGAGACACATAAGTTTCACCCTCTTTTTAGGCACCTGATGAATCCATTTTTCCTGCACAGGGATATGTTTCCTATAGGTAGTAAGTGGAGAGTAATATGAATATGTTTGTCCTACACATTATATGGGCAGGAGAATTCAGTTTGCCTGAGTTCACTGGGTGTTGAAGGTGACCATTCAGCTGAGTTGGCTCAGTTAAGCTGTGTCAAGAGCATTCCTCTTTGACTGATATACTAATTTCAGAGACATTTGCCGCAGATCATTTCTGGACTCTCTGCAGCTACTCCACAGATGGGAGAGTCTGTGCCTCCCTCCTGTGCCTGAACAGGCTGGGTTTGCTGAAACTGCCTGCACAACCTGTGATAGGCATCAGCACTCCCACCCCAGAGGTGTTCTTTTGTCTGCTCCTCTTTACTGCCCTTTCTTTAAGGTCTTTGTAACCTTTTCACACTTCATTTCAAGCAGCTGTAGAGAAAATCATAAACAAAATAGCAGGGGCAGGACCGTGCAGCAGTATATCTGCTAAACTTGTGGCAAATGCTGGTTTTCCTTTTTCATTATTCTGTCAGCCTTACAGCATCCTAAGTGCAGCCTCAGGCTCTGTGGTTGCTTCTGATCTGCCTCCCTTTTCTTTGCATGCAAAGTTGACGGTTTCATGCTGGAAATCATGCTTTCCTTATGGGATCCTTGTCTGTCCTACTAGGCTTGGGGTGCAACTACACTTCTAGGTATGTCTATAATTTATATTCAAATGCATGCTGCCTTTTGGGGAGCAATGAAGAACTGTGGGCAGAGAGGAGGAGAGGAGAGAGAAGGAGTATTTCATAGCTGCAGAGTGCCACACAACAGCAAGCTATTACTTTCCCTTTAGGACTTCTCATATATTCCAAGGCAGTGTGTGCTGTTCGGTTGTTAGCATTCTTGGCCACACTGGCACTGCATTGTACACAGCCTGAGTAATTCAGCTGGCTTCAATAATGCCATCTATATTTAATGTTTCAGAAGCTGCAAAAATTGGTTTAAGATGGTAATTTTCTGTCTGTGCTTTTGAGATCTATGCAATATGGGTGGTACTGAACCGTCTCCAGCAGGCATTCAGCATTGGAGGTGGGATTGTGTGAAAGAAAAAAATCAAAATAAAACACACGCCCTCTTCTGCCCCACATAATGAAATTAGCTACCAGCTTATTATGTGCAGGGAGAATTTGGTCCTCATGAATGCAGGAAGCTTAGCATGGGATAGCCATATCCTACCACTTCTACATGTAGCAGTACCAGAATTGCCACTGTGAGGAATGCCTTGCATTTTTTGTGGGGGGCTAAAATGCACTGATTGATCTCTGGACAGACAAGCAAGAGGTTAATTCTTTTTGCTTTCCCCATCTCCTCTCTGGAAATACCAGAGAGAGGATATTAGTGATGTCTACCAATCTGATCTGGTCCTACAACACAGCTACATCTCCTAGGGTCAGGCTGGCAGCCATGGTGACAAAGACTTTTGGTTGCACATAGACCAGCTGAGCTTCCAGACTGCTACTGGTGGAGCTCTACAGGTGTCTCTCTTCAGGATCATCACAGCTGAGCTCTGTGATGTGCTTTTCTGCTTCCTTCCTTGGATTCTGGTTCAGGGAAAAGATACTGGCATAACATGCAGAGGACTCTCACAGACCCAAAGAATCGCACACTGAGAACATGGAAGACCAGAGAATACCAGCTGGGTATTTACTGGCTGTTTAGCCATGAAATCAGTCCTTTGCCTGATGAAACTGGGGAACTGCTGTCTGAATGCTATGGCTGTGTCACAAAGCTGGGGACATCAGGCCTTAAATGCAACAGCCAGAAATGTGAGACAAGATTGAAAGAAAAGACCCTTCTGTAGCTGTGGTGACCAGAGGTGTGGTAGGTGAGTTTCCTACCCAGGGAGACTCTGGCAGAAAGCCTGTGTGAGATGGCAAAGTAGGTGAAACAGTATCAGACAGCACAATCATTAAAACCAAGAATATTTTTTTATTTTGATTGATTGTGGTACATGCTTGCAAGAAATTTGAAGGGCAGAAGAAATATCTATAGGATAAATTTTTAATAAGCACATATATGTATGAAAAATAAAGTAATTCTGAATAATTAATACCTTCATCTTGGCATCATTCATTATTATCTTTATGGAAAGGCTGTCTGTTTATAAGCAGGCATGAAAGCAGTCCCTGTTATGAAACTTGTCTCATCCCTGCCAGTGTAAGATCCTTTTCCCATTTGCTTCTAACTTTGCCAAACATCACGTCTTTGTGCTGAAATTTTTCAGTCTGTTCATCTGTCTTAGGCTGATATTATTTTCAGTTACATTTATTTCTTCATTTTCCAAAATAAGACTTAAAGAGAAAAATATGCTGTTTGGCAGGTATAACTCCTTACAACTTCTTTGTGGCAGCATCAACTGCTCAGGAAAAAGAAATATCCAAACCTGACCCATGCAAAATTAGCAGGTTCTGCAGCTTTTAGAGATAAATACAAGGTAGAGAAAAAGAAAGTTACACCCCCAAGGGATGGCTCCAAATTTTAAATAAGTTTGACATCTTTGGGGGTTGAATGGGAAGGTCCTGGTCCTGTGAATGAAAAACCTTACGTATGATTGGGAATAGGATACCTCAGTTACAATTACTCTGCTTTCCACCCCTGTGAAAATAGGACACACTTACTGTCCTTGGAGCCTGTGCACACAGAGTAAATCTTCAGTAGTTGACAGTTTAACCACTAAGACTGCTGGAAGGTTTTATCTCATATCAAGCACTTTGTAGTTCATACTCCAATGAGAATGCACACTCTTTTACCCCAGGGAAACTGAGAATGTTGGATATTTTCCTGGGATTCCTGTTCCTTGCTGGTCCAGAGCCAAGTACAAAGATTCAGAGCATCACATCTCCCTCTCTCTCTCTTTCATGCTCTTAGTGTCTTCCACACCAATTCCTCCCATGCTCGGACAGTTTTGGGAAAATTGCCTTAAACACAAAACTGGAAAAGTCAGGATCAAAGGAAGAGGTATATAATTAGACTAAATCACAGCTGGGAGATCACAGTGGGAGATGTGAAAATAAAACAGTGGAAGTTTGTGAGCTGATCCACAGTATGTAAAATGTGGCCATGGAAGAGCCATGGGAAGGGGGTGGGTGGGATGAGGAAGGAGGTTTTAGTTCAGTTGTGTAAACAGGTTCAACCTTTGGTTTCCTCTTTGAAACAGTCATTCAGTAGGGAAAGGTTCTTCAGGGGCGAGATGAACTGAAAACTCACTTGGGATCTTCTCAGTGTGAGCTCATGTTGTTCAGAAAGATGGCCTGCAGGGCTTCTCCTGCAATAAGCTGGAGTAAAATTCTCTCAGCCAGGAAGAAGGTGGAGTCTAGCCACATGGTGAGACATAACTGCTCTGAGAAGACTCTGAAATAGGGGCCAAGACTCCTTTCTTATAACAAGTTCAGTTGTGTGAGGCCAAACAGGTTGCAGCTGCAAAGGAGGTGACACATCTGCTTATCAAACCTCAGGTGTGTCAGCTAGTGACCCGTGAGAGGATTTACGATATCTTTCTGGTGTCTTGTGTTCTCTGCTTCTCTTCTGGACAAGAGAACGGACTGGAGTCCATTCTTTCTAAATTGTATCAGCTAAAACTATCCTAGGTGAAACTTAAAGGCATGTTACAACATGAGTTTGCATGACCAAAGGGTCCCTTCTGCATGGCAACCTGCAAGGCTATCAGTGTGTGACCTATGGCAGAGTACACAAATCCAGTGTATCTCCTGAAAACGTAGGAAGTGGTACCCAACAGGCAGGATGAACACATCCCTGTTCAAGGAATGCCAAGGCAGAGCTTCCCACACAAAAGCTGGTTGGTTGTGAGCCTCAGTGGAAGAGACCTAGTTATTTCAGGGAAAAATCTTGAGACGTGAAGTGCTCTTGTGCTGCAGTAGAGTGAAAACACATACCAGAATGTCTCCTGGAGGCTCCCAGGGAACAGTCCAGGCAGCATGATCCATCAAAAAGTAAACCAACCCAGCTGGACTGTAGAGTGTGTGAGATATAATCAGACATATACCCACGTGTATTTTTACTTCAGTGGCCGAATTAATCCATCATACTGATGTTCACTTACAACAGAAATACACTACCAGTAACTCCACCAGTCCTTGAAATGTCATCTGTTTCCAAGACACTCTGAAAACTATGCTGACACCATGTCCTTTGATGCCTGGGACTTCCAGTGCAGTGGAAGAAGGCCAAGCCTTTTTCTAGGTTTGGTATCTGTAATTTACCAAGATGCTGAACACTTGCAACATCAGTCTGAGTCAGCCACCAGCCCTAAGCACAACCATAAACTAAGCTTTAGATGTAGGCACATGGTTAGATCAGTAATGCATGTTAGTAAAACAATTAGTAGTTCAATTAGTCCTTTAAATGGAGTGTGCTTACAAGCAATATGTTGCCCCAGAAAATCATAGTTTCCTTTCTTGTTCACTAAGAGAAAACACATAAACTCTTTTCTTAACCTGTTTGTCTGCTCTTGCTCTTCATCAGTGTCCAGCGTTGTTCACATCAATACAGAAATATATAACTATTTCAGAATTAATTAAATCTACTGACCTGCTCTTGACAGTCACAATAAATCTATGCAGAAACTAAAGCTAGCCAAGACCAGGCGACGTGGGCTTTCAAATATGCTCCTTCATCCCAGAATTCTCTCCATAAAAATAGATTTTGGTCATAGCCTTTTGTTTTGACAGTAGATAAACAGTCTTCCTGGCTGATAGATTGATTGTAGGGCATCAGTCTTCCTGATCTAATAAAATATCACAGCACAAGACAAAAAAAAAAAAAAAAAAAGAAAGCTTTTGTCTTCTTGGCAAGCCAGTCTGAAAGCTTTCCAGAATATTGCTTTGCATAGAATGAAAATGGCTGTGGGCCAATGACTAATTACATTAAAGGGCTGTGCTTTTAAATTATTTATGTACCATAGTGTTTACCCCAGTATTATTAAAACCACTGCATATACTTCTACAAATAAGATTTTGGTTCAGATGAATGTGACAGTCACTCTGTGGGTGATATACTGTACCAGGAGTTTCTACTTTAATGTAAAAAATAGCTTAATGCACATTAGCAGATGCATTACTCGTGGAGCACTGCTACAGAAGGAGATGCAGATGAAAATAATTTACCTCTGGTCCATTTAGACACAGCAGATTATGCAACAATAATAAATGTAGGAGCAGACTGCAAAGCATTGTTTGAAATGAGGATTTGTCAAACTGGGGATTTTAAACTGCTTTGAATCCAGACGATGCTAACCAGAATCTTATTTTGTTTCTGCAGCAATTGCTGAGCATACAGGAAGAATTAAATAACAAAAAATCTGAGCTGGAGCAAGCAAAAGAAGAGCAAACGCATACACAAGCGATGCTCAAAGTCCTGCAGGAACAGGTGAGTGATTTTGGCAGGAGAAAAATGCTGGTTTAGGCATGCTAAGGGGAGGGAAGGTGAAACCATTAGCTCTGAAAGTCTCATGGCCTCCCCTCCAAAATCTGTAAGAGTCCGACCACAGAATATGCTGTGAGCAAGACATAACCCTATGTGACCTGTCTGTCTGCTCTGATTAGGCTAACAGAGTTTGAGACAACAGAGTGAAAAGGGACCCTTACTTTATACTATCCAACATTGGATTTCATGTCTTGAGTAACATTTCCTCTTATGTGTTCTACATAGATATCAGGGATAAGTGGTTTTGCCCTGAATTTGAAAAAAAAAAAAGAGAGAATTGAATATACCTGAACGAAAACAGCCCTTCAAGATTAGTATTGAAAAAACCATTTTGCCATTTCCTGTGTAGTTTGAGAAGGTATGAGATATAAAAAACTTAGTGGCATTATCAAAATGATCATTGCACTTATTTAAGCAGTGAGAAGAAAATCTCTGTAAATCTGATTATCCCACCTTCTTTGATACTAAGGTGTACTATAATGCTACTGCTGATGTACTGCTCTGTACACAGAGAAGTATATTTTATAGTATTGTTTTATAAGGATGGTAAGATGGACAGTTACACAGCAAAAAGCAAGTCTGGTCCTAAATCTGTAAATCTAGAGAAGAAAGAGTGCATTGTATGCAAGCACAGTGTGCACAAATATATGTTGTCAGTATAGACCACGGGGCTTGGTCACACTGAAATTGAAAATCCCCACCTGTGCTGCACAGGCACAATCTCTGATTTAAGACCTTATTTTAACCCTTTCTACATAAACTTTCAGCTGAAATATTTGATGGCTTGGTTAAGTATCTGCAGTTTAAGGTCTGTGGGATCTGAATTGCTTAGGTGGCAGAGATTCAAAACACTGATGGTTCTTATATTCAAAATTTTTCATCATGTATGTCTGAATATGTCTGCAGACAGATGCATACATTTAATGTACACATTAGGAAAAGTAAATTATGTTTATTTCAGAGTTTTTTAATGTTCATTGTGAAAGCTGGGACATTGTTCCACATTTAGCATTTATCTTTGAATATGTCTGATGACAAATATATTCTGCAAACTAGTAATTTAGATTCTGGAAGCTTTTATGTTGAGGTACATATTCTTAGCACTTATGGTCACAGAGATAACCTAAGTGAAAGCTGAGGAAAGACTGTAACACAGAAAATGCCATGAGGAAGAATGGATTTGGTAGTGACAGAATCTTTACAAACACAGGGTCCACCAGGTCTCTTGAGTTAATTGCATCTCATTTCCATTTTCACATGGCTTTCAAGGTATAGCATTATGAAGTGCTTTAAAAAAAAAAAGAACAAAAAAGAAATTGCATGAAGTTATTTTATATCTTTGTAGCAATTATATGCTGCAAAAACATATAGGAAGATGTTGCAATGTGAGGCCCAGTAGGGACCACCAGGGCAGACTTCTGAATCTCTGCAGACGCTTGCTAATTGCGAATCAAATGTGCACTCATACTAGGCAGACAGGCGAAACACTAGCTGGAAGAAAAGCAGGGTAGATCTGCATTTCTCTTGAGAATTAGCTCTGAAACATGCCTAAGGCCAAGACTGTAAGTAGCCAGAATTCCTAAGGAGTGCTAGGCAGCCAGTGTGCTCCTCCAAAACCCTGAACGAGTTCCAAAAGTTTCCAGAACAGCAGAAGCCCTAGCAGTAATGACCCCCACTTGCCAAGACTCACAGCTTTCCTTTACAAGCACCACAGCTTATCTGTGTGTTTTATCCACAATGGGTATTGAAAATCATCCAGCCGAGCCAAGTAAATAGAGCATTTCTTTCAAAAATAAATAACGCAGGACTCCCGCCTTGACTTTATGGCTTGTTTTTGTGATAGGTTTGCTAAAAACTGCCTTTTCATCCCAAGCTGGCAGAGGGATCCTACCCTGCCTCACTGAGGGCCTTTTTGCATGGGGAGGTGCAGCTGTGTCCAAGCACACACCAACCCAGCCACATCCAGGCTGGCATGTCCTGCTGGGAGAGTCCTGCTTGCTGGTGCACCATATTGCATTGCTGTAGTCAAAAGGCTCCTAAATCAGATCCAGCATGTGGCTGTCAGCTCTGGCTGTCTGAGGGATTCACACCTGCTGGTTTGAGCCAAGCCTACCCCCCCAGCATGAGATTTATCAGATGCTTCTGACTTGTCGTCCCTTCTCCTTCCAGGCAGGCCCCTGGTTGTTACTGACACTAGCTCTGTGTGTTGCCTCAGCACACTTCCCACTGCTAATGTCACACTCACCCCTGACTTGCCCTGGAATCAGACTAGGGGACAAGGCAAGTCCTGCTTTTCCAATATTATACATTTTTCTGAGCTTCCTATTCCAACATTTCACTATTTAGCATGCAAGAGATGAATTTAATTTAAACATTAATTTAGAAGAAAACAATATTGGGGAAAAAAGGGACTTCACCCCTTTAGCCTGTGGGAATGCAGCTTCACACTTTCTAACCTTAAGTTTTCCACCATTATCTCCACTGGTTCACTTCTTCCTGCAGACGTCCTAGTCTTGGCATGGATGCAAACATATTCTTGCCTGAGCTCTGGCTCAGAGGATGGTGTGCAATAAAAGAGATGGAAAGGCTCAAGCATCCTCTCTGCATTCTATTAACTGATGAAGCAGTGCCAGGGCAATAATGCTGGGAATCCATGGCGGTGTGAAAGCCTGCAAGACCAAAGTAGGCTACAGGCTGAGCCCAGTCTTCCATCAAACCCACGTGTGGCTGATGGGGACGTGGCAGGTCACCACCCACAGTCACCAAGGGGTGAAAGCACTTTATCAACCTGGAGAGGGGAAGGCAAAGCATAAGTAATGAACAGCACTCCTTGAGCACTCAGGAGTTACTGGCATTAGCATGCAGAACAGTTTTACAAAGCAGAGCATGCTCTCCTGACCTCATATTCAGATTAGTAACTCAGCTGAACCCAACAGGACTGCTCATATTGGGTGAAATTCTATAATGAAGAATTGCCAGTATCAGGAAACAGCTCTTTCAGTCACACTGCGATGCATAAATACATTACATAAACACCTAATTCTGGTGCTTGGCTGGAAGTAGCCTTCTCAGCTCATTCCTACCAGCTCTTCTCACAGTGAGGTAGTTTCACAGGATGGTTATTTTTTCAGTGTAGAGAAAACATGTAGCATTCATTGGAAATGCACCACCCTGCTGTCAGTATAAATTGAAGACTTCTTGAGGCTTTTGAAAGATGAGCTTCAGTGAATTGAACCAGGAGACCTGATGATTTTTCAGTCCCCAGATATCCTTTGTACTACTTTATCAGGAAGTTGCCCTCTTCCCTCTCCATCACAACTGGTTTAGTGGCTTGAGCAGCAGTTCCTGCACTGGTACAGCTCACAGCCCTGCATAATAAGGTACAAACAGACCATGGCTTGCTTACCTTAATTGTCAGATTGGAAACTGAGAAGCTGGGAGCTGAATCACACTCAGTTCAGCTGCTGCTGCCACAGAGCAAAAATATGATGGAGGTAACCAACACCCCTAGGACGGCAGTCCACCTGCACTTCTAAGTCAGACACCAATCGACACATATTAGTGTTCTGTTTCACCAGGATTTTAGAACTGTTGCCAGTCAGAGGCACAGCTGTAGAATCGACAGTTACATCAAACCCAGCTCCTTTGGCAAAAAAGAAGGAATTCAGAGGAAGGTTGTGTTTATTGTTCCCCATCCTTCCCCTCTACCTCCATCCCCCTCCTCCACATGATATCTGTTGTGAATTAAATTAGAATAATAACATGAGTCTTCAGAGCTTTACCTAAAGAGCAAATGATTCTGTGAGTTTCATTTAGATGTGCAAACCTCCATGGCTTATAGGCTCAGGAGAGCTGTGGTGTCTCTTCTTTGCTCTGTTTGCTCAAACACAGGATGAACGACAGCATATTTCACTGTGGCTCAAGATGTGAGCTAGGACTTTCCTTAAATCTCCTGAGAGTGATCTTTACAATTCCTGGTGTAATCCTGGATTTTCCCCAAAAAGCTAATTCAGAGGGGGAAAATAAGTTTTTTGTTCAGGTCATATATTTGCAGTGTCTCCTCAGCTCTTCCTGCCACTGGTTAAATAAAAGAGCTGTTCTTCACTTCCCCTCCTTTTCCATCATACCCAGGAGCCATCTCAGTTATTTAGATGCCTTGTCAGGAAGACAATGTATAGTAGCACTTTGGCATCTTAGCTCAAAATATATCATTCAAAAGTAATTGTTGGCAAAACACTATCTAGCTAGTGGCAACTTGCAAATATTGTAAAGTTTAAATTAATAGCAACAACAATGGGAAATTAAATTGTTTATTATTCTTTAGAGAGAAATCTGTGCACCTTTTATGTCCTGAAACTACTTTCTAATCTTATTATTTAAAAAATAATGACCCAGTCTTATTATTTTTCTTTTTTTT